>OZ035829.1:5566359-6101359 GCA_964034765.1 Knipowitschia caucasica | reverse complement strand
GTCCTGTGTTACCGTACACTGTATGTAGATCCATCACTGTCTCCAAATGGCTCCTTATTGATTGTTATTTGTCAATGTCTTTGTTGAAAAAAAAAGAAAAAGAATCCTCAAGTTCTGACCGTTTCAATTCAAATGCGTTTTATCTACGTAGGACTGTTCAATGAATTGAGTTTTAACATAGATTGAGATTATTTGGTATTATTGCTGATTATTTATATTTTAAAGATACAAATGACATATACATTTGTCTGCTGATGGCTTTTCTGCTATAGACCTGGTTTAACCCTTTAATGTTCACTACTTGAAGAAAGCTATGTAAATTTCTCTTTTTTTCTAAGAACTAACTCAAGTAATTTTTTTTTTTTTACCCCCTAGTTTTTTTTTTTTTAAATATAGGCCTTTACCAAATGGTTGATATACAGCATGATGGTAAAAGTGCCTAAAATCAAGTGAGAGAGGGTTAGGGTTCTGCCAAATGGTTGAGGTGGACATTATTACATACATGGATGCAGCGAGCCTCACATCCCACATATTTCAACACTTCTGTGGGTAAGAGCCACTTCACCCTCTTCATGAGAACCTTTAGTTTTTAAGGAGCATAGAAACAGCATTCAGGTCCTTATCCTCTCGTCTTGCCATTCTTTTTTTTTCCAGGAGTTCGGTTAAAATGGAGCAGGCTTGATGAGTCCATTGTAAGCAAAACCTTTTAGAAGGAGCTCAATGTGGATACTATTAATGGAGGCGTGAGTCCAAATAAGGCAGCTCTCATTACGTCTGTGTGCGTGTGTGCGCGTGGGCGTGCGTGTGCCTGTGTGTGTTTCTGTGTGTGTGTGTGTGTGTTTTCTTCTGTCATCTACATCATTTTTACCCAGATATGTTTGTTAGACACTTCTTATTAGACCCAGGCAAATGTACCAATAACATTTCAGATAAAGAAATGTTGTGTTTACTGATTTTTTTATATAAAAAATGTCCATAAAGTAAGATAAATAACTTATTTCCGCATGTATAAGGTTTTTTTTTTATTCAAAGAACCATTTCAACCATAGATGCTGTAAAACCCTGTTGCAGATTTTCCTTTCCAGGCGTTCCCAGCAGGGGATTAATCGACAACACATGACTAATTACACGATTTATTTAGCATTATACAAATCTTAATGTGATCCTAATCCTTAAATGGATCTTACAAACTGAGGAACACTTGCCAACAGAGATGTACCAGAAATATACCAAAAATACATGGCATCAAAGCAAAAAGGTGAAAACTTAACACAAGAATTCAAATAGTATTTTATTCTTCCAGCACACTCCAGTCCTCATTTGTCACCGTGTGTCGTTAAAACAGATTGTAGCACATCTGCATGTCCTCTGCCTCTTCCATCCTCTGCGTCTCCCTCGCTGTACATTGGTGCCACATTGACGCACAAAGGGTGAGAAAAGAGAAATGTCGCACGTGTGCTGATGAAACACTGAGGGACCTGCAGGAGCTGACACATGCTCTGTCGGTACCAGTCCAAATAAACACTGTCTGTTTAAAACCATTTCCATTTCTGCTGTATAGATTGCAGTCTGCATCTTTGGAAGAAAACAGAAGAAGAAATTGTATTCATATCACATTTCATACAGGACGACAGCTCAATGGCTTTACCTCAACAGCGAAACAAAACAGACTCTGCCTAAGAACTCACTGTTATGATCAGTTTCTTTAGCAACATTTGATTCAGAATATCAGAGCTTTAGTCGAAGAGGGAAAAGTTAGTTGGCATAGATTTAAAGGAGCAGTATGTCATAAATCTGGCCAAACGTGGTACTGCAGGCTCTCCCACTCTCCCTTACTCAGGTAGCCAGGTATGCAGACGAATCCAGCGGGGACCATAATAGCAGTAATCATTTTCTGCTGGACACACGTTTCTATGAGAGAGTATTTTTTTCTCCCTCTTTTCCAAATACTCGTGAAAGAAAATTGCCACTACAGTTATGATGTGGCAATTGTTTTAAATGTTGTATCAGCGCCGCAAGCGTTTATCAGAAATGTGTTTGGCTTCATGTGCTTGTATGGTCCCTGGGGCTCAGTAACAGCCAGGCCATCCTTATACGGCCATCGCTCACTTCCTGGATTCAAGCCTTGACTCCTCCCCTTTGTCCTTTTGTCCTCTCCCTGAACTCTGCTGCGAGCACTCACCACTGTAACCGATCACCACCGCGGCTTCTGTTTAAGAAATGACCAAGGAATACAAAATACATCGCTTTTGCTACTCTGTTTTATTGCCACTTTTTTATTGCACATAATTACATCCTGCTCAGAGTATATTTTTAACCTGCACACGTCTGTCTTTTGCACAACCTGAATAAATCTATCAATGCCAAATGTCTCTTATCTTTCTCATCTTATCCTTTCTTCTTTCTTTAAAGACCTTATGCCGGGTTTGATTTATTTAGAAATACAGTTTTAATACCATTTTATATTAGAAGAGAACTACTAAAGGTTTCAAAATCAGTTGTTGTTTTTTTTTGTCTGATCCCCCCAAATCGAAATAACCCCATAGCAACGCCCTTAGAAACGAAAAAACTTCACAGCCCTTGGTGACGTCAGAGTGGGTACGTTTCAACGCTGTAAGTTGTTTACAATTTGGTATTCGTTCTTTTTTCGTGGATATTCAAGAGGACAAGGCCGTGTACAGCGAGTCTGATATTACTACTAGATTGTAACTCTTCGTTGGTACTGAGATAGTCCAGTGGTTGTGTCGATGGACTGCTGATCCAGACACCGAGGTTCAAATCTCACCTCAGACACATTTTCACTCTCAAAACGGCAATTTATGTGTAGTGAGCAATTGTCACCTGTAGAGGGCAGTATTGTGTTGGGCATCAGTGGAGAGAAGAGAGAAAAGGCAGTCCTGTGGCATAGATCCATGGTTTTCAATGCATGGGCGTTACCCGCTATGACGTCACACACAGGTTAGAGCATAGACAACTTAAATTCATGAAAAACACGTTCTTTTTATAAAATATAGGATTTATTCAGATCGAAATTGTCATGCAATTTTGAGATCCACATTTTTTTTTTTAAAACCCGGCATAAGGTCTTTAATGTGTGGATGCCAATACACAACTTTTGATTACTCTGTGGTTTGACTAACAATCATTAAGATGTAGTTGAATGCACGGTTGGACATGTTTCTATGTCCAGGATAGTATAAGTGAGTAATCCTTATTTATGAAGCGCCTTTCACAGACCAGAGTCACATAGCACTTTACAATTGCTGCAGGCATTTGTCTGTCACTCCACATAGATGGGAGTTAAGTCATCATGCACAGTCCTATTGTACATGTTTTTAGTGGCAGGGAAAACCAGAGCGCCCGGAGGAAACCTACGCAGATACGGAGATCATGCAAACTCAGCACGGAAACCTCTGGAGGTGGAATCGAACCAAGACTTCTCGTACAGGACCTACACTTTATGTGGAAATACAGTAAATGTACAGAATGCTGATGAAATTCATTTCTTACTCTTTCTAACCCGATTGTCAACGTGTTTTTGTTTTTTTTTTATTTTTTATGAAATTATATTATTTTGTTTTGTCGCTAAAAGTCAACATTCCATGCAACTTTGTCAATCACTTTGTCCCCACTCAAGGACAAACTGAAAAAAAAAAAAAAATCTCTGAGCTAACATGATGGCACTGTCAACACACATTCTTATGAGGAGAATGAACCGTCTTATTGGCAGATAACGGCGCCACGTTACCGCGACTAAACCTGCTCAACGGGACAGAGATAGACGGTGGACGCGTGCAATAGCGTGAGGGATTATGGGCCGAGAAGACGCAGATAAGATGCTCCGTGAAGGACAGGAGGTGGTCTGCAGTGATGTAGCAGGGAGTCGTGGGGAGGAGTGTCATGGGGGCGCATGTGTGTGTCTGTGTGTGTGTGTGCACTGCAAAAAGTGATAAAATATGAGGTAGTAAACGCTTCAGGTCAATCAAGTCTTTTTTTTTCTTAATTTTGGCTTTTGCGACTGTCTCGAAACAAGATCTGCCATGAGAGAAGGTCTTATTTCAGGAACTCTTGCTTCATTTTCTCATTGTAACGCTGCAAAAATGAAAATGTATCTTCATTTGAGCTCAATCTGCCATTAAAGAATATTTCTCAATGGGACAAAGCAAAGTCATCTTGTTTTAAAAAGATACAAGAAACATCTCACTTGGAATGAGAAAATAAAGCAACACTTCTTGTAATAAGACTAAATGCTTTCTCCCGTTGAAAATCCATGCTCTGTTCAAGCCATTATTACCTTACATTTTATTATTTTTTGCAGTGAAGGAAGACTTTTCTTGAATCATTGTAAAACAAGGTAATTTTGCTTGTCCCGTTGGCAAATCTTGTTTTATCACTGAAAAAGTAACATTTAATTACTAAAAATAACATAAATTATGCTCATTTTTTAAAATCTTGTTTCAAGTACTGTATGTTTTCTTATTTATGGACGTTTCTTGTTGTTTTGATAAAATAAGTTTGTGATTTTAAGAAAACAGCTACTCAATCTTGTCAAGTCAAAGTTTCTTGTTCTAATGGCAGATATTTTTCCTTATTTGAAACAGTATTTTGCTTATTTTCATGTGTTTTTCTTATTTTTGTCATGGGATTTTTTCCAGTGTAGGCAGTCAAAATGTTTTGAAAAATATACACTGTACCAAATTTGAGCATTTTTTAATTTTAGTTTTTTATTGTGCTCAGTTTTTGCAGTGTGTATGCGTGTGTGGGACAGGTGGATGGCCCGGGCGGGTACATAAGGGTGCAGGGGTGACGCAGTGAGGCGAAAAACGAGCGCACACTGGGGAGAGATAGAAGTGATGGAAGGACAGCCGCTGGAGCACTGAGGCCGATAGCGAAGGGAGATGGATAGGATTCCTCTTTCCTCTGCCTGAAATGATGACATGTTCTCATAATAACACAGTACGAGACACATGCTCCCATTGGCATTTGTGTTCATACATTTCACATGCTATTTCACCGCCGAGCCACACACGCAACGAGCCGTGAGCTGCAAAGAACCGCCTCCACCTGCTGCTACAACTACGTGAGTGGTACTTATGGATCGAGATATAGTCGCTGTGTTTATTGTATGTTATTGATACGCGGCACCAGTCAGATCTGTGGAGACACCGGTACAGCTGTTTGCTCTGAGGAGTGAGGCTTATTTACCGTATGTGGTTCTATGTGTTGTTTTGTGTTTTTGTATGTGATGTGTTTGTCTTATCCTGGACCAGGAGTCTGAAATAAAAGTTTAATGATGATGATGATGATGAATTACTATGATAGCGTTGAAATAGACTGAATAAAATGACAAAGCAGCCTTAAAGTAGCAATATGTAAGATTTTCATGTCAAGTAATCATAAAATGGCCCTAATTTGTCAAATAGCATTAATTAAACATGCTCGTTTCCAATACTTCTTTAACTGATAACAGTTGTTCAGCCGAGATATTTGGATTAAAACATTTGTTTTACAGCCGCTAAATCTTGTTATTGTTTTCATTCCGATGTCCCGCCCTCCACCGTTTGACCAATCAGAAAGTCCGTGATCCGGGTTGCCAGAACTCAACTCGTCAAGCTAATCTCACGGGTAAAGTAACACGTGGCCGCAGAACTAAAAAAAGGTCTTGTTTTGATTCTCAAATCATGAATGACAAAACAAGGAATAAGACCAGGACTTCTATGTGTGTAAAACATGTTGATTATAGATTTGTTGTTGACAAAACTCTTTATTCAGATATTATGGTCCCAGCTGGATTTGTCTGCATATCTGGCAACCTGAGTCATGGAGAGTGCAGTGCAACTTTTGGCCAGATGCTTACATACTGCTCCTTTAATGTATGTCTTTAACTGCAGATTTTTACTTTGTTCATTAATTTGTTTATTTATTTCAAACACAAGATATATATATAGTATTGACAATTTTTTTTATAAAAGCAAAGAGAACATGTTCATGGTTTGGAAGAAGCGATGAAGCGATTCAAACAAACCTGCCCAGACGACTATTTCACCTTCCTACTTTCGATGGTGAGTCTTGTTGCTCGGGGCCGACTTCAGATGCTGTAAAATAGTAGTGAAAAGAAACCAAAACAATAACAGTGGCCAAAAACAAAGAGCCAGACACAGTGTGCCAAACATTGTCTGCAGTCATTAAACAATGTGCTGCTGTGACATGGCGTCTTTTCAAAAGATATAAAACAAGATAAACAAGAGAAAAACAAGTCACAGGTTACTGAGTGTGGATCTATAATTGGTCTTGTTTTAAAGCCTCACCAAACCTTTTTATCCCTGTTTTTTCTTTTTTTTATCAGTCCATTTGACCACTTCAGTAATTTAAGAATCTCAGTATAATGATGAACCAATTCTGGATTAGAACACATATGTAGAATGTTTCACCATCACATGAATGACAGACTACCATGGGCAACACGGTGGCTGAGTGAATAGCACTCTCGATTCTCAGGAAGAAGGTCCTGGGTTCTAGGCCTGGTCCGAAATGGGCCTTTCTGAGTGGAGTTTGCATGTTCTCCCCGTGTCTGCGTAGGTTTTCTCCGGGTGCTCTGGTTTCCCCTACCACTAAAAACAAGTATGAATGTAAAATAAGAGACTGGATGTAGTGAGAGATTGGAAAAATGTCTAGTTAGTGTTTAGTTTTGTTGTATTTTCAATTAAAATAACCAGTTTTAGCTTTGAACCATATGAATAACTTAATTGTACTAAAAGTAGTGAATATCAGTTTTTTGGGGGGATTTTTTCAGAATACATGAACAGAAGCCGTCAAAATGACTGCTCTGGGAGTTCTAGTATTTTCAGAATTCTAATGGTGCTGTTCCATGAATGGGCTTACCTCTGTTGAATGCTTGAATGCAACTCAATAATTGTGAAAAAACATCAGGTTCCTGCCACTGTTGGTTCTTTAGTATTTGTCACACCTCATTGGAAACCTTGATCATGTCCAAAGGTTGTTATCACAGAACAGAGTGCATACAGATTACTTTGAAGAGACGTGGGCTCACAAAGGGAATAGTCTATGGCTGCGGCTGAGGATTATGCAGCTGATTTATTGTGGATTCTCCACCTGGACAATCGGATCAAAGGCTCCGATCAGGACCGGTGGTCATCCCAAATCTATCCACCTCGAGGCTGCGGGATTCAATTTGGATCAACCAATATTAAAGTGAAACCAGTAGTAATTATAACCCAACTTTTGTGTGGATCCAGACAAATCCAAAGCCTGTCGAGGGATTGAATGGACAAAGCAGACTTCATTTCACTCTGAAGAGAAGAGTATTTGATAGACATGGTTGGAGTGACTGGTTTGAGTGTTGTTTTTGTCTCTTTCTACACAGATTTGACCAGTTGCATGGTTGGACTGGTTGCATCCATAGACTGTAGTTAGTGCTAGTAACCAAGCTCTAACATTGTTTGGCTTTTTGTGGTAGAAAACGATAAGCTCCATGGACGGAAATCAAGAAACAACCTAGCAAGCAACCGCCTAGCAACTAAAGAGCCAATCAGATGTGGCGCTGGTCTGTCCCTGCTCATGTCCCAAACAAGTTTAAGCCACATTTTGGCAGAAGGCGGCTGATAGTTCAGTGGTTTGGGCTCATATCTGGAATAATTACAAAACTAATTATAAAAATATAAACACCAGGATCTTACACCTTGTATTTTTAAGCCAACAGGAGATCTCAGTGAATAGAGCCACAGTGAGCTGGAACAAAATTCCTTCACATTCCTTTGTTTCCTTTGAGGTAAATGCAAACTTCACCAATACTCAGCAAAACCAATCGACTCGCAAGAATGAAAATCCCTATTAACTTCCACATTATTTGTTTATTTAATCCTAATTTAATTCATGCATAGCCTTGTTCTTTATTGACTATTTAACTTCCTTCCATCCAGAGAAGCCTTTTGTTTCCATTGTTACTCTATATACTTCCTCCAACATGAAAATTGCCGGTGACATAAAATCCATTGTGGTAGAAATGAAGTCTTGATTTGGTCTTGTTAGACTTTTGCTTTGTCTTTATCTCATTGTTCCAGCCCTCCCCAGGTCGGGCGCTTCCATATCTGCCTGTTACATTGTGCTCTGTTTTTACTGCCAATCTCCTGACAGCCTGACACGAGCGATGGAATTCTCAGGTGGGACATAATCCGCTTCAAACTTATTGCATTGACATAGGAAGTATTGTCAGGGTGGGCTTGCCGTGCCTGGTAAGGAGACATTTAGCACGTGATGCTAACTGGAAGCTTATGGGATATAGTATTGTATGGAATCCAAAATGGTCGGTTGGAATTTGTTATGCTATAGAATGCTCTGTGTATCTTGCATGTTTTATTGTTTGTGCTTTACATTATTTGAACATATTTGAATAATGTTTTAGACTGTCCCTCAAAATTCACAAAGTCTCCTCCGACATTTCTCTTGACTGGACAATGCAAAAGTGTTGTCCACAGTCCAGTATTTTCCTTGCGTCTGCAGCATTAGATATGAGTAATTTAAACACAAAATAAGTCATCAACCCTTTAGAAAACATGTTATCTGTTGAATTCTTGAAAGAGCCCTGTGAGTCACTATTTGACACTTTGGGAGAGAGGGAATTTATTAAAAGGATTTCAACGTTCCATCTATTGTGGCTTGAGAACCAGGTACCCAGCTTTAAAATTAGGCTACTTTTTCACTGTTTTAATATATGTGTACACTGGGGGTGACAGTGGCTCAGTTGGTAGAGCATTGACCTTTGGACCTGAAGGTCATGGGTTCTATTCCCCCACGAGACCTGCTGAAAGAGGCTATGAGTATTGTCCTGACCCAGAAAATGATAATAAACGGGTAGAGAATGAATGAATAATGTCTATATATAATTGTTTTCTATACATTTATTGCATTCTATGTGTTTATTAGTGCATAAAACTTACTGCTGTGACTTTAAAATATTCTCCCCTCTATTGCTACTGTGTGTTTGTTACCTTGGGTTGCTTCTGCATGAAAGGTGCTTTATAAATAAACTTGCCTGGCCTAAAGTTGGCAACAGAAATAAACCTTTTTAAAGAACTTACTAAATCCTTTCTGAAGTTTGGAATGGAATTATCTCATGTTCTTTTTTGGCCCTGGGATTATTTATTTACTCCTGAGTTTTGACTTGTTTTCCCAGAACCCCTGTCGATTATTTTGTTTTGACACTAACCGTTTCAGATGTGCCTTATGTAAGTACAGCGCTCACGGACCGAAACTCTGGGCTGCCTCCCACACGCCGCGCGACTGAGCAACTGACGACAATGACTCGGGAGTGCTTTGACATCAATAAGTGTGTCCAAAGAGCACAAAACAAAGTGAAAAGCTGTGACAGAGAGAAACTGCTGGAGGCTGCGGCGGCGACACCTATGCCTTATTGACCAAGCCCTTTCATATGAACCAATATATCTACTATATCTATCTAATATATCTATATACCTACCTCCCTTCATCCCACTCGCCGCTTTATCACACTGGCCAGTCCCTCGGGAGCACCCCCGCTTGATTGGCTGCTTGATTCTGGAGGGCATACGGGCAGCTCAGGGTCCAGAGGTGATCCGTTCGTTCTGATAGGACGTTGCTAGGCGATGGGATGTTGGTATATTTGCAGAGAAAACGGATGATGAGGCTCAGGGGAGAAAAGCCTGTAGGGTTTACTTATGAGGTCAATGTTAAGGGCACAAAGGTCCAGCTGTAAAGGATTTTTAGATGAGGTGGCTCCAGCACCGGCTTAGGTGTGGGAAAAATAGATGTTTTTACAAGGGTTGGTGTAGGATTAACTTGGGAAGAGATGTCAAGGTCTCCGCACGACCAAGTCTCTTCATGCAATACAAGCTCGATTCTGATGCCAAGAGATGCCAATTCTAATACCACAATGATGATCTAAAAACATGTTTATTATACTTTGGGCAATGAGCCAACAACGTGGTACAACAGTTTAAGTAAGTAAAAGTAAATAAAAATGGGACCCTCTCGAAAATGATATGCTGCATCTCAATGGGCTTTCCCTAAATATGATCAAATTTAAAATCAAATAAGTAAGTTTAGCGCATCTGTATAGCACCTTACACAGGCCAGGATCACAGAGCACGGTGAAGAACTCTTTTTGATCTCAGAACTAGTAAAAAAGCATTATAAAACTGTTTGATGCTGTACATGCTCTTTTTTAATGTCGGTTCTTGTGTTTTCAATTCTAGTTTGACTATTTATCAATGTCTGATTTCCGATACTATTGACGACCAACAATAGTGTGGCAGAATGCATCAAATTTAGCTGAGCTTACGGCCAAGGCCCTTGCCAAATGAAGAGGAATGGTCGGTTAGCATTGACAATATTTTTTAGCCAAAATAGGTGAGGCTGTCCTTTTTCAAATACCCTTTTCTGCAGCTTTAGCTCCCAGTTTTCCAACAGATAACTTCATGTTCCCAATTCATTAGAAATCCATGGTGCTTTACCAAACAAAAACACATTCAAATCACACACATCACAATATACAAATGACATACACATAATTGTTTGCGTTTGAATAAAGTAAAGTTAAATTAAATCTGGTATGAACCATCATTATCAGATGAACCATAGTGCAAATATTGGTTACTAAATGCAAGGCTGTAAAAACATGGGTCCACTTCTTCTGTGAATGCTATGGTCCTGGTCTGAAGTTGTTGCGATGAATGAGAGATGGAGAGGGGGCAAAGAAACCCAAGAGAGAAACATCTAATCTTTCCTCAAATAAAACCATGTTATTGTAATTAAATGTGTGATAACTGATATCGCGAACGGGCATTATTCTTTCTTGCTTTCGGTCGTCAGTATCTAGTGCGATTTATGATTCAGCCTTTGTGAAAAAACTCTCTTTGGACAAGTGCTTATCTCACCTTGGAGATTCAACTGAAGTGAATATCAATAATCCACTCATTCAAGAGCCACTTGCGCACAGTTTTACTTAAGTTTCCTTATTTCTTTTCCGAAAGTGTGCAAAACTCCTATACAGCGACTCTTATATGTATATGTATAATAACTATCATTATCAAACCGACAGCTAGATCTCTCATTTAAGACTAAAAGGACATTAAGGTGAGCTGCAGCAGGGGCCGAAGCAATCATAAAACTCACAGTGAGACGCACGAATGAAGAATATTAAATATGTAAAGCCATGCAATCATGATACTGGAAAGGTGTGGGTTTCATTTACTCGCCCATTGGTTTAACGCGCTATTTTTAAGTGACACGACGACGATAGAATGTGTTATAGGACAACAAGTCAATTATGGAGTGGTGATTAAAATATTGTCCAGGTTTAGATATTTCAAGTATATTATTATATTTAGTTATTAAGAATTGCACCGGGACAAGCATCATTTCACAGTCCAAAATAACAGACACAGATGTGAGGACATGGTTTCAAAAAGGGTTGTATACAGTAACATTGTATAATACCATAGATGTGTGTGTCCCATTGTAAACATTGAACCCAGAACACACAACATAATATACGGAATGATAATAATAGGTATATAAGCGTGCAATTACAAAGACTTTCTTAGTTTTGGTCCAGTTTTGGTTCAGTCGAGCAATAACTCAAATTAAGAAATATCAAAAATTCAACCTTAAAAAAACACACATTTCATTATATGTATTTTTTTGTTTATTTATTCAGACAACAATAAAACAAATAAAATAATGGCAACTTAATACAAGAAAAATTTGAAATGAAGTACATCAAACAACAACCAATATTTACTGTATGATCTCGTCTGCCTAGAATGAGGCAACTGAGTTCGTCTGAAAAGGAGTGGGGGTAGTAAACACTTGTATAATCCCACCCCTTTCTTCTGTACTTCAATTCCGTAACATAATACACTTCCTCTTAACAATGTATTGATGTATCTATTACTTCAATGGGTTCCAGTTTCCAGATGGCAAAAGTTTATGGTTGGATTGCATGTATTTATCATCCGTAAAAGATGCATAATGCTTCATCCAACCCCTTTTCAAACCTTGAACATATGTCTGAACATATGTAAATTGTGTTTCCTGTGCAGGTTTGAAATAAATAATTCAATTCAATTCAAAGATGCAAAAGAGGAGCTACAGTATATGCAAACTTTCCCAAAAGAAAATGATTAATACCTTGGTTTTAACAGTAAAGCC
Organism: Knipowitschia caucasica; assembly: GCA_964034765.1. NCBI lineage: Eukaryota > Metazoa > Chordata > Actinopteri > Gobiiformes > Gobiidae > Knipowitschia > Knipowitschia caucasica. The sequence continues at coordinate 6,089,152 of OZ035829.1, read as the reverse complement.
AAAAAAAGAGTTTGAACCTGGACCAGAATGAGTTTGATCCCAGAGGGGACATGAAAGACGAGGTAGACAGGGCAAAAAAGGTTGGGGACCACTGGTTTAGATAGTATAAGACAACACACACACACACACACACACACACCCACACACACAATCAACAATAAATAAATACAAACAATCCAATATAATACATACCAAGCTTTTGCCATCTGGAAACAGGGACCCATCGAAAATATAGATATATCAATAAATACGTGTTTTGCAGTTGTGGATCCAGATGTGGAGAATTATATAATAGAAAGATCAAAGCAAAACAGATGCACCCGCCTCCCCTTGATAATATATAATTGCCTTATTCTTTACACATATGGAATTTCATGATTAATTCCTGGTTTATTCCCCAGTGGTACATGCAGAATGTTGTCTTTTTAATTAAAATATGCTATTTGATAGACATTTTTAGCTCCATGGCACTCAATTTATCTGAGCAAAATAATTAAGTTTGGAGGTTGTATAGTGTAGCCTGATTAATTGCAAAAAGCTACATCAGCCGTTTGATGGATCCCAGTGCAGTAGCTTGGCACTCTCTCCGTCTCACACTCGTCCAGGAGTAAACAGAGGTGCGTTCGTGTGCTTGTGTGTGTGTAGGAGTTTACAACGAGCTGTATTCCAAGGGGCCCACTGTGGTCCCGGCCCGTTAAAGAGCTTTGAACAAGTATTTGCTTGTTAAAGGACAACACTGCACAGATGCTCTCTGCACAATAACCAGGAGAAAGACATGTGTGACTGATGTATACAGCTTCACTTGACTTTTAAAGAAGTCACAGATGCAACTTCTTTATCTTTCTCTTTGAGTTTTAGAATTAATTTAGCCAATTTGAGCGAGGCAGGTATTAAACGAGATTGTGATTGTAAAATAGATTCTCTTATCAAGCTTCACAAAGGAATGGATTTGATGAGCAAATTAATAAATTAATAAAAATTAATAATGTTTTGGAAAATCACTTCTCAAAATGATGTAGTACAATGTTTTAAGATTAAAATAAATTGCAAATCATCATCAACATTACAGCCTTTTGTTTTCAGTACGGGCGGTTCATTTGTTTTTTTCTTGCAGCACCAAATGTTTGTTTGAAAATATGTGGTTTAAAAGACTTTTGACATACGTACTTTACTCCTTTTAATGCACTGTGATTATCTATGATTCTAATCCTCTCCATATTATTTCCTTCAGCACTTTGAGTTGCCTTTTGTAGGAATTGTGCTATTCAAATACACTTGCCTTGCCTTGCCATTAATTATTATTATAAGAGGAAAGACCATAATCAATTTTAATAAGATAAGATAAGATAAAATAACAATGGAGTCACATTTTGCATGCTTAGAATCACTCAAAAAGACAGAAGTGTGCAAACATGTTAAAGGTTATAAACATAGTCTGTGCAGGATATAATTATGTACAATAAAAAAGTGGCAATAAGAAAAGAAAAGAAAAAAAAACCCTGAAATCCCTCCCTGAAAAGTTGCCTGGGTATAAAAATAACAGTTGTTAATCGTTGGCAAAGCATGAAGCGTTCTATTGACAGGTTGCTGGCTGGGTGTGTGAAGCCAAAGGACATGGGAGAGAGTCTGTGAAGGGAGGGAACCAGGACGAGCCGGAGAGTGGTCCATGAGAGCCGAGGAGAGGGTCACACTTGTGCATCCCCTGACAATAATCACCCGGAACCATGTGGGTGGATGGAGTGTCAAAAAAGGCAGAGCGAATGAATAAAAAACAGGCACACATTTACTGCTTTTCATCATTTGTCAAGGCAACACAATGTCACTGTTCTATTTCGCTGCCTAGAACTCAACCATAACAACACGGAGAACAAAAGCAAGACCTCAAGTTTCATAAGTGTCAAGTGTTAGCGGCAGACAGAGATACAGAACTGCCTGAGGTGAAGCGATAAACTCATTCTCTCTCATTCATTTGTCTGAGTATGTGTCGTCGAAGAAGATTTTTGCCTCATCAAGTTTCCAAGTTAATGAATAGTAATTTGTCTTATGTGATTACCGCGAAGTAAAATTTGGAAATGTGATGACAATGTTAACAGTGCTTGGGGGATATACGTAGCTTGCAAATGGACTTGTCAGCAAAGGCATGATGGATGTGATAGAGATTTGGATTTTCACTGAAAGGAAGTAGCAGCAGAAGAGACAGGAAATAGGTTTGGTAATTTTAAGTGTTGGAAAAGGCTAATGGTTTTGTTTTTACCAGTTGTATGCAAAAGTACTCTCAATCATATTCTCATGGTGGGTGGAGAGGTCCTTCCTCAAGTGCAGGAGTTCAAGTATCTCGGGGTCTTGTTCACGAGTGAGGGAAGGATGGAGCGTGAGATTGACAGGCGGATCGGTGCAGCGTGCGCAGTGATGCGGTCGCTGTATCGGACCGTTGTGGTAAAGAGGGAGCTGAGCCGAAAGGCGAAGCTCTCGATTTACCGGTCAATCTTCGTTCCCTCCCTCACCTATGGTCATGAGCTGTGGGTAATGACCGAAAGAACGAGATCGCGGATACAAGCGGTCGAAATGAGCTTCCTCCGCAGAGTGGCTGGGCGCTCCCTTAGAGATAGGGTGAGGAGCTCAGTCACACGGGAGGAGCTCGGAGTAGAGCCGCTGCTTCTCCACGTCGAGAGGAACCAGTTGAGGTGGCTCGGGCATCTGTTCAGGATGCCTCCTGGACGCCTTCCTGGGGAGGTGTTCCGGGCACGTCCCACCGGGAGGAGGCCCCGGGGAAGACCCAGGACACGCTGGAGGGACTATGTCTCTCAGCTGGCCTGGGAACGCCTTGGGGTCCCCCCGGACGAGCTGGAGGAGGTGTGTGTGGATAGGGAAGTCTGGGCGTCTCTGCTTAGACTGCTGCCCCCGCGACCCGGCAACGGATAAAGCGGAAGAAAATGGATGGATGGATAGATGTATACAGGGCCTCTTGAAAGTACTTTGACACGTGACACTTTGGTCATATTTAAGATTAAGAGATTGTTTGTTTGTGTTGCAAGATAAGTAATACATCTATAATGATATGTTTTAATAATAACGCTACACTAAAATAAAATAAAATATGGTAAAATGAAATAAAATCAAAATAATAATAATACAAAAAATTGATAAAATCTAAAAGAAATTATAATTAAATAAATAAGATCAAATTAAAAATCAAATCAAAATAATAATAATTAATCAAATAAAATACACCTAAAACTTTTGTCATATTTAAGATTAAGGGATCGTTTATTCCCAAAGTGAGGAAATTTCTGCGTTGCATCACAAGATACAAACTGTAGGAATGAGGAGCACACAGCACAAGATAAATTAATAATAACGAAACACTAGAATAAAAAGAAATTTAATTAAATCTATTAAATAATACATGATTAAAACATTAGGGTAAAATACGGACAAAAGGACAAAAAAATAAAAAAAGATAAAACGAAATTGAAAAAAAATCATAAAAATTAACAAAATAACAAACACTAAAATAAAATAAAAATAAATACTTAAAAATGAACAAACTATATTTACAGTCATGAACATAATATTTTGAATTCTTTACTGGACGTTAACAAACAAGTAACAGGAAACTGTGAAGTGGAAACAGAATACATCATTTTGTTATGGTTTGAAAAATAAAAAGTGAAAAATAGAATCATCTCTCACTGAAGCTCTGAAGTCTGACCTCCGACTGATATCATTTCACACGCTTTTCACTCCGAATATCTTTATTGAATTGTGCATGATTCCACACAAGACCCTCTACCCTTAGATAGAGCGTGAAAAATGTCTCTCTTTTCAAATGTAATCCACGGGACAAATGTCTTGTCAAAAACAGTTTTGAAATTGAGTCAGAACTTTTGGCTCCTGCTTCCCAAACCCAAACTCTCGTGATCTTCCGTAACGGCAAAGCCTCTCGCAACTGTGCAAGAAAGAGTGAGTCGTCAAAGAATATAAAAATGTTGGTTTGACGTGGACTTCTCTCTGAACTACACTTGCTTCATAACTTTGTTTTGCTTCTATTGTACAGTTTTGTAGTAAAGTAAAGTGGAGATTTACAGAAATAGTTCCAAATATTCCACATTTTAACCCTTGTATTATGTTAAGGGTCAATTTGACCCATTTCAGTTTTTGAGTTGATCAAAGTACTGGTTATCCTATCTTTTTCTTGCTGAAATTTGGTGACTTTTCCTCATCTAGGGTCATGAACAGGTGTGTAAAATCTGGACACTTTGATGTGTAGTGGAATGTCTGTGCAGAGTTTGTATACAAAGATAATGTTGCGGGTCATTTTGACCCAGACGCTTTAATGTGGGTAAATAGTTGTTCAGATCCAAAAAAACATTTCTCTTTGACATTGTATTTTGATTGCCTCTGAGACCCAGAGCCAGGTGTGTGAGGAGAGGGAACTTTTTCACACTTTTCCTTGTCACTGTTCTCATGTCATCTCTTTTGCTTAGCGTACATCGGACTGGCAACTGATTATATCCGTCGCCTTTGAGTTCCTGCCCCGCACACATCGACAATGTGGTGAAAACGGGCATCTCCTAGTAGCAGGCCAGTCTCGGGAACAACAGCGCATACATCGACAGCAACTGGCCTCAACTACAGTGTTTTTTCTGACATAAACTGTAGAGGGCGCAATACACGCAATACACAAATGTTGTTGGAGCATATCGGGTGATATCTCCGGATCTGAGTAAAACTAGTTGCCGAAAAGTAGAACACGGGCAACTGACTGAATCCGGAGATCGACTGTTTATCTCCAGTTGTAAGAGCGCTCACATCGACCGATTTCAGCAACTGAGGATTTTTCAGAGACAGAGGACAATGTTATTGCTGATCCAGATTGTCAATTTTCCTACGATAAGGAGGATTCAGAGGACGAATCTTTGGTCAAAGAAGAGGAAGGGAGGAAGAAAGGAAGGTAGGAAGAAAAGAAGGGAGACAGGAAGGAAGGAAGAGAAAAGAAGGGAATATAGAAGGATGAACAGAGAGAAGTAAAACAGGATGAGAAAAAGGAAGGAGATAGCATGGCAGGAGGAAAGAAGGAGGGAAGAATTGTCATTTTGACCCGAGAGGAGGACAAGAAGATTAGTCTAAATAATTCTTAAATATAGCGTTGGAATTTAAAATGTATTGTATGTCACTTTTCTAAATATTTATATAACCTAAAATAAAGTTGTTATTGGTTTAACCTGTTTTCTTGACTGTTTTGAGTGCATTTACACAGTACGGGTCAAAATGACCCGCAACATAATCAATGTCATTTTTTTCCAACATAATACAAGGGTTAAGTTCCTCGACCAGTTTAAACCTCAGAGATCAATATTCCTTTGCAATATAACAATGATTTGCATTGGTCACAAAGATTATGTTTAGGTCAGGGTCATACACAAGGCAAGTTAAAGTTCATAATAAAACAAGAAATATTGAAATACTGGGTCTCTTATGACAAAAATAATCACAGTATGTATAAAAAAGTAATAATATGATCCTTCAATTGTATTCAGAGTTAAACAGAACTGGATTGGAACTGGGGTCTGGTTAAACAGAACCCTCTGGCTGGAGGGGCCGGAGCGGGTCCAGAGGGGTCCGGTTCAGGGACCACAGGATTTTATCTCTGCTGTTTCTCCAACAAACCAGGACCTTCAACATGCAATTTTTTTAATGCATTTTTATATTTGTCTGAACGTGTTTTTATTCTGATGTTTTGATTGGGTTTTTAACTTGCTGTAGCACCTTGAGATGTGTTCGCATATGTAAGCTGCGTTATGAATAAAATCTATATTGTTGTTATTATTATTTTGAAAAGTCAGCCAAAAGGAGCCTGAGCCAATTTGAGCAAAACTTTGTCCACTAACACTTCTCTGATGGGCTTCATTGAGCTTGGAGGGTTGATTGTATATACATCTACTGTATATACAGTCTATCTACAGTATATACAGTCTATAAATACACCATGAGAAATACAGTATCCAAGGGTCTCAAAACAAAGACTAATGTATACTGTTACCGCCAAAATCAATAATAAACAAAAACATTTACATTGAAAAGGATACAAAAATGTAAAAAAAAAAAAAAAAAAAAAAGCAGTAGCCAGCGCAAAACCCTGGACATTAAAATAATCCAACATTTGCAAATAGCTATTTTCTTTCGTCGTTCAGTTGCTCTCATTATTCTGAGTTCTTGTAATGCTAAATTCACCAACGCACTCTAATTGAACACACCGCTCACTGAATGCACATTAAAAAGCAATTATTACAGTTTTTTTTTTCCCTGAGAATGTGGCCAAAGGGTTTTCCGAGGGTGTTTGGAAGTTCCAGCCGTGTTTGTGAGTTGATTTTATGCACAATGTAGTGTGACAATGTTTTGGGGGTGTAGCTGTCCCCTGCAAACGGCATCATAAGTCAAGAGATGTGAAAATGACTAATGGGGTTGTTCTTGCTTTTACACGCTCACCAATTTTGGCTTCATAAATCAGCAGGAATTGTGTTAGAGGAAAGCCCTCGGTGTTTGTGTGGGAGATCCGGATTGGGAGTTTTTTGGAAGCTTCTGGCAGTGAATGTTATAAAATCTTCACTAAAGCTTGTCTGGATCTGTTTAATTTTATGACATAGACATAAACAAGACAAGTTACTTTGTTGTCAATCATCATTCTGGATAATGTTGTTGGATTAGTCTGATTAAAGTATGCAATATCCCTTGGTGGGTGTTTTGTTGACTATAGTAATCCATGTTTTATAGATGGATACATAGATTGATACTATGTGATCATTGAGATTGATAATCCCCGTATAGAGAAATTCAGATGTCCAGTAGCAGAAGAAAAACATCCATTCATACAAACACAACAAATAAATACAAAATTCAAAAAGCAAGCAACAATAGTAATAAAATGCAACAGCACTTTGGGTCACAGCAGCAGAGATGGAGTAGCCGCTCGGTTCGGAGCATTTACTCTGCTCTAGTCCGGAGTAAAATGCTGAATGCTTTGTAGGCCTTTTTCCCAAATTAGCATTCCTCCAGTGGATCTCTGCTTGATCTGCTTGGTTTGGTCCATGAATTCTCTCTGCTCTGGTCTGGATCAGTGCATAACCTTGAACACTGTACTGCAGCTACATTTAAAGGTAGAAAAAAGCAAGAAAAATAACATTTGTAAAGCACAAAACAACAACTGTTTCAATGATACTTAGAACTTGCAGCCGTTTCCAGCACATTCAAAAGTTAACAATTATGACGCAAAGTGATTTAATACAAGACATACTGTCAAAAACTGTTGAACCTTTTCCTCTCATTATTTCTTTTTATTACAGCCTTGGTTTTTTCATCAATCTGTTTTTAAAGGTGATGTCTGCAACTTTAAATATTACATATTTTTGACCACATGACTCTGTATTTTCATCTCTGTTAAATTCTTAATAAATATATTGAAATAGCCCCTCTCTTTGGAATTAGCATCATCAGTGATTTTTGCTGGAGAGAGTAATAAGACCAATGTCGAGGAGCCTCAGCAGTCTATCAAGGATTTTAATTAATTGTGTCCAATCAGAAACCTGTGGGGGCGGGTCCAACTAGAGCTTGCGTTTGTAAAATGTCTCGCCTTGTTTACAATTTGAAAAGTAACTGAGTTTCACTTTGAGAAGATTTGAAATGTGGTTTGATTTAGCAGGGGTCTGTACGCACAAAAAGTTTAGTTCAGTTCAGTTCGGTTCAGTTTATGACTGATACAAAAAAAAAACATGTAATATTCATTTCAATATTCAATAATGTATTTACCATTTGCAGTAAAACCACATTGGAAAAACTGTGCAAGACTACCCCAGTGTGCACCAGACGCCACACACCAGAGCTCTTGCCACGCCGCCATTTTTCAGCCATTTCATAATTAAATATTTGTAAATTGGGACACCTTTGAGGCAACATTTAGCTTATTTATAGGGCCCAAGACATTACGCAGCACAAAAATATGAAAACTGCACAGCAAATGTAACAAAGTCAAAGTCAGAATTCCCGGGACACAGAACTAAATGCACGACAATACAATATTTTCAACAAATCCAACACAATAGCAATATAAGCAGAAACAGTCCAAGTGGAGATAAACCACAGCATGTAGAAATCGGAGCAGTCTTTCCATTTCTTTGCGGAGCAGTCTTTCCATTTCTTTGTTAGGTCATGTTTTTTTCAGGGGGGACTACTGTAGTTGCGGTTGACATAAATAGAACGGACAGATGAACAATTCGGTGTATGCACATTTTGAGTATGGAGCAGTTCAAAAGAATAATTCTAAAACCACACCTGCGATTGACAGACTGTAAAAATAACCCATAAAAACAGCAAAAACTTCTATTTGACGCCATTTCCTCCAGTGCCATATTTGCACAATGTCAAAATAAGTTGTCTCGGCGGATAAAGTTTAGCTTGCGTTACGTTTTCTTCTCAAATTCCAAAGTGAAAAGGTTGTTCTTGATTTGATGTAATGACAAAAAAGTGCCACTTCCAAAACTCAAGACAGAAAATGGCAAAAGTCTGGGCAATTGCGGAGACAATGGGGATAAATAGCATGTAATGAACGACAAAGAGAGGGAGAGGGTTGAACGGAGCCGAGGAAGCTTTAGAAGCCGAGGAGAGTGATATGGAGACGCAGTGGAGCAAATCAAAGTCAAATTAAGTGCATTTACATATTTAGATGAGCGCTTCTAGTCAGCCTGTCTAATTGTTTCATCTCCATTTTTCATTTGCTCAAGCACTAGAGCCTATGCATGTGTGTGTGTGTTATGTTCCCGTATACTCATCACACTTGGACCTTTCCACGCTAATTCTCCAAAACCTCCTGGCTAGCTCGCCACATCCGGATCATTACCAACTCACTTTTTCGATTCGTTGCTCTCCGAATCGTTCGCACTTTTGACATCGACGGCCATATTTTATGCATGCTCCCATACAATTTTGCATGTCTATGTAAAATGGGCACGCAAAAGGTCCACATCGAGTGCCCTTTTTAGTCCGATGTTTTATGCATTTTGTTCGTCCGAGTCAGGAGTCCACCCACTATTAAACTTGTCAAATTAGCATGAACTCTGTCAGCAAAAGGCAAGCTGCATTAACCTTATATGACTGATTTTGTCTTATTTCTTTTTATGCCATTATAAATCTGTCGTTCACGCTCTTTCCTCTGTCCTTCTCGGCGTCTCATCACTTTGTTTGCCTTTCCTTTGGCTTGATGTGGCTGCTATGTGCTGCTATAAATGTCCCCCTCCTACCATTGACACCCACAGACAATGACCGCAGTACAATGTAGCACTATAGCATGTCCTTATTCCATACTGCAGTGTTCTATAGTCTCCAGTGCCAAAGCATATCCAGTGAGATATAGCCATATAGGGGGCATATAGTATGTAAATGTCACTTTGCGGACCTGGACATGCTTGATTTTTTTATGCATAGAATTATGTTTCAGTATTTTATGCCTGTTTTGTACGAGCACAACATACTGTATTGTGTTTATGTAAGTGAGTGAGTACATTAGTGCTTGTATTCATCTTCCATATTTCTCCACCCACATACAAAGGTTAAACACTGGACTTTAAACATGTAAGGTTAAAATACATTTAACACTAAACAATGTTGAGATGCCACTGACAGAGTACATGTCTCTCTGCTATCTCTTGTTACTACAGTTATTTGTTTATTTTTAATTTTTTTGGGTGGCATGGGATCTCAAATCCAGGCAGGGATTTTCTGTGATGAGGATGGTTGCATGTTCTCCCTGTGTCTGTGTAGATTTCCTCTAGTTGCTCTGGTTTGCTAAAAACACATTTATAATAGGACAACACATAAGCAGCAATGTACATACTAAACACTGTTGTTATGAGGTTATATATCTGTATGTACTGTAGACCAGCTACAACGTTTTGTCATAGAAATTAATGAACTGTTTTGTCCACAGAGTCAAATTTGCAGCGAAGATCACGACAATCATCATGAATAGAAAGAGATTTTAAAATTGAAAAAACACAGCTACAACAATTGCATCAACCTTCAACAAGAAGGTGCCCTGGTGCACTCAGAGGACAGTGGGGGCTCAGGGTCTCACTCTGATCCCACTCTGAAGCTACTCTGATATTCATATTCCTTGTGTCCAATTATTTTATCAGATGTTTGTGGATATGGAACATTTTTTACCGTCATGCACTCAAGTATGTGCTGGCTATAATGAAATGCTCAGGTTTCCACTCTTATGTAGCCTTGGTCGCATTCACATTCTTCAACAAAGAAATAGTATTTGTTGTCATTATGTTTATACTTTAAAGTAACAAATGGAATGCCTGAGAGATTTATAGTTGAAGTATATTTGATAAAGAATGAGATCAACGGAATTTGTTTTGTAAAATGGCTTTTCTCTAACTCTGATCTATCCATCTATCTATCTATCTATCTATCTCCATTCATTCATCCATCTATCATTCTATCTATCCAGAGCGACTGTCTTTGGCAAACAATATTAGCACGTTTAAACAAGTGTGGTTAACCATCAAGTAGCAGATGGGGGTGCCAAGATAACCAATACACCTGCACACTAATTCAAACAAGGAAGCCAATTGCCCAACAAGTCTAAAGCGACTACTGTGCAAGAGTGAAGTTAGTGGTTACTCACAGAATATACACAGAGAAAAGTTGAGCCGACTTTTGGTTGTTCTGGGTGTTTGTATTTAGGTCTGAAATGAATGAAGATGTTGAAAGATAGAAGCCTTTGCTTCATCCATTCCCAATCCAATCCAATCCACTGTATTAATATATAGCACATTTTATAAAACAAAGTGCTGTGTTTTATGATGATGAATGCACAGGTTTGAAATGAATAAATAAATACAATACTTTTGATTTGTCTTTCAGCCCTTTTTCTTGCTGTTTGTGTGTGCCGTAGATCTGTAGAATTTGCTATTGATTTTCATAAAACGCTACAAAATTAGGCTGAGCAAATACCTACATGAATTTGTGTGATTGAATTACCCCTCTGCAAAATGTGTCTGTTTATAAGGTTGTGGTATACATTTATTGAGCCCATAGGGAAATGTGTCCTCTGCATTTGACCAATCTTGCAAATGCCATAGTAGGGCATCCTGTCAGGAGCAGCACCCAGGGACCCATCTCCAGATGTTGATGCTCGGCTTCGTCAAGACTATAAAAGCTGGGTGTATTTTAACTAGGGCGTGTGGATGTTGGAGGAAACTGGAGCCCACTGAAGGAAACTCACCCAGACATGAGCGTTTTTGCACATTAGGACAATCACTCGTGCACTTTAAATCCGTGCTTATAGGGGGGCGACAGTAGCTCAGTTGGTAGAGCATTGGTCTGGTTGTGGGTCCAGGCACTTTCTCCACCGACTCCCACTGATGTCTGCTGCCGTTGTGTCCTTGGGCAAGACATTTCACCTACATAGCCTAGAATGGGTCTGGTGTGTGTGTGAATGGTTGGTGGTGGTCAGAGGGGGCGATTGCACATACTGGTTGCCTTGCTTCTTACCCCAGGGCAGCTGTGGCTACAGTAGTAGTTTATCACCACCGTGTATGGGGTGAATGAATAATGACATGTGAAGCGTCAAACTAATTGGCTGGTGCTATGAGACTTGGGTGGCATCTCTGACTGCCACCCCCCTGACCCAGAAATGGATTAAAGGGTAGAAAATGGATGGATGGATGGATGTGAAGCGTCTTTGAGTGTCCTGAAAAGCGCTGTATAAAACCAATGCAATATTATTATTATTATTATTAAGACACTCCATATCTTTTTGATATACCAGGTAGAAAGAGAAAAGTTTTTCGGGGGGGGTTGTGTTTTTATTGTGCTGTTTTTTTACTGTCTGTACAGCACTTTGATAAGAATATACTGTTTTAAGTGTGCTCTACAGATATAGATTTGATTGATTGATTGTGACACGAGGGCGACAGTAGCTCAGTTGGTAGAGCATTGGCCTTTGGGCCTGAAGGTCGTGGGTTCAAGCCCACCGTAAGATCTACTTCACGACTCCCACTGATGACTGCTGTCGTTGTGTCCTTGGGCAAGACACTTAACCCCACTTTGCCCAAAGCCCCAACTGAAAGATCTCAGCTCCTGTGGACTCACCACCTGCAGGAGGATCAGTGAGGGGCTGGTGCTCTGTGTACTGGGTGCAGCTCTGACTGCCACCCTGCCGACCCAGAAATGGATTAAGGGGAAGAAAATGGATGTATGATTGATTGTGAAACTCCAAATACAAAGGCTCGGGCTGACACTGGATCAAAACCACAACCTTCTTTGCTCACCCAACTTACCAGTAAACTTTGACACCAGTTGAAATGTATTCCATTAAAACTCTCTCCTTTTGTTTTTTGTGTATTCTTGCCCAAACAAGCGGACGAGCAAAGATCTTTCTGATGGCCAATTAAGAACTCTTCTCTTTATTCTCTGCAGCTAGCTGAGCACTGTTGTACGTCTGCATGTTTAAGCCATAAGCCAACACAACAGTGACTATTACTGTTCCCCCCTTTTTCTCCCCAGTGTCTCCAATGTATTACAATCAACATTTTCCTATATGCATTATGTACTTGTGTGTCTTGCGGGCGTAAAAAAGGTTGTTATGTGCTTTAGGTGTTAATTGGCTCCGGAAGCTTCGTTAATATTCTCCTTGCATGCCCGCTCGTCAGGAACAGAGGCAGCAAACTGATGAGTATGTGATTTTTCTCCAGAGAGAGAGAGAGAGAGTGAGGAGGGGAAAAAGGCAAAGAAGAAAGAGTAACAATTGTAACTTAACAGCAATATAAGGTCAGGACCATGCAAGGGATTTGGAAAAGCAACACAAGGGGTAGACAAAAAGACATGGCATCGATGGGAGGAGCGAGGACGGGGATAGACGGGCAAAATAAGAAAAAGTCATGGGAGGGGTATAGAAAGACATAAAGGATTCCATTGAAGCGCTGGGTGAAAGGAAAGATTATATCAAGCTCGGCAGAAATTATCCTTTTGTTGGGCCGTTTGGTGAGTTGGCAGAATGAGGGCAAGGCTGGTTGAGTTGGTGTCCCATGGCGAGGTGGCACTGCGGTGATAACTATGATGCAAAGTGGTGGTACTGCATATGTTTGACCTAAATAATGATTCAAGGGCCTGAAGAGCACTTAGAAAAGTTTGCTCTCGACTAATATTGGAATAAGAGTGCTTGAGATAGTTGGACTCCCATACACACACATTCAAATTGGAACTAACTACTTTGGGAAAAAAAAAAAATACATGAAACCAAATTCAATGCCACTGCAATCATTTGTAATTGCCCCTTTTTAAACATTGTTATATATCAAGTCAAATGAATTGTATATAGGCCATAAGGTTTTATTCATATTATATCTTTTATTCACCGGGAGGCACGGTGGCTGAGTGGATAGCACTCTCGCTTCTCAGCAAGAAGGTCCTGGGTTCGAATGCTGGCCGGAACAGGGCCTTTCTGAGTGGAGTTTGCATGTTCTCCCCGTGTCTGCGTAGGTTTCCTCTGGATACGCCGGTTTCCCCTACCAGGGCATGCACCTCCAGTACTCGGGATCCCACTCCCATCTCTGTGTGGAGTGAGAAACAAATGCCCACAATTGTAAATCGCTTTGTGACTCTGGTCTGTGAAAGGCGGTATTTAAATAAAGATTACTTACTTACTTACATGTATACAAAGTTTGAAATGTATCAAGAAATACTCGAGAAATTACAAAATGTTGTCTTGTGTACGTTACTATATTTCAATAATGAATTTGATCATCAAATAGAATACTTTTAACAGTAGATACCTAATAATTTTAGACACGTGGTTCAACCCTTACATGAGAGTGTGGTCAAAGAGCTTTAATGCTGATAAAACATTTGATTTTCATTATTATTTTGTTGTTAGTTTTGTAATTACTTTTTCAAATCAAACATAACACTCACATACTCAAGCCCAGGACGATAAAAAAACTCCAAACAAACTTCACATATTCTGCACAACAAAACAAAACTCAAAGAATCGCTGACTTAAGTTCATTCGGCGCACTCTTCCACAACATTGATTAAGTGTTATTAACGTCAGGATGGAGAAAGCTGCCAGAGTCTATCACTTAAGTGCTGCAGCTGTGGCGTTCATTTTTACCTGGAAAAGTAAATCTGTTTCCTGTGACACATGTGCCTGAGGGAGGGAGACGTGTTCCAGATTAATTACTTTCAATCTGCTCCATGGAAATTTTACGCCACTGTTATATGTAGTATGTTGCTGCAAACGAAAAGGTTAATTTTACAATCTAACAAAAGCTTTCCACATTAATTCCCTTCACAGTATTTTGTAATTACATTTCAATACTTTCGCCAAAGGGTAATATATTCGAAGCAGTGATGTATGAAGCAGTGACAGACAAAAGTGCAGCACCCAAGGACACATTTTTTTACATTTCGAGACAGGATTTGGTGAGAGTTACTGCTTTAGGTTACTACTACTACTACTACTACTACTACTACTACTAATAAGCGAGTCAAACCAGTGCGTGCCACACACCAGACTAATACTAGGCAATGTGGGTGAAGTATTTTTTTTTCTAATTACAGACAACTTTTCTTGTCGTTTAAAAATAAGAAATACAATAAAAAATATAATAATAAGAAATAAAAATAAAAAATATAAAAAAATATGTGTGATGCTATATTTTGATCAAACAATAAATAAGTTAATAATACTTGAAATGTATGTTTTTATACTAGAATCAAGTAATTTGAGGCTAGTATTATTTTCTTATTTTCCCAAATCTTGTCAAGTCTTATTTTCTCGTTCTATTGGCGTATCATTTTTTCTTATTTTAAGCAGTTTTTTACTCATTTTAAATATTTTTTAAAATTTATTTCCAAAGTATTTTTTTCCAGTGTTATTACTACACCATACACCTGTAACTGCTACAGCATATAGCGGTTATAGTGCCCGCTTTGATTCTCGCAGTTCCTCATTCAACAGCCTGACCCATTCTCCACTTCCCCGTCACCTCCAGATGCTCACAGCGGCTTCCCATCGAGCTAACATAAACGACACATCTTAAGCTGCCTCCCCGGGTGCCTCATATCCACATCAATTACATGTCACTGGCTTCTCTTTTACCTTAGCCGCGCTACCTCGCCACGGCACACCAACTCCCCTATGCATGCCAGGAACAAAGGAGGGTTTCCAAACATGCACAGAGGGGTACATGCTGATTGACACACACACCACGACGGAGAAGCCAGTTCCAGAGACTGCGAGGCCCGCCACTGGGATGTATCATGGCACTTGGATAATGAGTGTTCCTCCCAGCAGGTAGCGGTGTAGCAAGCGTCTCGGCAACACTCGTTAGGAAAGCTCCAACCCAAGGCTCTGAAGTTGGCAGGTATCGCTGTTTGCATTTATCTCGATATGAATAAAGGATATACCCAAGCTCATGGTTCGGTGGTGGGCCCATGGGGGGTGAGAGAGTGGCGTGGGTGTGCATAAGATAAGCATAACGCCTGAACATACTCTGGATATGTGTTTTTCGATTAACGTATGTGTGGGAACAGCGTGGTCTGTTTGTCTGTGGCATGGATGTGTTTGGAAAGGATTTCTGTGTTTTATGTCAATGGATACAGATTTAACGCTGGATGTGGTTGGATTTCAACGAGCTCTATTAAATCTGCTGATGAGTGAGTGTGTAAATATCAGCTTGATCTTGATTGATGGTGTTATTTGTTTTGTTTTTTCAATATTGAATGCAAAATGGGAAAGCTTCTGGTTATAGGTTTGGGTTATCTGAACTCAGAAGACTGCCATTGACATATTTCTCTTAGACCCTCTTTTTGACTGGGGATAACAAGACAATAAAAATAGCTAAAAACAAACTTATTTTTGCTGATCAAAGTAGACAATCTAGGCTTTCAGAATCTGGTTTCACATTTCACATAGTCTTAGGAAATAATATTCTATGGGTCTTCAGAATCAGTGAAATCATCAAAACCGGCTGGCAGTTCATACTTGGGATTCACATAGGACTCATTGTAAACAAAAACAGCTCAAACTAAGCTGACAGAGAACCTACAGCTTTCATAAAGATTGCATTTTGTCTTTAGTGCATCCTGAACTTTTTTTTTCTTAAATCCATCGGTTTTCTTTAAATCCACACTTTAGTGCAACAAACTACGCTCTGATCAGTAGCTCTGATTGGTCAAAATGCTGCCGTTCCCATCTGTGCATGTGCATGAGAGCTACACCAGCGTCATCGTTAGTATTTGGCGCAAAGCATCATGGGAAGAAGGTCAATTGCGCAACCAGAGAAATCCCAAAATATGGGTGGACTCCGCTAATCTTTCGGTGCCCATGGTCCCTTCATGCGCCACTGAGCACAAGCCATGGATTTGAATATGCCGCCATCTTTGACCGTAGGGGCTTGAGTGAGTCCCGTCTTAACCTGGAAAATGGGTGGAGTCTTGGGTGTGCTCCAGCTTGGTTGGAATGAAATCCTGCAGCCACACCGGCTTGATGGAAACAGTTTGACAGCCCTGCACCAGAGGGATAATGTCTCTCAGCTGGTCAGGGAACACCTCATGAATAGATTTGCATGTCTGGGCCGTTCTGCTCAGTGTGTTCCTTTTATAAATAATTATTCTCGGCAATAAAGCCTGCAGTCAACTTAATATACTGGATATCTGATTTACTAACTTACTCACCCTGTTACTCATTTAAAACTGAAAGTAGAAGTTGTGTTCTGGTATTATGCTTCTTGTAAATGGACCAGTCTGTTAAAAAAACTTCAATTGTGCTCAGACGGTGAAGCAACACATTTTTTCTTTCAGTGTGTGTCTGTATTTGAACTGTCTTTTTTTTTATTCTCAGTTTAGGACATAAGGTTGCAGTTATATTACATTTTCTCTACAAACACATGTTATTTTTCCTTGACCCCGCCTTGGATAAGAACATTTTTGTATCTATTTTAGTTGATTGACAGATAGAAGATTGGTTCCCACTGAATACATTTGCAAGGCCACTTACAACCATTAACAATAAATAGCAAAACGTTATACAAAATATATATATAGAGCGAGAGAGGGATTGCTAATAAAACTCCTTACACTCTTCTACTTGAAAACCCTTGAGAAAAGCACTGTACCTTTGCTCCACGTGGCTATGATTACCAGCCCAAAAGCAGCACTGTCCTCCCCTTGAAGCCTGATGCTATGTCAAACCCGTCGGATCGCAGTGTCGCACTCTGTCATCAAGGCCCTGTGGAGTTTTCTGCTCAAACTCTACCCACTATCCATTACACCGCCCAGTGGGGAGCAGTGATGTATGAGCAGACTCGCAGGCCATTCGCTCCCTTCTTCTACACCTCTGTCACTTTTGCGCCGCTCTGACTTTTTCTCTATTTGTTTTTCCCATTGTAAATCGCTGAATAAGTTTCTGAGCCGCGCAACAATAATTCCCGGTCACCGAGACTTTTTACACTTCGCAAACTTTCCCATTTCTCTTACGGGCAGATGCAGGTGCAGATGTACAAGTTAGCGATATATTTAAAAGTGGCAGAATCTGTGTTCCGCCACCCAAACACAAAAAGTGTATAAGAGAAAATATCTGAGGCAGGAAAATATGCTGGGTGTGAGATGTCGAAGTTTATTTGAAGGTCCCCACTTGCTCGGCAATTTCCATTTCAGGAATTTGTGCAAAAAGTTATAGCAACCAGGTGCAGATAATGATGTAGATGGTAGTAGGGAGCACAAAGCTGATTCGCTAAAATAGTACTGTTAGTTTAAGGGAGTCTTTTAAAAGGAGATTTGCTGAATGTGTTTTCTGGTGAAACAGCTGGAACCGGCTTTGTTCTCAAATGCAACACATGGACTGCGGTTGGAAATGGATGATATTATTGTTGTAATGCCGTAGAGAGGGATGCTGGTTAGACATCCATATCCAATAAACAAATTGAGTGTAAGACATAGTACATAACTAAAGGGTGATTTGCAGAATGCGCTTGGGTGCCTGATAATTGCTTTCCAAATTCTTTAGAAATTAGTTCAGTGGGAGAATGGGCTGTTAACGAGCTAAGTTTGTGTTTGATTTTTATGGCAACTTTTCGCATTGATTTTAGTAGCTACAACAAAATGAACAGATGCATCCAGGTAAAAGCAAAGGTGCATTTTATGTATCCCCTTTGGTCAATTCATCCTCTGCATTTGACCCATCCTGACGGCGCTAAGGCTTCTGTCAGGAGTATTGGTCGCCGTAGTAACAGCGCCCGGGAACCCAACTCCAGATGTTGGTCAGGACTGGTGCTGGAGGATTTCACCTATTGTACATGTCTTTAGTGGTAGAGGAAACCGGAGCACCCAGAGAAAACCGGAGCAGACACAGGGAGAACCTAATAACTCAGAAAGACCCTGTTTCAGACCTTCTTGCCGAGAAGCGAGGGTCCTAACCACTCAGCCACAGTGCCGCAGTCATCCCACTGAATCCACTACAAAAACACAGACCTCCGATTTGAAAATGTGTCAAAAAGTTGCATTGCTCTAATTACAGTTACGTTGTTGAAACTGGTTTTGTCATTGGAAGTTCATTGGCAAAGTATTTCTGGCTTTTCACAAAACTGCTCAACCTCACTAAGCTCAGTTAACAGTTAAAAACTCACCTCTTCCTCCAATGTGTGTCTGTCTGAATGTTTGTGTGTGTCCTGAACTGCGAAGCCTCTTTGAGTTTTTTAAAAGCGCTATATAAAACCAATGTATTCATATTATTAAGAGTAATTTTTCTTTTTGATATTTTTCTAATGTCACATTTGTTTTTTCAAAAGAACTGATCAGATGCCTTTGTTTTTGAGTGGCTGTATTGTATCGAACTGGATGAACTGTATGTCTGTGAATTGCAAGACAAATCTACAGGAACAAATGGAGTTAACCTGACCCTCGGCTACACGTGTATCTCATAAAAGATAAAACGACGGGCAATGTTGGAATGCGTTGACATGTTTATTTGCACAATACAATAAAAGTATTTCATTACCTCAATACACAATCCAGTCGTACTTGCACACAGTGGATTTGTTATTGCAGTAGAAAGGAAATAGACTTAATTAACATTGTGAATAGAAAGGCTTGTTGACGGGTCAGGATATTTCAATGGTTCATTTTTAGTCGTGTGCACTAGCTTAACTCATTGAATGCCAGCCTATTTCAGAACAGGTACTCCCACAGTGCCAGCCATTTCTGATGATTTTTACTGATTTTTCAAGACCCACAGAATATTGTGTACTATGACTATCTGAAATCCGACACCAGATTCTAAAATGGATGGACTGTCTACTTTCCTCAGCAAAAATAATTTTGTTTATAGCTTTTTTCGTTCCCCTGTAATCCTCCGTTGAGTAGAGGGAAGTTTTACTGATATCACCAGAAATCACCAGAAAGTTGAGAAAAAAGAGGCACAACATGTGCACCTAACTGTTTTCAAACCATTCAGAGAGCAATGCTGCCACCTGCTGGCTCGATAAAATATGGTCTCAAGTCATCCCCATACATAATAGATACAATAGACATCTGGGAACGTGAAAATAGCGAAAAAGGCAATTGACGTATTAATGCGTTAATGGCACACGACGTTACTATTTGCTTTGACGTATTTGTGCGTCAATGGGACACAATGACAATGGCTGCTAAATTCTGCACAAGAAAAGGAATCCATCCATCCATCTTCTGCCCCTTGATCCATTTCTGGGTCGGGGGGGTGGCCAGAGGTGCCACCCAGCACACATAGCACCGGCCCATCACTGATCCTCCTGCAGGTGGTGAGTCCACAGGAGAATGACCGCTCTATGGCGTAGCCTTAATCTTTCAGCGGGGGCCTCAGGCAAAGTGGGGTTAAGTGTCTTGCCCAAGGACACAACGACAGCAGTGGAGAAGGTCTCATGGTGGGCTCGAACCCACAACCTTCAGGCTCTAAGGCCAATGCTTTAATTATAACTAATAATATGGTATACATTTTAACTGTGCAGCGACGCCCTTGGTCTCTTTCCTCTTGTCACCAAGAGACGTTTTGTTCTAGGAAGTACACTCTGTGCCAGCCTTTGATAGAATGGTCTAAAATTGTCCTCTCTTTAACGCACGGTTGATGCATGCTAACCGCATAATGGGATGAGATTAATAGGAGGATGGCAGCGATCTTTATGTCATCGTTGTAAAAAATGAGTGAGAAGTGCCAAGTGTGAAGTCTGCCAGACGCTGTAATCTCCAACTTTACTGCAGATCTATGGAAGGGTAAGAGGTTGCATCCACTTCCACAAGACTGCGATGGCAAGACTCACTTAACTCATCATAATCCATTTGGGCTTAATCCTTTTTAGAGCTAATTGCATGATATTTACTGAGGAAATAGAGCAGTCAAAATCAAGTGCACATAAGTACTGTTAATATTTAGCTTTTCAAGTATCTCTCGATTGTAACCACATCAACACGACATAAACAACTGCGTGGCTGATTAAAATGTAGTAAGTAAGTAATATTCATCTGTATAGCACATTTTCACAGACCAAGGTCACCCATAGATCTCTACAACAATGTTCAGAGTTCAGATATTCAGATAAAAGTGTATGACAAGTCAAGACTTTTTTTTATTTCCTTATTTTAGTCTCTTTTACTCCTACTTCCCTGTAATGTGTGATGACAATGACATTTCCCCATCGTGATACAAACAAAGGTTCTCCGTCTCTTCTGTCTTCTGGCCCTATTGAGCGTCTATCAACAGGGAAGCCGACAACAGCAGAAAGTCTAAACTTGCAAGTCCCAAAATGTTGTCACTCCAAATGATTATTCCACATCGATCCGGTGGTTAGGTAAGTGGGAAGCAGTGTGTGCTCTATGCCTGCAGGAGGTACTCTGGCAGATAGTGTCCATAGATCTAAAAGCTGTGACTTTTCTAATGAGAGAGTTGGGAGTAAAAACTGTGTGGATTATCCGACGCATGGCTCTGGGCTAGCTATTAAAGACAGCATCACACACTCAAACTTGGGAAAAAAAAATAAAGCAGAATTTAGATGTAGAGAGGGAAGAAGGTTAGATATGAAGGATAACTTGAGGCATTGGTACAAACCTGGAACGTGAAATACACACATTGATCAGA
The DNA here is from genome assembly GCA_964034765.1 of Knipowitschia caucasica. Lineage (NCBI taxonomy): Eukaryota > Metazoa > Chordata > Actinopteri > Gobiiformes > Gobiidae > Knipowitschia > Knipowitschia caucasica. The sequence goes on along the minus strand of OZ035829.1, from coordinate 6,067,977 downwards.
AAAAATGCTCTTCTTGCTGTTTATAAAGACATTCGTCATCCTCCAGCCTTGTGATGCTTTCAAGGGCATCTTGTAACATTCCCTTAACACTCTACTCACAATATTGTAACCATATATACTATAGCAGCACACATTTAATCATGTTTTTTGAGCACTTTACACAACTAGTTTAACTACACCACACGTCATTTTCCGCAGTCCATTTGAACGCAGTATGTTTTCCTGCTCTTGCACACGCGACAAAACCAAAATCAAACTTTGAAACATGTGCGACAAGGGTCCGTGAACTTCATCGCAATGATCGCAATGAGTGAGTGGCCTTTACTGTATGGATGTGTCCAAATACATTTCTTTTGTATACTTTATGAGTTTTCAAATGGTCAGAATGTCATAATTCAAAGACATAACAAGGCATAGCAAGGCAAAGAAAAATTATGATAAAAAATGTATATATAAAATTAGAAGAAGGACAAATACGCATTAATATCACCGGCCCCTCGCTGATCCTCTGCAGGTGGTGAGAGGATCAGCGAGGGGGCCGGTGCTTTGAGCATTGGGTGGCAGCTCTGATTGCCACCCCCCTGACCCAGAAATGGACGAATAAAGGGGTTGAAAATGAATTAATAATTATAATAACAATAATAATGATAAACTAAAGAGGTAAAGGGGGGAAAAAAGTATACGCGCACACACATACATACCCCAAATACATTTCTAATCTCAGCATAGCCTGTCACTGTGCTCTTAAACACAATGCTCTAAGATCCAGTTTACACATTTTTGTCAGTGAGTACACAGTAGAAACGAACCCGCCTCATTTTGGCTTGTGCACAAAAGTTGGGCATACCCAAATCTCTTTGCTTATTTAAAAACACATCTTACATCTCACATGCTTGCGTGATGCATAATTTTAAAGCTAGAGCCTTTTAGTTTATGTAAAAAAACACTAAAATAATGTTTGTCATTCCTATTTCCCTCTCCATCCTTTGAAGTTTGGGAAAAAAAAACATTTTTTTAGCCTTGCCTAACATTTTCAATTTCTAAAGGCCCTAAAAAAGGCATACTTCATTGTAAGTTTACAATATTCAAACCCTGTGGTCATTGTGTTGTTGAAAACAACTGTCTAAAGTTTCAGACTTCTAAGTTTTATAGTTTTTATGCAGTTTCTCCTTTTCATCAAGTAGTGCACATTTGGCACAAGTGTGCCAAATTGTGCCAAATATCTTTACTTACATTTAATCATCATAAAAACAATATTTTTTATTATTGGTACTTATAAGTTACTAATCTATGTGTTATTAGTTCTATAAGTTCTAATCTATAAGTTATTTTTTTAGTGTAAAAATTCATTGCAGCTTCGAGAGCGTCTTTTGGCTGCCATTACGCACAATTCTACAGGCACAACATAAGACAGGACACCATTGTCCCACCCCTTGCTCGAAAGCTTTCTTCATTGGCTACACGGACATGTCAATCGAAAATCCCGGAAATAGAAGCAAACAAGAAGGGAAGACAACAAAGATCAGTGATCCATGCGCAAACAGCAGCGCTAGCTGTACTCACGGGAGCTCTTGCAGACCCAAAAATTGGTCTAGCTTTTTGGGAGTAGTCTCATTTGAAAGAAAAGGAGCTAAGGAACACGTAGATACCAGATGTTCAGGTGAAAACAAAGCTAAAAGTCCGTTAAAAGTGAAAAAGCAACATGTGTGCTCGTTTTTTTCGCTAAAGATAAATGCACATTTTTGGATTATTTCTGCAGAATGGATTTTACTTTGGGAAATACAAGTGGATATAATTTTCCTTTGGACTGTTCCAGAGAGAATGATGTATTGCAAGCTGGGAGGAGAGCTGATTTATTTGTACAGCACAAGCCCAAAGGTAAAAAACTATTTCGGAATTGATTTATTTTGTGCCCACATTATGTGTTATATCTTTTGAATGCAAAGTCTGATGTAGTATATAAATGTAGATAAGAAAATAAGCTTTAAAATGATATACAGCTTTTGGGGTTTGGTGTTCAAAATACATCTGCTATTGCCAGCAGAACATTTAAAAACATAAAAACGGCACGCCGGCGCGACGGTTGGTATTAAGAGGTTAAATCCAGTCATGTCAAATGGACTGGAATTTCACACCTCAGTCGGAGTGAACAACTTTACATGAGTCCAATTGAAATAGATTTTTGGCGGGGGAATCTTCTCTAAACGTACCTACACAATTGTTGTTGAATAACTACTTTACCCTTTTTCTTTCTAATTTAACTTCATAATAGGTTGAGACAAATCCTGCATTGTGTTGCTTGTTGATGAAGATAATTGCGTGTTCACAGTTCTTTTGATCCCAATAATATCCTAAAAAAACGCATGATGTGCTGGCTCTAATTGTATCTCTCTCTGTATACTCAAATCCCTGAGCAGAACCACGCTAATTCTGGGATCTTCACTTCTGTTTAAACTCCCGTAGGAACATGTTCATTTGATTTATCTTTACCTTTCATTAATCCGTGCCCTCCATCACACTTTGCACAGCTAATAAACCCCACGGATTCACACCCACCCACACGCACACTCTACCTCAGCCCATCCGCACAACACGCGCAACCTCCGGGGAGACATAAGAAATAAATTCAACACTTCCGCTAACCCACAAAGCGCCTTAAGGACAAAAAGAAATTTAATCTGGGATAAGCTCCATGATAGGATCTCTGCATTAGCCTCGTGCTGCTGGTTCACCGCTACCCCATCAACCCTTTACCTCCCACACCTTGGCCCCGCTCCCCCCTCGCTTCCTATACACTCTCACTCACATGCAACATATTCTTTTTTCTTTATTTCTCATTCTCCTTTTTTCCCAACACAATTTCATGCCTTTAGTGTCGCCCTGTCTACTGCGTAATCATCTCATTTGTATGGCTTGGCTTTTAACATCACCTGAATTTCTATTGTTTTATATGTTTGACGTGCATTTGTGAATTTCATGCTGTTTCTCTCATTTTTTCAAAGACTTTTGTGCATGTGAAGCACTTTGAGGAGTTGGTTGTTATTGTGCTATATAAATAAAGTTAGCACTGACGGGAATCCTCAAAAGATACAAACAATTTTGACTAGAATTCCTGCGGCGCCTGTTTCTTTTAAACTCTTACTTTAAACTTTTTCATTAAGAGGGCCACTTTAGTGAATCAGACTTGTCCAGGGCTCAATAACCTGGATTTTAAAAGCGTTATGACTAGATTTAAGATGTCCTCGGGATAATGGACGATTTGATTATGTCTACATTGATTCACACAACAGCTACATTAGCGCCATAAAGCGGAGGTTCAGACCGGAAGACAGGAGAACTAAGCTCACAGCACTCAAAGTCTCACAGCACCAGCAATCTGTCAATCACACTCAGCTGCAGCGCCACACGCTAATCCTCACCTGCAGCGACCAGGCACTGGCCGCATCAAGCTTCATATCTTGCAGAAGCTCCATCTAAGCAGCAGCTTTATTTATGCCACAACCCTCCTCCTCCCTGTTTCGGCCTCTTTCCAGGCCGGCTCTTTCATCCTTCTCCTACAGCTACTACCACCAGGGTCTAGGCCCCAGAGAATTTCATCTCCTAATCTCTTTCTCCTTTTGCAATCGTGCAGCGTTCTGCCGGGGTCTAAGCGCCAAATCAATAAATGTAATCTTGAAAATAGTGTCCTCAGTCATACAGTATGTGTAATTTATGTAGTGTCCAATTACTTGCCAAACAACATACAATTCTAATACCCAGGTTTTGTCTGTTGGCATCTTTCCATGAAATGCCATTATATAAATTCAAGTTTATGACTTGATTCTGAAAAAAAATACTGTTTTATAGCTCGCTGCTTACTCATGGGTCCGGTGGTAAAACTACACACGTTACACCAGAGACAATACTTTGCATAATGACGGCGTAACAAGATGCTGCTCTTTCCCTTAGGAAGTCGTCCTTGTAAAAATAATATGTTGGATAGTGTCCACATTGTTCCATGTGGATGATAAACTCGCTGTCGTCAATTTAAAAAGCGATTTCCACTGGTCCTGGGTACTTAAGCCATGAATATGGGAGACTTACTTTGAAAGTCAAAAGTTTTGTATTCTCTTTATTTTTGCATGTTCCTGTCCCCCCCTGTTTTGAAAAGCCAACACGAGTCCAAACAACTCGCCCATTGCTTGGTACTGGGTCTGCATGATTCTGTTTATAAGTATGAAAGTAATTGTGCTGTTTTATCTGTCTGTATTATATCTTCTGTGTTTTTCAAGTGACTGACTAAACAAAATGATACTATATCATTTACAAGTATGCATTTAAACATTTCAGAATATGTTTACCATCATCAAATACAGTAGATGAATAATTAACTCTGTCAAGCTGTGATAATATATGTATTTATGTAATTGTTTATTTGGGACTGTGTAAATCCACCAGATTGCTCTAATTTGTGTTTTTAGTTTCTCACTTTACTCACTCATTCACCCTATTGTACATGTTGGTAGTGGTAAGGTAAAGCGGAGCACCCAGATGTAACCAACTTAGACATGGGGAGAACATGCAAACTTAAAAGAAACCCCCATCTGGAGGTGGAATCAAACAGCAAGCGCTAACCACTCTGCCACCAAAAAATATTTTCTTACCTTGACCTCGTTTGAATCTTCTTGTTGTACGCCATGCACTAGTTTATGGCTCAACTTTTTTCCTCCACCATTTACAATTCCTTATTTTGTAGGATTACCCAGAATCTATGCCCGCTTGGAACCACTTTACTATCCCAATATTTTCTCTCTTGCCTCACCACACTCTCCTGCCAACTTTCCCCTGGTTCAGTCGCACGTCTTAAAAAATCTCTTAACTTCCATCCTCACTTTCATTTCGCGGCCGCCTGCCCCGTCCGTCTTGGACTCTGCATATATCTATTTCCTCTACTACCCCCTCCATGTCAGACCACTTTAATACCACCGCTATTAAACACTGGCACGACCTCCCGGCATACTCAAGCAGGCAGGGATCCTTGTAAGGCTGCAGAGTGCTTAATATGTTCAGCACGGAGCCGATTTAAGCCCCTTAAGTGCTTTGGCAACACTTATTCCATGGTGGCACCAATGAAGCGCCATTAAAAATTTGATCGGGATGAAACGTAGGGTGCGAATGAGGGGAGAAAAAGTGTTTGGGGACACAATTTAGCTGCTCTAGCACTGGTTGGACATGCTGTGACAAAAACAAATAGACCCAATAGGCGGCCCATGCAAGTAAATAGCCACCCAGCATGTATGATTTGCTGTGTGTTCGTTGTTTTGTTGGTAATTACGTCCTTTGTTGCTCTGTAAACGACGCCGTGATAACCCCATTTTGTTAAAAGCACTTGATAAATAAGTGTGACTTGATAATGGAGGAAAAGACTTCCCAAATTAAATGGTTTGTATAAATAACACTCGAGAGACATTAGGGCTGATATAGTTTATATCCGACTGATTAAAAGGTGGAATTATAAAAGCGAAAAATGTGTTACCGTCCGTGTTTACAGGACAATGAAAGTCAAGAGACTATGGAGTAGAGTTGGCGTTGCCGGTTTTATTGCCAATAGCTGTAATGATAGCACATGTAGCAATGAGCCGGAACAATAGATTCACAATGAAAATGGCAATTTCATACAAATCATAGGAGCAGTTTATGTCAGAGGTGTCACACATGCTTCACTTTTAGAACTTTTTGTGGCCCCAATACAATTTTCAATTATTATTATTATTAATAATGTAAACCAACGGTATATGGATCCCTCAAGAGTATTTCAAGGTACTTTCAAATAGTATTACGAACAAACATTGAGAGTAGAAGGTTTGTATGGGCGACTGTGACATGTTCATTCATCATTTTAAAGACAATTCTATCAAGAAAACAACAATATCTGATGCATAATCCAATTAATGATGTAATAACAAGCCTTCTTAACGTTGGCTCTGGTTTTGGTTCAGTTCAAACATGTACTCTTTGAGTTCAGAAAACAAATAAACAATTGTTTGGTCAAAATACTAACATTTGGAGGTGTTGTGGACAGATTGGGACAATTCTGTTTAAACGCTTATTCTTATTCTTATTAAGACACTTAATCAGAGGTAAGGACTGAAAATTAGCCTGCACCAAGAAGAAGCTTTAGAGCTATTGATTACCCATTTTGTACAAATTTGGTGGAGTGGTACCATCTCTGTCATACTAACTCGAAAAATGTACAAATTGTGAAAATATTGGGTGGAGCGTCTGCTACTGCTTGTTCTGCAGACCTTTGATTCATAATCTCAGGTTTGCAGAACAAGAGCTTAGCGCTTATGCTTCACAACTGGGTTCGATTCCACCTTCAGGGCCTTTCTTTGTGGAGTTTGCATGTTCTCTCCGTGTCTGTGTAGGTTTCCAGGTGCTCCAGTTTCCCTTATCACTAAATACATGTACGGTAGTCTCCCATTACCCCCCCCATCCCCCCTCTCTGGGGTCAGGACTCCCCTGATTAAGAGATTCTGTTATCTCTATGCCATAGTGTGCAGAGAAGACCCATTCACACAGAGAATGCCAGATTTGATGAATTGGTTACATTTAATCTCATTCTTTAAGGTATTGATATCACAACAGAGGTAAGCTGTTAGACCCGTGAACCCAAAACCTAAAGAATCAATAATGTACAAGCAAAAAGTTATCCCTAGCATTTGTAAAAAGTTTTGCGCTATCTTTAGGAGAAAAGAAAGTTTCTCAAATAAATAAAACAAATACATACATAATTGATTGACATTGGCCTGACACTGAAGATCTGTAAATGTCTCCACTCTCCCGGAGCTCACTGTTGCTGGGTATTGCATCAGAGATGATCAGATATTTCTTGTAGACACCACGCTACTGATGCACCCCTAACCCAATTCTACAATGTAATTAAGCACTTTGGATAGCGGCCAGAAGCTTTGAATAAGCAGGCGTGCGTAATGGCACTGAAGCCGAAGAGCTCTAAAAGGGACCAAGGACTTAATAAAAAGTGCTTCATGTGTTTCCGTAGTAACACGTCTCGACTTGTTCTGTACACGTTTTAGCACTACAATTCTTAATATAGAAGTTTTCTCTTTTGTAAAATGTGAAAGATCTCTGAAAAACATGTCACCTAAGAGATCTAAATGTACATAATGGCCAAAGAAAATACAGCACTCCTACTCTAAATTCTACATCTTCTGATAATTATAAAACAGCTTTTGTCCTGCCGTCTTAGTTCACTGCCTCTGACGTCAAATAACTGAACTTTTACAACAGACATTTTAATGAGTTTTGTGAATCTCGAGCTGCACAGTTCACAAACCTCTCATTATTCACATTATTCAAACGATGGAATTTTATATCACTGCCAAGGTTTCAAGGGAAATTAGTTCTTGTGCATCAATTTCAAACTTTATTTGTCAATTACTGTTTGAAAAACGAAGCATCATTAAATGAACGCAACTTAGAAAAGGCAAAGGTATATTGTAATGAATGTGTTAATATGGATTTTTTTCACGTTCATTAATATATAATCAGAATATGGCAAGGCAAGTTTATTTGTTTTGCACAGTTCATACACAAGGACTCAAAGTGGTGAACAAAATAGCAAACTTTCACACAAAGCATAAATAATCACAAATAATAATAACAGTACATTAAAACATATGAAGATTCAATCCTTCAGTTGTATGCAGCTAAACATAACTGTTTTTAACCTGGATTTGCACATTTTCAGCCTGTGTAGAAGCCTGTCTCACATTTTCAGGAAGACTGTTTCAGATTTTAGCTGCATAAATCTGTAATTCAAGCTAAGTTTTGGGAACCAGCAGGAGGCCAGTCCCTGTGCTCCTCAGAGTCCCAGCAGGAGGCCAGTCCCTGTGCTCCTCAGAGTCCCAGCAGGAGTCCAGTCCCTGTGCTCCTCAGAGTCCCAGCAGGAGGCCAGTCCCTGTGCTCCTCAGAGTCCCAGCAGGAGTCCAGTCCCTGTGCTCTTAGGAGTCCGAGTCGGTTCATGTGGCACTAACATGTCACAGATGTACTTTGGTGCAAGGTCATGGAGAGACTTTTACACAATCAAAGCAATCAAAGTCTATTCTCTGAGCCACAGGAAGCCAGCAAAGAGACCTGAGGACTGGACTAATGTGACCGTACTTCCTGGTTCTCGTCAGGACTCGAGCTCCAGCGTTTAGAATATACTGCGGTTTCTTTACAGGTCCGCTGGATAATTATTATCTGAGTGATTCTATCCATGCAAAATGTGACATTTAAATTTCTTCTGTTTGAGATCAATAAAGTCTTATCTTATCTTATGTTATTTTATTCTTCATTATTTTATCAAACTCAAGGCTCTCTCCAACATTACATGACGCAACAGTAGATTTTCAAAAATACATGTCACTCTGCTTTCCCTGTGCATGTAAATCACAATATAATCCATTAGTGTTGCTTCTTAGACTAGACGCTGTATACTCTCCATATTTACAGTTCTCCATTTCGCCGCTGCATTAGCTTATCAACCGAGCATAGTAAAACTTAAAGCCCTATAGTTGGTCTATTAATTTGCAGATAAATACAATTCCACTTACGTTGATGATGTGAATGTAACCTTACATTTATAGCAATGGCCTTTTTGCATACATAAACATAATTTATACCATAAGTGGATTAACATCACCCTCTGCGCTAAAACCGTTTCACTATCAGAGCCGAGATGAGAAGAAGGCCAGTGACCAGCCGTTGCTTTACTATCCCTTGGACGCTACGGACGGACTCGCTATTGGCAGCCATTTTTATTTCATCAGTTAAAAGGTGTCATTTGTATCATGCTAATTCATAATAGTTATTACGTGGCTATCCCTTTCCACGCTTCCTCTACATGCCTGTTTTTTTTTTTCTTTTTTCTATAGCGTACATAAACATGCATCTAGTCCTTGTCAGCAGATACTGTAGCTACGCTCATGCCCGCAGCCATAAAACCGTCCATTTAACATAAAGAGCCGTTCTCTGTGTCCCTGCATGGACAAATTAATGGGTAATAGATAGTGAAAGAGCCAAATGTACACTCGCCTTGGGCACTGACACTGCACACTAAAGCACATTCAAAAACGCCACACATGCCGCCACTGTTGGGTGACCTGAAAGAACACATTGTGACTCCGGCCCTATCCATGCAACGCAAACCCTCAGATTTACAAAATGCCATGCAAGAAATCTAAGAGTGAGGGAGAGAGAAAGAAGAGGTTATAAAATCTAGTCTATACCCGTTAGCATGATAGAGGCCAGAGCTTTTGGAGACTTCTGACACTTGTGGATAAACTGCGAAGGGACAATTTAAAGCAATCGACTTGAGCACTTTGGACTAGACTTTTTTGCGTTGCCCTGCGTTTGCTCCAGGCAGTTATTTCCTCAAGCGTCTGCAAGTTGACCGGCAACAGTCTGAAGGGTAGATTGGTTGATGATCCTTTTTTGTTTTTGGCTTCGTGTGAGAGGGGAAAGGGATGACGACTTTGTTTTTCCGTGCTCCCGGTGATGTGCTGTGATGTGTTGTGGCTCATTGTCTTGGCACTATACACAGAGGCGTGCATATTAAGGAGGTGCAGAGGAGCGAGAGGTGATACCAATCTAAACGTTACCAAATGTGTGTGCGTGAGCGGTGAGGCGGGCGGAATAGAAAGCTCCGGTTGCGTCGATGTCGGGCAATTACATTGTCTGACAGCGTGCGATTATTGCAAGGGCTGAAATTAAATGCGTCAAAATTGCTGTCCGTTAGCTTAAGCAATATTCCCGGCATTCAAGCGCCTAATCACTGTGAACATGTCGAAACTTTGACGAGATGCAGGCGTCTTTTTAACCTCCCCACACGTCTCTATAGCGCAGCACTCAAAACTCTATGGATTTCATTTGACCTGCTATCTTTAGGCGAGTGCGAGACCTGGCTTATCACTCAAAGGAACATTGACTTCCTCCGATGCGTCGCAGAGGGACCTTTTTTGCTACATTAAAATACAGCCGTTTGGTGATGATATAGTGGCAGCAGTTCATCCGTCCTTTGGGGTATGAAGTGCCTTAGAAAGTTAGTGCACTGAAAAAGGCTTGGGTTGGGTTAGCTGACCAAAGAGTGGAAATATTGACGTTGGTTATCACTCCTATTGATGTGAGTTTGAGTTCGGAAAAGCGAGCTGTCCTTTTTGCTTGGTGGTTTTTGGTCAAGATTGGTGTAAACTTCTATTATCACTTGCTATCATGTGCTGATTAAATCCTCCTCCATTTAGTTCATGACAAAACTACCTTCACTGGCGATCGGCGAGAACAGTGAAAGTAGTAGTGCTTTGGTCAATTTTGTTATCGGCTTTTTCGGCTGTATTGATTCATGTGTCTTGTGGCTCTTGTGGCCTTGAAGCATTGTTGTAGAAAATTAGCTATAGCCTTGAAGTGCTTTTATGGTTTGCTCGAATGAGACAGAAATCCTCTATTGCTTCTTTTTGCTTTATGGATTTCAGAAACAGCAATGCAAGGTGCTAAACCCAACACTGGCCTTTTGCTCGTTTCTGTGCGCAGTCTAGCGTAGCGCTTTGCTTTTAGCGCTTTGACCACTTGCCAAAACATTCAACAACCGTACATGTTCTCTTCGGTTTTCTTTTTTTTTGTCCCGAAGCCGCGAGTTGGAGCAAATAGCTACAAGTCTTTTCAACATCCTCGGACAACGACTCGTGTCTAATTGCCAAAGACGAGCGGGCCAAGTTCACGCACGTGTCTCGCCGTATTTGAAAACATTGGACTGTTTTTTTTATGTGCAGTCAGGGTCACAGAGGAGGCATTGATCGAACGCACACAAGCCACATACTCAATATACAATGAAGGCTGTCCGGAGCCGCGAGGCCCTCCCCGCACCCTTCTCCATGGGCCAGTGCATCCTCATCTTGTTTCTTGTGGTCCGCAATGCTCGTAAGTCACTTTCTTCTCCCATGTGCATTCAACTAAGATTAAACCTGACATGCCATATCGATCTGACAGGGAAATTCACGTGTCGTTATGCACACGCTAAGTCAGGGAAATAAACCAGGAGTGCAGCTTGAGTCTGACACATAGAGGTTTTTTTGAAGCGTAAAGGTGCCTTGTGTTGGGGTATTTTCTTGTTTGAAAATACTATGTAAAATGTAGGGAACAAATCCGACCACAACATTTTTGCTTTATCTTGTCTTAGTCTTATCATGTTACAGTATGTCGTGCATACTTCTCAAAAAGATTCTTGTGAGTCACTATTTGATGCTTTGGGCTGAGAGCTGATTGGTTGATTGAGATGGTCCTTTCTTTTTCATGTTTTTTGTCTAAAAAAGCAGATGTGACAGAGGTCGATGATACATGCATGTGAAAACCTGGTGATTGAACCAAACTGTTTTGAGAGCTTGGAACCAGATAGATCAGGGAGAGCTTTATTTTTTTAGAACAACCCTGGCATAGAGCTACTCCTTTTAGACAGTGGACAAAAAGTTGTTTGTTATCTTGATTTGAAAACATTTCTTAAAACAAATAAATAATTTTTTTTTTTTTTTTTATAAATTATTAAAAAAACGTTGTGCAGTGTCATACCCATGTACCAATCTAGCATAATCATTTTCATATTTACGTACTTACTTAAAATGATCCTTTGGGAAACTACTTTGAAGTGGGTGGTGAACTATAGGTTGGAGACCCATGAGATAGATGGATTGTTTTCCTACATAGTTCGATTAAAAGTTGTCTGAAAAATGCGTGCGCAGCTTTAACATATGAAGTAGTAAGGATTAAAGGCACACATTCTGCAGGACGGATGATCAAGGGGCTTTAAAGCTGGATGCGACAAACCAAAACAAAGTCTGTCCCCTTTTGCGATTGGACGCAGCAAAACTGAGAGGTTTTAGTTCAATGTAAAACCAGCTGATGCAACATGTGTTTCATTTGGACGTCCTTTTTATATTGTTTGTTTTTCACGCTCTCTTGACATTTTGTTCCATCCATGTTTTAATTGTTTTTCCCATACCATATGTTATGTGGCCTGTGTATAAAAAACAGATATGTACATAGCGGTGTTGTGATTGGTAAAAGATAAACAATTTTTGCACACTGAAGCCCACTTCAGAAGACAGACCCACATTTAATTTTGAATACTTTAACAATTCCATTGGATTAAATCCCCTCGGGTTTAAAAAAATGCAGATATATCATGCATTAGTAATATAAAAGCTAGATTCATTCTTAATTGGTATTAATTGAATGAAATGAGATGTAATGCCCAAGCAATAGGACCAAGGGAAGCATAGGCATTGTGAAAACTGAGAATCCAGACGAGTTGTTGCAAATGCTCACAATTAAGTTGGAATTAGTAATTAAGATTATGTAGGGAGCACAGACAGGAGCGTATGCCCAAGGGTGCAAGAAGAAAGATAGTCAAGAGAGATGCTGGTGAATGAGAACAGAAAGACAGAAAGACATGGCGGCGATTTTTTTTAATATTCTCTGAGGAATTTAATGAAAGAGAAGCGGACCCAGGAGTGGAGCAGATACAGCGGTCTGATGCAGAGCTTTTTGAATAGAGAAAACGTGTAGTGTGAGTGTAGTGCAAAAAGTCCAGTGTACATACTGTATATGTGCAGCTATGTCGACAACAAAAGAACCAAATCAGGCCATACACAAACTCGGACTTTGAAGAGGAGAGAAATACAGAGATGTGATATGTCTGTTTGAGCGAGGCATAAGGCAGAGACAAACAAAGACAAAACGCTGTGAAAAGATCTGTGAGACATCAGGGAAAGGTGCAGAGATGAGAATAAGACCACATGGGCAACTATAGTTTACAATGTAGTTTAAGGCAGAAGTTTGAAACCAGTATTGCAATATACACCCCTCGGACAAAAATGTACACACCTTTTAACCCAGGGGTGTCATTTTGGTTGGGGCCACGTTACAAAGATTATTGGAGGCTACATTTCTTTTTTAGGCTTTTCTACCAAGCCCTCATCATTTACTTTAAGTGTTTCGTTTTTTAATGTGTTCATAAAATAAAGTAGGTATTTAAACAAATAATATTTTATTCAGCTTGAGTTTTAGCTTTTCTGAACAAAACTGGACCAGAAATAGGACATCTATAATGTTTCAATAACAAGCCTCAGTATTAAAATTAATTGTATATTATGTTTATGACACAATACATTATGCAGTCATTTTCTCAAGGTATATGTAGCCAACATAAGCCCCTATTATATCAATGTTAAGTTTATTTATTTAGTGGGAAATCATTTCAAGTACTCCTGCAATGCAAGAAACATCACCTGAACGCTTTGTAATCAAGGTTGTTTTGATCCAAGTGATTTGTTATGCTGAAATCAACTGAAATGAAACTAGGCCTGCTTTCACCGTGTGGTTTTTGCACTTTACTGGTTTGAAAACATTACCACACATCCAAATCTTTGTTGCCAGTGCCTTGCACAAGATTCAGGCCAAGTCTCACCTTTTACTAAACAAAACTGGCAACACATGTGACATGAAATCCATTTTGCAGTTGTCTGTATTATGCTTGAGATAATCATGTCTATTGATTTTGCTTTTATAGCTGGTACTAAATCAAGATGACCATTTTGATTATAGAAGGCTAAACATGTTAACCCGGTGTCTGGGGACACGCATGTAAAATACCAATATAATTGAACATCACGTTGATGTACTGTCCCTGTAACCTGATAGTTCTTACCTGGCTTCTTGTTTCATTTTCATTCAAATTTGTTGCAAAATGTCAATAATTGAATACATTGTGGTAAAACAAGCTAAAGGGTATTTGCATGTAAAAGGTGAGGATCAATAATAACTCATGCTACATTCTAATCGCTGCTCTGTCACTTATTATGCATCTACAGCCATTGATGCTTCTCTGTCTCCTCATTGGTAATCAAGTCCACACAGTCAGCCATGCCAGGGCCCACATCAACAGAAGAGCATTGTTAAGAGAGAAGGATGGTGCTTGGGGGGACACCAGAGGAGGTAGAACAAGGGGGAAAGGGTCCTGGCTATAGACGTCTGGTTATGCAATTCACACCAGCAGGGAACATTTGCACTGAATACAAATATATTCAAGTTTGGTACGTTTGGCAACCCAAAGCACGCTGTGCGGCAGGTTTTTGGCCATAGGAGTCAGGAGCAGAGCCACTGGCAGGGCTAAGACTCCTCTGTGGAGCGTAATAGGCCTGTAAATTCTCACTAAGCCACTGTTGGGCTGTGTGTGCATGGTGGTGTGTTGTTGGTTCTCTGGGAGGGTCGTAAAGTGTGCCACTGTAGATATTGTTAAGCAGATTTAGCTGTTGTAAAAATGGACAAAGGAGAGCAAGTAAACATGCGGATTTAATGTTTGCTGCCAACTCATGGAATTCCAGAGCAGCAACAATAATGAAGTGATATTTAATAATGCATTGGTTTTATACAGTGCTTTTTTTGGACACTCAAAGACGCTTCACGTGTTGTTATTCATTCACTTCAAACACAGTGGTGATAAACTACAGTATTACAGTAGCCATAACCGCCCTGGGCCACACTGACAGAAGTAAGGGACCTGTCCGTGGTATCTCCCATCGCAGCACTAACCAGGCCGTGCACTGCTTAGCCTCAAAGGTCCGACGGAATCTGGTTTTTGTGTGCAGGTGGCGCCACCTATATGAAGATGGTGGATTCAGAGTGGAACTGTACTGTTTGAAACTTTGACGTTTTTTATGCACAGATTGTTGATGTGTGTGTGTGTGTGTGTGTGTTATAAAGTGATTTATTTCTACCCATACCAAGCAATTGAAGGGCACGTTAGCAAATACCCTCTGTGTGGTATATAAATATGTATACAGGTTTTATAGTATTAATATTAACATTGTTCATATTTTCAAAAACATATCATTAGGTCAAATAAATGTGAAACGTTTCAAACGTAGCTGGCAGACAACCTTGAGACCAAAGCCTTATGCAAACATTGCGTCTGACTAAATACGAATACAAATTGAAAAGCTTGAATATACTTGAACACACATATGGGAGTATTCACAGTAAAGTGTCATTTATAGTTTCTGGACTTTAAAAGGTTAAAACTCAAAAACTAAAATTACTATCATAGATTAGGAAAAAGATTTCAAACACAGACACATCAAAGAGATAGTATGGATAAAATCAAAAGAAAAGATTAACACATCAGGAAATCACTTCATTTAAAAATACATCTTTTTGAAAAATAATCCATACAAATTTAAATGACCCGTGAAATATGAGTGAAAAATTATGGTCTGGTTTCACATCTAATTGGTTTATTATATGAAAGTGCTCACTTTTAACAGAATCTATGAATCAAATGTGGACATCTGAAAATATGTAAAACAGCTGCAGTACATTCAAAATGCAGCATCTCGAGTCCTGACTTGAACCAGGAAGTACGACCACATTAGTCCAGTCCTCAGGTCTCTGCACTGGCTTCCTGTGGCTCAGAGAATAGACTTTAAAACAGCTCTGCTTGTTACAAGTCTCTCCATGGCCTCGCACCAAAGTATTTAAGCGACATGTTAGTGCCATATCAACCGGCCCGGACTCTGATGAGCACAGGAGGTTGCCTCTTACTGGTTCCAAGAGTCAGAACTAAACACGGGGAGGCAGTGTTTCAGATTTACGCAGCTAAAATCTGGAACAATCTTGTGACGCTGGCATCTACTCTGGCAGTTTTCAAATCAAGGTTAAAAACTGTTCTTTTTAGCTGTGCATACGGCTGTAGGATTTTATTGATACATACTCTTTTTTTTTTAATGCATTGTGGTTATTTATTATTTTAATCCCGCGTGTACTTTTAATGTTTTAAGGTTTTTAATTACTTGTGATTTTATTCTGTCTTTAATGTATTTATTTTTTGTATGTGTATACGCAGATTTTAATGTTTCTGATTTGTTTGATATTATGTGGGTTGTGAGGCGCTTTGAGTTGCCTTGTGTTGGAAAGGCGCTATACAAATAAAGTTGATTGATTGATAAACTTCAGGTCCGTGATACAGATAAGCACCCGCTATAGAAAACTTGACTATTGTATAAAACAGTTCTCTTCTAGCTCTACCAATGGACTGAAGAGGGCTTTGGATAAACCAAAAACACAATATATCTTCTGCTAATTAAAATCTAATGTTTAGCCTTCTGTCACACTTTTGTACCCTTTAGTGTGAACAAGCCCTTATACCAATTGTAGATATGTTTTCGGGAAAAGCAAAAATCTTGTATATTCCTTGTCCTGTAGTAAAGTAAAGGACATGAGTGGTGAGAACAAAAAACCCTGTCCTTTATTTTTACTATTTCAAGGTCTGACAACTCATGGCAGATTCCCCAGCTACAGCCAAAAGAAAGTTCTCTGCAACCGACAAAAATCATAAAAACATCATTCAATAAAAAAGGCAAGATAAAAGTAGATGGACAAACAAGAGCAGACAAGACACAGACAAAAAACCCTTTCCTTTCGATCATTTTTATGACCCTACTATAAAATGCACACAATAAATAGCATATATAGTGCATTTTCTCTTTAATAGAAATACCTAAACCGTTTGAAATAGTGTAGAGCAAATAGCCATTATGTTTCTCTGATGTTATTGCGTGTTTCATCTGTGCTCCACAAGGACAGAGCTTTTTAGCGGCAGAAACAGCGAGGCACTACTTTCGTTGAGTGAGATGGGCGCCATGTAAGACGTCCGGCAGGTGAGAGAGAACGGTTCAACGTGGAGAGAAAATCACTTTGGGAAATGAACTCAAATAAGCACTGCAAGCTAAGACGGCCTGGCAGAAAAAATGCCAAAGAACTGGAAACGTATTCTACATGTTCAGGTCAGATGGACAAGGTTAACACTAGGAGCGCCCCTAGCGGTCAACTGACCGTCACTCACTTTAATATGCTAATTAGTGTATTCAAAACAAAACGCCAGAAGTTGAAATTTTATGACTTTTACTGGGTACTTGTTGTTTATATTTTGGTGTGTTTTGTTTTTGGAAAAAGTAAAGAAAACAAGATTTACACGCATTTTAACTTTTCTAAACCACAGCCCTTTCTGCTGCCCCATGGAGATACATGGCGCAGGGGCGACTGTTGTCATAGTAACCTTTCCCGGGGGTTTTTCGCGCCTTATAAAAATGTATCAATATGTTGTCATTAGACTCTACAGGGACTTGAGGTTTTTTTTATTATTTGGGAGAGAGAAAGAGTTTTGAATTGAGAGGAGTATTACATGAATAGAGCTGCAAGTACACGGTATGAAGCCCAGACAGTGCTTCAAGACATTGAATGAGAACAGTCTGACGGAGGTGAGATGTCACAGCGGGGAGAACACCTATAATATTCTAAATCTGAATGTAAACCCGTAGTGCATTCACGGCACGGACAGCAGTGTTGGAACAAGTCCAGAAGCAATAACGCATATGACATAATGTCATACGCAGGGGTCTGTGTGCGCGCTGTCGCTCCATTCTGCCTTTTCATTCATCATCAATTACATTCTTATATTTATACATAGAAGAAGGCAATAAAGCAGAATACAATATCGCAATAAAATAGAACAATTAGATGAACTATCAAGGCAGAGTGCAGATGCGCTGTGAGGCCTCTCGTCACCCGCGGACACCTGCAGGAGGAGAACGACTGTGGCAGAAGCGGCCCTCATCATATCAATAAGGATATCTTTCTTATTTCATTCAGATAACACTGTGTGTTATTCTGCACAGCGCGCACTGCAAGGCAATGATTATAATTTTGTTCTGATCATAAAGAGCACTGCTTGTCTCAAATAAATACAAATATATATATATATTTGTCTTTCTAACGTGTCCCGTGTAAAATTGAAGATTGTACATTGACGATGGTAGCCTAGCCTGATTATCTTGTGTCAATACGAATACTATTATTATTATCGAGATAATATTTCCCACAGTGATTTCGGCTGGAAAGAGAAAACAGTCTGGAGATCACGTAAGAAGTAGACGCATATAGCAGCGCGAAGACGTTATAGTCCCGTGCTTTTCTAAACTATCATTTATATTGTTTGAATTTACATATTGTTACTGAGTCAAATTTAACATATAGTGACCAACCTTTTAGGTGTTTGCAAAGTTACAAAATAAATTTAGCCAGAAAAGTCATCGTAATTTTTTTTTAATTTCGGCTACAATTACAATTACTTAGCATATTTAGACAAATAATTTACACAGTTTCATTATGATCACGATTTCCTTGCAACAACAAGTTCTGGTTTAGTGAACAATCAATTTGGCAAAAGGCTGTATCAGCGCAAAGTACATAGCGGTCAACTGACCGCAGGGGGCGGTGCAAGGTATGTTTAGAGCACGGCGGTCCTAGCGTTAAGGAGATCGCGGAGGTGATGAGAAGAAGGATCAAAATAATAGATATAGATTTGGATGCAACCCGACGTAATAATGTGACTGTAGAAAGGTTATTTGGAAACTGCCGGTGAAATAGACATGTTATTAATGAAAATAACAAAAAAGATATAATATAATAACATAAAATTATATTATTAATTTAAAGATATAATAATATAATAATTAAAGATATAATAACATGAAAGATGAAGAAGCGATGTGACAGTGGTGAAAAGGGCTGTTGGGGAAAAGGGTGAGGAGGATTTGAAAAAGAATATTTGGACGCCTCTTTTATATCAGTGAGCACATGGAGAGATTTCAGATCATTGATATCATCCTTTGCTAAACACAAAGGATGAATGATTCGCCTGTTTCACATATTTTTGAATTGATTTGATTTCTTTTCTGATGTTTTTCACCAATTTGTCTTCACTGCCATCAGGGAGTCAAGGACCATGATGAAAATATGTGACTGATATTCAATGAAACCTAAATGACTTCAGGTTGTACTTAGAAACAAATTATAATAGCTCAACTTTTTGATATATGTTTTATGTTGCTGCAGATAAATCAAAAATAAGAGAAACTGGTCGGAAAAAAAGATATATTCACATACTCCCCGAGGTTTTTCACTTTTCCCACAGGGTTTAGAGGTTTCCTTGTCGATGCAGGATGGTCTGAGTCTTGTGAGGGTCTAACTAAAAGGACTGTGATGATCCAGGACACACAACTCAACATTCAACAACATTGTACATCAGTGCACTTTGATGCATTTTGCTTAGGGACTACAGCTGGAAACTAGCTGTTAACTAAAACACATTTACAGCAATGTTGATTAACATGTACCGTCCCAATTCAAATAAATAAATCAAATATATTTATGGACATTTATTTAACACTTGTGACACTATGGACATCGGTGGTCTTTCCCTTATGGGTGTTTTGTGTTTTATTGTTTGAACGGTATGAGTCTCTGATCTGTGTTGGCGATTTCAATGGTTGTGTAAAGTCCTCAGAGATAACTACTGTCATGTCATGGTCTTCCCCTTTATTAATCCATTTCTGGATCGGGGGGTGGCAATCAGAGCTGCTACCCAAGTCTCCTAGCACCAATCCCTCGCTGATCCTCCTTCAGGTGGTGGGTCCACGAGATGGCCTTGGTCAGTGGGAGCAGGTGACATGGGCCGTGGTGGGCTCGAACCCACGACCATTAAGTCATTAAGCTACTGTCGCCCCCTACTGTTGTGATTTAGGGCAAACAAGAATATGTTGAATTGAATTTGTCTTAAATAACCGGCACTGATAGAAATATTAGTGTCAATTAGGATTACAAACCAAAATGGTACTCTACTGGCAACACAATGTTTTTGCTGATTTTCTTGTTGAACTCTTTGCAACTTTATGAACATATCTTTGAAGTTCTCTCGGGTTTCGCTTGTGGCAAACTAATATTAGATTAATACTCCACCCACTCCAAAACTTGAAAAGATTTCGTCGTTGTATATTCCTCCTTTCATCTTTCTTTTCAAACTTGTAAAAAGATCGCTACTTTTTTTATAGCTGGGGTTTCATAACATTGTCACATCTGGCTTTCTCTGAACAAACTTTGGACACCGCTGTCTCTTCTGTCGTCTCCTTTCCCTCTCTTGAGCGCTGCACTATAAAAACCAGCGTGATTATACGGCCGGCTTGAGCTGCAGAACAAATCAGGTTTAGCGATGGAGAGTGTGCAGATGGAAGTGGCGCAGAGGAAGGAGAAAGATTCCCACCGAGTCACCGAAAAAAGAGATAGCGAAGGGGGAAAATGAAAGCACAGTGTGGCATCGGGGAAAGAGAAGTTTAGCAAAAGCAGAGAGAAAGCCGGCGTACAGAGGAGTATAAAGGTAAGGTCAGGGGGGAGAGAAAATTCCGTAAATCGTCCACTATTTGTGTGGATTTGCTTCGTCCTGTGACAATTTCTGTAAATATGTAGAGAAGAAAACCGACCGAAACACATGCCAATCAAAAGTGTGTGTTTTTCTAGACTGTAAGACTGAAAATAGCTGGAATCGAAGCATGTAATATCTATAGACTTGGTTTAATGACTTCGGTTCACGGATTTGTTGGCAAAGAAAACTCAGAATAAAGATTGTGTTTGGTTCTGTTCCTTTTTTTATCTGCCAAAGGGTTGGACACAGTGAACTGTGTCCAACAGACAGTTTTGCAAACAGAGCATAGACTGTATGTATAGATGGACACTGCCAACCCTCTATAGCTTAGAGGTTTAGAGGAGGATTCTCTACTTCCTGGTGGATCTTCAAGACGATTGGTCCTCCCAAAGGTCATTCATACTGCTCGTCAAATAAGACCAAGAGTGTTCTGTTCAAAAAGTGGAGGGTGCAATTTGTACTATATTTGTCTCCATTCGTTTACAGAGCTAAAATTAAGATATTAGATACTGAATTTATCCATTGTGAGATCAATAATGTCTCTATTATGAACTGTTTGAGGCATACTCACCATTTTGAGAAAATAGTCTCTGGTTTGCCGCTTGGTATGATCCTGATTTTCCCCATTTGATTCACTGATTCTGTTTTTCTCTGATCTGTACAGAGCTTTGGTAAGCCTAGGCTGTTTTAAATGTGCTATGTGACTAAATACTGATGGATTGACTGATTGATGCCCTTGTAAACCCAGATATGTCCTAATAATTGGCCGTGTATGTGTCTTCTGCCTTCAAATTGGGCTTCTATATGTCATCGTGTGGATTTATTTTCTGTATTTCTTCCTTCTACAGGCTATGATGCAGACCGGGGGATGTGCAAAGGGTATATTGTGATGGCAGGAAACAAGTTGAGACAAAGAAATCGGTTTTAAACACAAGACCGACAGCATTTTTGCGGCCGTCTCATAGGACTTGACAACATTTTTGATTTGCCAATATTCAATTCAATTAATTTTATTTTGTCTAGCCCTAAATCACAACAGTATTCATCTCTGAGGACGTAGCAAAACCGTTGACTTTGCCAACACAGATCAGAGAATCACAAGAAATTCAATGATAATTACAGATTTTTTTTTCCTATACTGTTTTTAAAGTTTGTGGCAACATAAAAGGTCTCTTATTTTATGTTAACCTTCTTGAAATATCTCTAAACCTCTGTAAGATACTGTTATGCAGGGCTTGTAATGAATGTGATTCTAATATGAACAGGTCACTTTGAAAAATGCATCCGTTTCTGATCAGTCTAATGTGTTTGAACCCCGGCCTTAGCGCTGAGAGTTAAGCGTTTATTTCCACGTCTTGTTTTGTTTTGCTAATGGCCCCGCTCCTTGAGACTCGACATGAAACATTGCCTTTTATCTGCAGGACCTTTAGAAGATGCAAAAATGAGAAAGGTTTGATTTTTTCCCCAGCAAAAAAAGTTAGTTTCCTCCATGGATTTGGTTTTATAATTCAGCATAAAGTAGAAATTGTATTAGTCTCCTGAACGTTTCTTAATTTTCTGTGAAAGCACTGCAAAAAAGGATAAAATATGAGGCATAATGTGCTAAGATTAAGATACATTTTGCCAAATTTGATCAAATTCTGACTCATTTTTCATCACATTTTGCTGTGAGTATAGACGATTACTGACATTTGTTCCATTCCACACGCTGTTTTCTCAAGTCATATTTTCTTGTTCTATTGGCAGATCCTTGTTCTTATTTTACCCGGTATTTTACTTATTTTTGCAGTGTACATTAAAAGGAAAAGAAGACACAGTACTTCAACACAAAGTAACCTCTCTTACAGATGTTATATAGATGAGGTTGAAGAATCATTATTAAAACGTACAAAATGAAAAAATGGCCACTTATGATTATAAGTCACATGCTTTAGACGGAGCACACGACCGTGACCCCCAGTTTGAGAATGGCTGCCCTCACACTCTCGCTCTATAATAGGACGTTGCCTACTAAATGTGGAAGGGACATCCGTAGCGATCCAGAGACAATACATTGTAAGCGATGCAATAAAAGATACGGGAGTGGGAGGCTGTGATGACAGGAGAAGGAATGAGGGATTAAATCAGGCCAGAGGTTGGAAAGACAGAGATGGATAGAGAGGCCACGTAAAAATGAGAGATGGTTGGGATAGATTAGGCGCGGCAAACGTCTTCCCCTGTAGACTTTTAAAATCAAGAAGCCGTGAAAAGGAATTGGGACAAGGCAGGGGTGTGCAGAAAGAAGCAAAAGTTAGTTGATTTATAAAGGGCTATGTATTATTTATAGAGGGAATCGTCTATTTCCCAGTGATGGATTTGATTGGCAGCTTTTTAGCTTCCTCCGATGGGATGGAGAGTTCATTTTAGATTGGGAGGAAAAAGAGATGTGTGGGAAAAAATTCAAAGTCAGCTTTTTTTCGTCAGTATTGTCCAAGTCTGATTAACCCAGAGAAAACACATACACATTAAGTACATTTGTATGCAGCCTCAAGAAGTCGCTCACCCCACATAATAACAGTGCAACCACATTGGAAGTTTGTATACAAGGGGAAAAAACGATGTTGTTGTTGTGTTGTTTTCATCTGTGCATATATTAAGGCTTTGTGCGCTGTCATCTTGTTACTTTTATTTTCTTGTAAACTAACCCCTCGCATACTAAACACCGTGGTATTCTGCAGAGTTGAATAGTAGGAGAATGGGAGTTGAAAGAACATCTATGACCATTCGTTTGGCTCATTATTGTATGCATGTTTGGTTTTAGGGTTTGAGAATTCATGTTAAAGCTGGGGTTGTTAACACTTTTGGTTATTTGTCCGAACGGAAAGTGTATTTTGAAAGTACAAGGCTGTGAACAAACCAGACCACAACATGTAGTCTTTATCCTAGTATACGATTCTGCATATTTGTGTATTTTTGCATACTTCTGAGTACCCTATTAGTCTCTGTTTGACTCTGTGCACAGGGGGTGATTAGCTGAGAGGGGGTGGTGCTATATTTTTCACTTTTCTGTCTGAAAAAAGTTGAATTAAAGTTGGGACGGAGGCCAAAAAAATACATGAATGAGATAAACTAGTGATACAAACTAAATTGTTCTAAGTAATAGGAACGAGTGATGCATATTTTTTACTTTTTTTGTATTTGAAAAGTAGGTGCCCCAGCTTTAAATGACAGGAAATTATTGTTGGGGGTTGGGAAAGGGCTCATCTTTCCTTTGTTTTAAGTTTTATTTTTCATTCAAAGGGAAAAAAACTGACAGAGAAAATAAGGCAGAAAATATTAATATTGTACAAAAATAAATATGTAGATGAACCACATGAAAAGGAGCAGTATGTAAAAATCTGGCCAAAAGTTGCACTGCACTCTCCCTGACTCAGGTTGCCAGATATGTAGACGAATCCAGCTGGAACCATAATATCTGAATAAAAAGTTTTGTCAACAATAAATCTATAACCAACCCTTTTTCACAAATATACAAATTCCTGGTTTTATTCCTTGTTTTGTCAGTAATGATTTGAGAATCATAACAAGATCTTTTTTAGTTCTGCGCCACTTTACCAGTGAGATTAGCTCGACGCGGTGAGTTCTGGCGCCCGGATCACGGACTTTCTGATTGTTAAAACAGTGGAAGGCGGGACATCAAAATGAAAACAATAACAAGGATTATAAAACTAATTTTGAAATGAAAATATCTCGGTTGAGCTACTGTTATCAGTTTAGGAAGTATATGTTTTATTAATGCCTTTTGACAGATTAGGGCCATTTAATGATCACTTGACATGAAAATCTTACATATTGCTACTTTAAATAACAATAGATGTGGTCTTAAAATAGTGTGTTCTTACTGCAGTTGACCCAAAGACAAAATCATTTCGGTCATTATGGAAACGGTTATAGCCCGAGCAGATGGGAGATTTCTATAATGGAAGAAGACAACATCACAGAGTTATTGTTATATTCTCTGCATACATTACGGCTTTGTGCGTTGTCATCTCGCTGCATTGATTCTCTTGCTTTAAAAAAAAAAAAAGGCAGCAAGCGTGCAAAAAGAAAACTCAAGCTTTTGGCCCAGATCCAATCCAGAGATAATGAGGGATAATGAATAGGCCGGCAGTGACTGGACGCACATGCGAGCCTTGTTTTAGGGACAAGCAGAGACGGCTCATCCTTTACGCCTCTTGTCTTTTCATGGGACGCTATCCTCTCTTCGCTCTTGATATAGGAACTGGTAGCAAAATGAGCCAGGAAGTTTTTTTTTTTGTTGTTGAGAATTTACAGCGTTTGAGTCGGGGCTGCTTGCTCCTTTGCCAGGAAACCCATGCCCTGGCTGCCTCCCAAATCCTGTCTTTTAACTCGTCTCGCCCCTGCCTCCTCTGGCTTATAAGTCAAACCCATTGCGGGACCATTAAGAGAGGCCCCCAAACTGCCTTGTGTTGTGGCATTTTTTTCATTTATTTGTTTGTATATAGTAGTTTGAAATGATAGCCTTTCTGTGAGACGCCGTCTGCTGGAGTAAATAAAGCCGTCATTTTTGTCCCTTCAGGGCAGTTGTGGTGACAGTGAATGAGGGTAAAACAGTGAAATAGTGCCCCCGCTTGGCCAGAGGAGACGCTTCTTGTTTTGGCTCTCTTGTTTTGTTATTTATCTGTTGATCATAACCCTTCACGCTATCGATCGTCCTCCGCATTCTCCCCTAATATGATTCAATGCTTATGGAGTGTTTTATTATGGGCACGCATTTTAATAGGGGCCAGATTAATATCTCTGTCACGGAGGTTGCTTCCCCTTTCCACCACAACCCCTCCTTCTTATTTCCCACAATGCACAACAGCGATTTCAGGCACAAGCACAAGCACAAGCACTTGGCCTTGTAGCGAATGTCAGCCTATAAAACCTATAGTCAGTCTAAAGTGCTTTGCCCAGCTGGGTTATTAGCCAGTCAAAGTATATGCGTCACCGCTTGTATATACGGCGTCCAACCCCCACCAGCTGCATTATTATACCAAAACTATGGCTTCCAAACTCCCCGCCAGCGTTTGCCGGTTTGAGACCTCGCTCCCCACCGCGCCGTCTCCGTAGCATGTGCCCGCATTGATCAGAGCGCATCCAGCAGGTGTTGTGAGCAGCACCGCACAGAGATTCACGCCGGATGCCAGAGAGCCCACTCACTCAGAGATAACTTTTTTCCCTTTTTCCTGTGGTGTGGTAACATCATTCAGGACGGTTGTAAACTTATTTCCCTGCATCAATAACACTCCTCAACATCTCTTTCCTTGTGCTGTGAATTTTGGGGATTATTCGACCATTGGAGAATACAAAGTAGAATACAAAGAATACATTGTTTTTTAGATGTATCCCAAATGAGGTATGTGTAAAAGCTGTTGTCAAAATTTGCTTAGCGATTTCTTTTCCTTTATTATATGTGGAAACATGAAAAAAGGCTGTAAAGCACTGATCATCAAGCCAAATCCGGCCCACCGAGCCGTTCGATCTGACCTGTGAAAGTGGGGCAATGTCAGTGTTGCACCACAAGTTACATACAGTAGCAATGAGGAGAACACAGCCCAAGATAAGTGAGTAATAACTCTGTACTAAAATGAAAATAACATCTCTAACTCTAGCATAAAAAGAATAAGCATAACATTTCTAGCTTTAGCATAATAAATTCCATCCATGCATCCATTGTCTTCCCCTTAATCCATTTCTGGGTCGGGGGGGTGGCAGTCAGAGCTGCACCCAGTACAAATAGCACCAGCCTCTCAAGCATAATACATTAAAAAGTCTAAAATCTCCAACTTTAGCATGATAGAGAAGCAAGACTTAAGAACTAAAACCAGATCAGACTTCTCACTGTATATAATATTCATTGTCTATTCATTGTCAAAAATATCTAATTTACAAAAACAACCTGCCCCACAAAGCCAAACAGGATGTAAATGTGAGGCTAGGTTGTTGCTAAGTTAAGTTTTGTGGATGGTTTGCAGCTTAAGTGAGCGTCAGCTTAAGATCTCAGGCCGTGTTATCATAGCTGACACTTGCATAAACCCCTAATCTGCTCACGTTGGCACAATCCAGCTGCTGTTGGATGCCAGTCTTTTCCCTCACAGCAAACAGTTTTTTCCTTTGCTGGATGTGTTGCAGTGTCACAAACGGATGCGGCTCATTGCTCTTTACGGGTGACAGCTGCCTGAATGAGTCCGCTTACAAATGGACATCTAATTAGTCTCTCTGGCTTTCCCCCAAAAGCAAACGTCCGTCCAATTTTTTTTCCCCTCGTATGAAGTCTATGCTGAACACTCGCTCTCTCCCATCATGGCGGGTCACTGATAACACCGCTCTGCAACTTTGTCCCGACACAAGACGCGCTCTTTGCAATTAGCTCCATTTAAAACAGCGACAGAATAGCCTGGTTGCCACGGTGATGAGTAATAACAGTCATTACTAAAATAATTGGGATGTCGGTAGCAGGCCCTGATGGTCTTTGATATGAATCACAATATTGATGCAGACAATGGGAGCAATAATGATTACAATTAGTGGTAATTGTCAAATCCCCGTTTCCTGTCCGGAGTTTAAGAGGTTTCTTTGTTTTAAGCCATTCTCATTTTTGATTTTCTCATTCACTTCAATACCTGCGTCGTCTTGTGATGAGATACAATTCCAAGCTTTGACTATTTCATTAAAACTGAGTTGTAATTTAATTTGGAGACAGGTGGAAGGATCAGACGTTATCGAAAGTTGCGATATCCAAACGTGGAGCTCATTTGTTTTCTCCTCACGCGAACGTAAGACAGGTGCAGATAAAGACATGTGGCCTAAAGCGGTCGAGTCAGCACCATCTGTTTGTCCCTGAACGCCCCTTGTCTCGTAAAAAGGTGTACGGCCATACCCTTTAGAGCTCTCGGCTTCTCTAGCTGCACTCTTGTCGCGCATGCTTCATCATTATGCATCAATATTGATGTTGTTCCCGTTGTAAATCCTCCCCACAGCCACCACTTTGCCAGGAAGAGATGGAATGCAAATTGGGATGCAAATTGGTAAATACTAGTTTGGGGGAGCCCGGCGAGATGGTTCTCTCTTCAAGGCAATCACTTTCCACTCTGGGCTTGAGCCACAGAACTAATTGCTGCACCAAAGGCTTACGTCCTTGGAGTAGGGTGCTGTGTCCATTGTGCCCAGTGGGAGATGCATGTGACGTGGATGGGAGGTGTCAACATCTCGACCCGCAAGAAAAGCTTAAAGGGTGCTCCAATCAGAACATAATCAACCTCCTCATTGCACAGTCAGCCCCGTCTCTGACATCAAAGAGCCCACCCGCCGCTCCTCCACTCTTGTTGTCTAAAAATATTGCATTCTAGGCCAATGAGTTTGTCTGAAAAATGATTTAAAGAGTAAAGTCAAAGTAGCTGCGCTCACGTCACCAAACGATTTTGTATTTTGAAGTTCTGATGTTGACGGATATTGAAGTGGGCATACTTTGGTACAGCTATATAAGTTTACCAATGTTTCATTACTTTATAGAATGATGAAAGACCCCAGAGAAGTATATTAGGAACACCAGTGTTCTGACTGTTCTGGACGCCATTGCTCCTGTGACGGTTAAAATAGTTACCAGTAAGAAAAAGGCCCCATGGACTAAGGCAGACTCGGTTAGGGCACAGAAGCAAGAGTGCCGGAGGGCCGAACGGAAGTGGCGAAAGTCCAATTTCCAGGGCGATTATGAAATCTTTAAAGATGAGTTGGGTGAATTTAACCGGGTTCTACGTAGAACAAGAGAAATGTATTTTTCTGACATTATTGGAGGTTGCAGTAACAATTTTCGTGTTATGTTTTCAACAGTTGGTAGATTAACGAACCCCCCTGTAAAGTTGCCCCTAGAATTTTCCTCTAAATCTAGGTGTAATGAGTTCGCACAGTTTTTCGATGACAAAGTACAAGGAATCAAAAACACTATCACCTCCACAGCACGTATAACAATGCAACAGCCAGAGAAGCTTTCTGAGCTAACTCACTTTGCACCTGTGGATACTGAAACTGTCAAAAAGATAATCATGAGTCTGAGCTCCTCCACATGTAGCCTGGATATATTGCCCTCTAAATTTCTGAAGTCCGTCCTGAGCAGTTTGTTACCTTCACTGACACAAATAGTAAACATGTCTCTGTCGTCAGGAACATTTCCTATGGCCCTAAAAACAGCAGTCATAAGACCTCTCCTAAAAAAGAGCAGTCTGGATCCTGCGGGACTTCAAAATTATCGCCCCATATCGAATCTGCCATTTATTGGAAAAATTCTTGAAAAAGTGGCCTCCCAACAACTTACTGAATTTTTAACAATGAATAATTCTTTTGATATGTTCCAGTCTGGGTTTAGACCCCACCACAGCACTGAGACCGCTCTAGTGAAGGTAACAAACGACATTCGACTTCACACTGATGCAGGTAAAGTCACAGTTTTGGTCATGTTAGATCTTAGTGCCGCGTTCGACACTGTCGACCATGAGATCCTCATGCAGAGACTGGAGGACTGGGCTGGTGTCACTGGCACAGCCCTAGACTGGTTTAGGTCTTACCTGGAGGATAGGAAGTACTCTGTGGAGATTGGAGACTGCGTCTCAGATGATGTGGCCCTGACCTGTGGTGTACCACAGGGGTCGATCCTGGGACCTCTCCTATTTAATCTCTACATGCTGCCGTTAGGTCAGTTAATACAAAGAAACAAAGTGTCCTACCACAATTACGCTGACGACACTCAGATCTATGTCTCACTGACTGCAGGAGAACATGGACCACTGGATTTGCTCCTTCACTGTATCCAACAGATCAGTGACTGGATGCAAAATAATTTCCTCCAGCTAAATACAGACAAAACCGAAATCATTGTCTTTGGTCCCCAGAAACAAAGAGAGGGCGTCATTTGTCAACTTCAGTCTCTCTCCCTACTTCCTTCAGACAAGGTCAGAAATTTGGGGGTAATACTGGACTCAGACCTAAATTTCAATAGCCACATAAAATCAATAACATCAACAGCTTTTTACCATCTGAAGAACATTGCCAAAGTTAGAAATATAGTGTCCAGGGCAGACTTGGAGATTCTTGTCCATGCATTTGTCTCCAGCAGGCTAGACTACTGCAATGGCCTGCTTACAGGTCTGTCCAAACAGACCTGTAAGCAGCTGCAGTACATCCAAAATGCAGCAGCTAGAGTCCTGACAGGAACCAGGAAGTATGACCATATTAGTCCGGTCCTCAGGTCTCTGCACTGGCTTCCTGTGGCTCAAAGAATAGATTTTAAAACGGCTCTGCTTGTGTACAAGTCTCTCCATGGCCTTGCACCAGAATACATTAGTGACATGTTGGTGTCATATGAACCGGCCCGGACTCTGAGGAGCACAGGGACTGGCCTCCTGCTGGTGCCCAGAGTGAGAACCAAACATGGGGAGGCTGCGTTTCAGATCCATGCAGCTAAGATCTGGAACAATCTCCCTGAAAATGTGAGGGAGGCGTCTACTCTGTCAATGTTCAAATCCAGGTTAAAGACTGTTCTGTTTGCCTGTGCATACAACTGAAGGATTTTATCTCCATTTTTAATGCACTGCTGTCATTTATTTATTTTTTTAAATTTCTTGTGTAATTTTGAAAGTTTTAATGGTTTTATTCTTTTGTGTGATTTTAATGTTTTAATTGTGTTTTAATCTTTTGTGTGATTTTAATGTTTTAATTGTGATTCTGGTGTTTGTTTTATGTGATGATTTGTGATGTGGACTGTGAAGCGCTTTGTGTTGCCATGTGTATGAAAGGCGCTCTACAAATAAACTTTGATTGATTGATTGATTGATGGTGCTGCTTACATACATTTTCATAAAGGTGCACCTCATCTGTCCTGGAGGTGATCCGCTTTAAGTGAAGTGGTTCGATACCTTCTTGTGATACTGTATGATCTTTCTTTTCTTGAAGTGTTGCTCAGTTTGGTTTAAAACATTCATCATTATGGATGTTTTTTGTTACAAATGTGTATTAAGTCAACCTCAATAACATGTTTGTTCTTGGTTATGTGAATGGACTGTGGAAACCTGCAATAGAAAGTTGTTTCTGGAAATGTGTGTCACTTCACATGAAATCCAAAGTGTTTCGGTCTGAGGGCCACATTTAGCTCATAGCTGGAGTTTGGACAAAACAAAACAGGGACCTGCCACTAGGACATTGGAGAAATGTAGCCTAAAATTAGATAGTACCTTAATGTTATCACAAATCTCATTGGTGGAGTTGATAAATAGTTAAAAATTGTCGTTTTTTCCTAATTCCATGATTAATATGGCTTGTATCAGTTACAATTCCTGAATGTTGTGTAAAAATGAGTTGACTTGCATTGGATTCACCCACTTCACTCCCAACGCATGAAGTGCCCACAATAGAGCCCCATTGCCTTCTGTATTATTTTCTATTTACCAGTTTTTCGTGGAAGATTTATCAAATATGAATACAAATTGTGTTTTTACCTGGGGGAACATTTGTCTCTCCTTTTTAGTGATCTTTGAAACGCAGAACTGACAATTTGGCTTTTAATAGGACATTATGCATTCAAAATAGTGTTGATTCATTCAGTTGAGAATAGCCAGCGGCGCTAGAGCTGTTTGTGTTTGCCGTCGTGTGTTTGTGCAGATGAATGGCTGTAATTATAATCATTCTTTATTCTAATCTTGCATGGGCTGCTATAAGGGCTTCCACTTACTTTGTCAATTCCTTCAAAAGCTTTACTATTTGTACTTTCTCATCGCTTTGTCTTTTTATTGTTCCTCGCTTTTCTCTTTTCCTCTAAAGCTGAGGCTGCATGATAAATAGCAAGGAAGCTCTAAGTGCCGTATTTTCAAAGGTTCTCTCAAAGTGGAGTGAAATTGAACATCTCTTTAGCTACCCCGCTGCTTGTTCCCCTGTCTAATTTACCGATTTGCGTCGCTCCCCCTTGTTCCCGGTGTCTAACGTTGCCTAAATGTGTCTCCTCAGCCCATTGCCAGACAGTGCAAGCGGAGAATGTGACTGTTTTGGAAGGAGCGACGGCCCAGATCTCCTGTCGGCTCCACAACTATGACGGGTCAATAGTGGTCATCCAAAACCCACGCAGGCAAACGCTCTTCTTCAACGGGTCAAGAGGTAAGACAAACCGACTGAGAGGGATTCAAGTAGCAGAGGCTTTAAGTTAATGCAGTATTTCACTATTTCAGCTTAGGGGAATCTCCCGTAGAAGCTGCATGCATTAAAGTTGAGAAGCCGTGGTATATCTAGGGTTAGGGTTAAGTTTTCCTTCTTCCCACTCTTGTTTTGACATTTAATTATTTGTGCATTGGCCTAATGATTGTATGTGTTTTATCCAGTGTACATATAAATACATTTATTCATTCAATCTGCAGTAGGAGGTGTGTCAGTCCTGATGAGAAGGTTGAGAAGGCAATGGGTAGTTTGCAACCTGAAGAGTCACAGTCACACAATCAGAATCACCGGCCTCAGTGTTTTTGGTGCACCAAACCAATAGATATTGTTGCCATCTGCTGGTCATTTGTAGAACTGCAGATCTTTGGAATACAGGATAAAATAAATATAAGAACTTTATCCTCAAATTAATTTTTAAAATCATCAAATAAGGTTAAGATATTTTTGTTTTGATTGGGTTGAATTTGAACTCTTCTGAAGGTTTATAAGCGGTGATATTAGGCTTTTCTATGAGAGTTTTAGATTGTGTGCATTCGATGGAAATGGATGGTTTTCTGGTAGCACTACTTACACTAAAGCTTTACAATACACTGAGTTACATACATTTCAATAACCCATCAGGATTTGCAATGCGAAAAAATCAAATCAAAGTATTCTCAACAGCACAGTTAATGCATGCAATTTTGTCTTATATTACACCGATAACTGCACTAGATTACATTATTTTAGATATGAATTATAATCACCTTGTCATTATGGAGATATATGCCACTCCATCTCCTTTAAATCAAGCAGATGAGATCACCAGGTAAGTAGTAGGTCAGATCGGCACAATGGTGACCCACTTTTGATTGGATTGCAGGGTAATGAATAATGAAAACAGCTGTAATTGTAAGGTAGGAAATGTGGCTTCAAATGGTGTCCTCACTTTCTGCATGTGTTTAGTTAATACTTTTGAGTCTTATTATGCTAAAGTCAGAGATTGTATACTTAATTCTTGCTTATTCGTTATGCTAAAGTTAGAGATTTTAGAGTTGCCTCCTTATTATTAAGCTAGAGAATGTATTGCTTGTTTATTAGGCTAAAGTAAGGGTTTCTATTTTAGCATAGAGTTATTGTTAATTTATTTAAGCATTAGCCTTTGAGCCTGAAAATTGTGGGTTCAATCCCCCCACAAGCTACCGTTGTTAATCTTGATAAAAAGTGTCTTTGTGTTATCACTTAGGGATATGGGACAGGTGGCTTCATTACAGGGGCCCCAGCCGGTTCTCCCTCTAACTAGATGCCAGTGGCGGCGACAGCAGATGACCCTGTGCATCCTAGTGTTTTAGAGAAAAGAGGGATAGGGAAGGCGGGGGAGGAGGATGGAGAGGTTGGTGGCTTTTGGGTGTTGAACGAGCGGGGGCGGGAGGTGGAGGGGTTTTGGTGATGGGTTCAGGCCGGGGGGGGTGAGGGCAGAGGTTTTGGGTGTTGTAGAGGGGGAAGTGGGGGTGGAATGTCATGAGGTTAGGGGAGGGACGGCTCTAGAGGTGGTTTTGTCGGTGAATTGGAAACCCCTAGGTG
Organism: Knipowitschia caucasica; assembly: GCA_964034765.1. Classification (NCBI taxonomy): domain Eukaryota; kingdom Metazoa; phylum Chordata; class Actinopteri; order Gobiiformes; family Gobiidae; genus Knipowitschia; species Knipowitschia caucasica. The sequence continues at coordinate 6,034,829 of OZ035829.1, read as the reverse complement.
GTTTGGAGGGTTACAATATGGGGAGTGTTTAGCATGTTGGACAGGACTTAGATCTAGCAATATGGGTGTGAGAGGAATTAGTCTTCATCGCCGATTTTATCTTGCCCTGCTAGTGTTCAGTAGGTCTCAACAGGTGAAGGCGGGGATGAAAAACAATAGGGAGTGTCCCCATCTCTTCTTGATGGAGTCGTGGACGTGGCGGGGGGGGACCCGAGAACAGGTCCATGGGAATGGTGGCGAGGGGAGTCTTTGATGGAGGGCTAGGTGGTTGAGGAAACCAGCACAGGCCAGTACTGCTGTATCTGGGGTGAGGAGGGGCTTCAGAGGCGCTGTTAGAAGAAGAGGCTGTGGGTGCTTTGAGCAGGTGGGATCGAGATGTTGGGTGGTGGTGGGGGTCGTGTTAGCTGGTTCTGCTACTGGTGATTGCTGCAGCTGGCTTCTGATGACAGTGGAGGTGTTGAGATCCTTTTGAGGCGGTTGAATGGTGTTGAGATCTTCGAGGTGGTGGTGGTGATTGAGAGATACTTAGACGGTGGTGGTGGTGTTGAGATTCTTCGAGGTGGGTGGTGGTGTGAGATCCTTTGAGGTGGGTGGTGTTTGGATCCTTCGATGTGGTGGAGGTGTTGAGTCCTCGTGGTGGGGGAGGTGCTGAGACTTTAGAGTCGGCTTCCTCCTTTCGATGGCTGCAAGCGCTGCGCAGGCTGAGGTCTTGGGCAAAAGAAAGGTTATCATCAACACTTTTTACTCCGAAGTGTTCAGATGTGCCCTTTCCCTCAAAAAGCTCATTGCCTATCCAGATAAGTTAAAATTCTCAAATGAAGGCAAGTCTGACTGCGTGCACATTCGTTTGTTGAAGTAGGGAATGTATTTTGTGATAAGTACGATGAATTTCATTTGGTCCCGTCCTCACACATTTGGTAGTGGGGCCACTGATTACAGTTAGTTGCGTTCCATTTTAGCAAGGTGTCCAATAAGAGAAGAGTTATCCGTTTCAACTCTTTCACTTGTGTTGGCATAGACGTATACTGCCCCAGTGGATCAACAATCTTTTGTACCCCGCCGGTCTCAGCAGAAGCCTCGGTGCCAAAGCGCCTTTATTATCAACTTTGGCAGAGTGTATGAGTGAACCTTGAGTGAGATTACGCATGTTTACGTGTCTTATCGCCGAATCGGCCGATAATAGAGCGATCAGCTGCATTGACTTGATGTAGACTGAGGACTGGGCTGAGAGATACTGATGATCATCTCAATGTGGGGAAAAGCGGTTCTTGTAATTAAAGATTGTTGCTGTGGACATTATGGCACTCTGGTTATCATTTAGCTTTGCCTTGTTTGGGCTTGGCACCATATGTGTTAAAACAATTGTCTCTGTTGATTTTGGGAATGAAATCGCGGTCATCATAACGTAGTTTTGTCCAATTTGGTCCATTTACTTCATGGTTTTGTTGTGTTCAGCCCCATTTCTGATTCAAGCACAAACATTCGGGCTTGAAGAAGTTTTAGCTCCTGTTTGAGTGAAGATAAACAGCCGTCGCAAAGTTGTTGTTCTGTTTTCCGTCCTCCTGACATGCTGTAAGTTAGGTAAATCCACAAGTCTTGTGTTGAAGTTTTGTTAAAAAGGAGTAATCGTGTTTTGTGGAATAAAATGTAAGCAAAAATGATTTTTTAAAGGAGATAAAAAGCAGCAAAGCGAGGGGAGGAGCGCAAGAGAATGCGACTGCTCTGTCCAGAGGTCGGCACACACAACCGTCAGTGACTGTGGTGTCATTGAACGGCTGGACTCAGAGGAGACAGGGTACTGGCCTCCTGCTGGTGCCAAGAGTGAGACACACATGGGGAGGCAGCGTTTCAGAGCCCAGCAGCTAGAATCTGGAACCTATCTTCCTGAAAATGTGAGGGAGGAGTCTACTATGTCAATGTTCAAATCCCTGGTTATAAAGACTGTTTGTTTGCCTGCCTGTGCATACAACTTGAAGGATTTTTATCTGCCATTTCAATGCATGCTTGTCATTTATGTATTTTTTATTTTTATATTTCTGTGAAATTTGAAAGTTTAATGGTTTTATTCTTTTGTGTGATTTTTTAATGTTTTAATTGTGTTTTTATTTTTGTGTGATTTTAATGTTTTATTTGTGGTTTATCTTTGTGGTGATTTTAATGTTTTAATTGTGATCTGGTGTTTGGTTTTATGTGATGATTTGTGATGTGGACTGTGATGCGCTTTGTGTTTTGCCCTGTGTATGAAAGGCGATCTACAAATAAACTTGATTGATTGTTTGATACTAGTAAAAGGACCACAGATAAAACAGTATTAAACAATGATAACGTATATATTCTTGGTTGTTTAATATCATGGGTTTATTCATAAGTAAACGTGAATTATAAACTCTTGACCTCACATTTAGTATCTTATTGCATGCAAGTTTCTGGAAGGTTGTTAATGTGTATTGGCTCTAATTCTTGTTGAACTACTTTTGCACAGCACAGGTTACTACTGAAACAACACATCAGTAAGAGTAAAAAAACTAACCGGTATCACCCCGGTCTAAAACTGTACAGTTTTTATTAGTGGATACAAAATCTAATGGTGAATTCTGCTTCAGGATGAATCAATCGTATAAGGATCCAAAAGATAAGATAAAGATAAGATTGCTTTATATATCTCACAGAGGTGAAATTTACAAAATGCACAAGCAAGTTTTCAACTGTGGGTATCGTGTTCTGACACTTCCTGCTGCTTAAAACCCAAACATGTCTAAGGTAATCTTTGGCTCTTCGCTGCCAAGCTCAATTAGCCTAAACAAAAAAATTAAAGAAAAAAATCAAAAAAAAAAAAAAATGAAAAAAAAAAAAAATATAAAAAAAAAAAATAAAAAAAAAAAAAAACGAAAAAAAAAAAAAAAAAAAAGGCCAGGCTCCTTATTTCAAGTGCACGCGTTTACACGACAACGGAAAATAATGTAGTTCTAGCACTTCTCGACAGTAGTGGGCGTGAAACGCACAGACGACATACGCAACCCAGCCGGTAGATCCACTTACCCCAAAAACATCCTCTCGGGCCGCGCAATGACTGTGAAGAATGCTCAGACATAATTTTGCATTTAACAGTAGCTGCGTGAATAGGACACGGAAATTCAGCTTGGATGGTTTTGTTGGCGAACGTCGTCCGAAGACAGACGAAGCTAGTAAGTTTGTTAAAGTAGCTGGAAGGTGTCAGACTCGGTTACACAGGGTAACTGCTTTGTGGCTTTTTGTAAATTTTCTCCTCTGTGAGATAATCAAGATCTCTTTCTTATATATCTTTTGATCCTTTAACGTTGATTCTTCCTGAAGAGAATTCACCTTTGGTATTTTTGTTCCATAATATAGAAACTTGTACAGGGTTTAGACAAGTGGGAGACCGGTTAGTTTTACTTACTGATGTGTTGTTGCAGTAGTAATCCTGTGCTGTGCAAGTGTTGCAACAAGAATTAGAGCCAATAACTTTATTCACACTTACAGAAACTTGCATGCAATCAGCTAATAAAATGTGGGTATGTGTTATATTCAGGTTACTGATGAAATATCCCATGAAGTATTAAAACAACCAAGAATATATACGTGATCATTGTTAATCTGTTTTTAATCTGTGGTCTTTTACTAGTATCAATCAATCAATCAAAGTTTATTTGTAGAGCGCATTATACCAAGGGCTACACAAAGCGCTTCACAGTCCACATACAAATCATCACATAAACAAACTCAGATCACAATTAATACCATTAAAATCACACAAAGATAAAAACACAATTAAACATTTAAAATCACACAAAAGATTAAAACACAATTAAAACATTTTATTCATCACAAATGATATAACCATTAAAAACTTTCAATAAATACACAAGAAATTAAAATAAATAAATAAATAAATGCACGCAGTGCATTAGAATGCAGATAAAAGCCTTCGTTGTTTGCACAGGAAAACAGGAACTGTCTTTAACTGATTTGGAACTATTGACAGAGAGACGCTCCCTCACATTTTCGGGAGATTGTTCAGTTCTTAGCTGCATGGATCGGAAACGTGCTCCCATGTTGGTTCTCACTCTTACACAGGAAAACGCTCAGCAAAATGAAATGAAAGTAGAAGAACAGACTGCTAACACCGGCAGATCGACAAAGCACAAACAAATCATCTGAATGGATCAAGACAGCTCTTGTATTTTGGCTTCTTCAAATATCACCGTGAACCCCTGTCTCTGACTTAAGCCGGCTCTAATTGGTCTAATCTTTTGTGATCACCAAAATCAAACAGCAACATTTCACATCAACAATGACTTGAATTAAACTCAAGACAAAATAATGCCGGCTGTCAACAGCTTCAGATGCACTAATAAGATAAACACTTTCAAACAAATATCAGTATGAAGTGAGCTGTGTTCCAGAGCGGCCATATTGAGTGAAAATACTTTGAACGTCATGATTTCTTGTGAGCGGCCTTTCTTTAGTTAAAGAAAAGACAGTTAAAAAAGATTAGATAAGAGATCCTGTATCCGTCCCACAGAAGGGAAGCTAGGACAATAGTAAGAGCGCACAGGGAGCACACAAAATATACATTAGAAGTAGCTGCGATGTTTCTAGGCTAACTGTAAATCCTTCAGTATCAATATAATAATAATAATAATATTGCATTGGTTTTATACAGCGCTTTTTTAAGACACTCAAAGACGCTTCACATGTCATTATTCATTCACTCCATACACAGTGGTGATAAACTACTACTGTAGCCACAGCTGCCATGGGGCACACTGACAGAAGCGAGGCAACCAGTATGTTGCCTCCAACCACCACCAACCATTCACCCACACACCAGACTCATTCTAGGCGAAGGGGGTGGAAGTGTCTTGCCTAAGGACACAACAGCAGTTCGACACTTTACAGCCTCAGCCGCCCCACTGTGGCATCAGCTGTTCCCACAGGTTTAGTGTCTTTCCAAGGACACAACGACAGCAGACATCAGTGGGAGTCGATGGTGAAAGTCTTGAGGTGGGCTCGAACCCACGGCCTTCTGGCTCAAAGGCCAATGCTCTACAAACTGAGCTACTGTCGCCCACAATATATCAATATCTATATATACTGAGTGCAAAGTTACATAAACATATAGGCAGGATAAAAAGTAGATACAGAGACATGCAGTGGACATTCTGAATTTGCAGTATTGCACATTGCACATGATCACAGTATTTAGTATTTAAATATTAATCACATGTTCAGGCTCAGCAGTTCTCATTGTACAGTCTGACAGCAGCAGGAAGAAAACACCTGAGGAACCTCTCCTTCACACAACAAGGATGAAGGAGTCTGAAAAAAGTGTGTAAAGACTGTTTTTTTTAACTCTATTCTTTTACGAGTAGGTTTATTTGCATCTTAGCACTAATGGGACGAGAATACTAAGGTGCATTCCTGTGTTGAAAATTGTGCAGACGAGCCGATTGTGGTGATGTTGAGAGTGCCTTGTGTGTTCGTGTCCAGCAGCAATGTGAGCCTAAAACAAATTTCCTTTCAATAAAAATTAACCTTGTAATTCAAGTAAATTTGTTATTTACAAAATGTCATAATACAAGTTATACACATTGTATTTGTAAAAGTTGCTTTGTTGTTTTGTAAAAGGGAACTCCCAGGAAGCTGCATTAGTTTAAAGGTGGGGATCCATATTTCTTAGTCTCTTCATTTCCTTTTATATGTGTTATGCTTTTATTTATGCTTCTGACTTTGTAGTACTTTGATATTTGGTGTCAAATGTAAAGTGCATTATAAATAAAATGTATTATTATTATTATATTAGCATATAACCTTACACTGCAAAAAAGTTACTTAATTTGAGCGCATTTTTACTGCCTTAAAACAAGATTTGCCAATGGGACAAACCAAAATGATCTTGTTTTATTAAGATACAAGAAATGTCTCCTTTGGAATGAGAAAATAACTCAACAGTTCTTGAAGTAAGACTGAACGACTTGTCCCAATGGCAAATCTTGTTTTAAGAGTCCTCAAATTCTGATAAAAAAAAATAAAAAAAACTTGATCCAAACACTTACGACCTCATAATTGATTGTTTTTTTTAGCATGTGTGTATATGAAATGTGTTGTTGTGTGTTATATTAGTTACATTAGTATGACACATATAAACTCCTCTTAAATGTGGCCAAGAAACACCTTCCACTGGGGACACGATGGACGAGAATTTGATGGGCTTTTGAAATCCTCCATTTGCTAATACATGTTCTAACTGCCAAAAAAGTAATGTTGCTGTGATTCTCCGCATGGATTTTGTGCTTTAAATCCTCACAGTGATCGATGGGTTTTGTAATATCCCTGGCTCAGACACACCCTCCCAAATGGTGAGCTGGTTTGCCAAAGCTAATGCAAGATGGAACTAGTTTTTCACACAGTGGTCTAATGCGCCACTAATTTGAGGTAATTTCAATCAACAAAACAAATATTTTGAATAATTCTTACAGGTTTTGTTAAATCTTAAGGCACAAGGACACTTTCTATACAGTGACCTGGCTTCCCAAATGGTTTTATTTATGCTACTGATTTTAGTCGTCATCTATCAGTGGTGATGATTCAGAGTATTTAAAGACATTGATGATCATTCATAAAAAGTTATACAGGTAAAGGTGCACTACATTGATCCCCTTAAGGCAATACTGACCCATCCTGATGCCGCTAAGGCTTACGTCAGGAGCAGTGGTCGCCGTAGTAACAAGGAACCCATCTCCAGATATTGATGCTCGGCTTGGTCAGGACCAGAGCTGAAGGATTTAACCTAGTGTGCATGTTTTTAGTGGTAGTGGAAACCGGAGTACCCAGAGGAAACCTACACAAGCATGGGGAGAACATACAAACTCCACTCAGAAAGACCCTGTTCCGACCAGGATTTGAACCCAATTCTTGCTGAGAGGCGAGGGTGCTATATACTCAGCCATCGTGGCATGGTGAATGCCACTCCAATATAGGAGGATTTTCTTCTTCCAGGTTGATCATCGTCAATCTTTCTGGTGATACGTGCTCGTCAAAAAAGACCAGAGAGTTTTGTTCAAATGCCATGTTCCAGCTTCTTCCCTCTGGCAGAGGATATCGTTTGCTGAGATGCAGGACATCTCGCGTTGCTAACAGCTTCCTTCTACAAACTGTTAACAGTGCACTTTAATGATCACACATGTATTGAAACTATTTTTGTTGTTTGACCTCTGTACTTTTAACCTTGTTTTTGTTTATTGTTCTTGCCTTGTGCACACTGGGTACTTTTTGCAAATGTATTCCAGTGTGATTTTACTGCAAATGGCAAATAAACTGAAACTTCTTTAATCTGGGGAAAAAAAAACTAAATAAATAAACAAAAACAAGATGGCGCCTAAAGGGTTAAAGCATATGGTCAGAAACAACCTTGTGTCGTGATCATCCGTGTTGCCTCTACCTGAAAACAACAGATCTAATTGATTCTATATGGCTCAGTTTCCCTGCTGTGTCACTCCTCGTAACTGTTTCACAAAGATCTTTTATGTAAAATGAGCCACAGGGTGCGTACCATTTCATATTCAACCTTTGTGTCAATGACTGCAGAAACACATCCTCTGATTCCAAGATTGTTATCGTGTTTGTGAAGCAGAAGTTTACCGTACTTTGAAGAACTCTCGTATGTGTCAAGGATCTCCTGACGTTATTGTGCTGATTTTGTTTATAGATACTCTTTTCATTGTGGCTTTGTGATGGTAACAACAGCGTCAATGCATCGGAAAGAAAAGCCAACAGTGTCTGCCTGCTGAGCTGAAGGTTGCCAGTTTGGATCTAGCTCTTGACTAAAACAGCGTCGGTGGAACAGTCGGACTGACAGACTGGCAGGTTGGCAGCTCCTATTGCTGAAGGCTGATGTGCGTCCTTGGCCCAGACACTTAACCATGGTTTCATGATATGCGTTCGAAGGAAGAAAATGGAAGAAAAGCAACAACAGACATGTAACCATAGAAATGCAAATATGCTGAAGTAACTGAGGAGGAATTGAGGATTGAAGCTTCTTGTTCAATTCAATTTCAATTCACTTTATTCTTGTTTAGCCCTAAATCACAGCAGTAGTTATCTCGAAGGACTTAACTTATAATTAAACAGTTCAAACACAAGAAATTAAACAGTAAAAAATACATGGAGGCTTTGGTTAATTAGGGGCAGATTACCAATGTCCATAAATTATGAAAAACGTCCATGAATGTTGTTGAATGTTGAGTGTCCTGGATCATCACCACTGTCCTTTTAGTTAGACCATCTTCTTTTCTATTCTACTGTTAAGTCCAAAACCAATGTGTGTGCATGTATGTAAGCATGCCCAATGTTATTATTAGAGCTGTGTTTTTTTCCCAGCTGCTTGAGATATTTGAGGTAATTTGATTTTAATTCAAAGCATAATATTTTTGATCCAATTAATTCAAATTCATTGAACATGAACTTTATAATAATGTGGTATTGAAACTTTTTTCAAGAGTGGGTGAAAGGAAAATGAAGGACATGCTATTAGCGTGAATGTAGGGAGCAGACTTAAAAGTATTCACAAGGGGAAACAATGATGTTGTTGTTTCCATGAACTCTCAAAAAACTGTAAAAAGTCATAGCCAAGCTGAACTGAATCTGTTCTAAATGGCTATTAAAAAAACTATTGATAATGCATCAGTTTTATATAGTGCTTTTTAGAACACTAAAAGAGGCAAATGTTGTTATTAATTCACTCCATGCATAGTGTTAATAGAATGAAATTTCTCCACTGTGAGACTAATAAAAGGTTTATCTTATCTTATCTCATAAACTACTAATGTAGCCACAGCTGCCCTGGGACACACTGACAGAAGTGAGGCAACCAGTCTGTGCCCTCCGACCATCACCAACCATTCGCGCACACACCAGACTCATTCGAGTCAATGTGGGTGAAGTGTCTTGCCTACTTTGCAGCTACAACCAACTCTTGTTCCCAGAGGTCTCCCATCACAGTACTAACCAGGTCCTGCCCTGCACAGCTTCAGAGGTCTTCAAAGACTGTCACATGCAGGTATTGCCACAAACTAAACTGAATTCAGCAGCTGAGGATTGGAAATGTAAGTAAGTAGTAAGCTTTACATTTGGGTTTTTAGTGGTAGGGGAAACCGAAGCACCCGGAGGAAACCTTTGCAGACACAGGGAGAACAAACAAACTACACTAAGAAAGGCCCTTTTCCGACCGGGATTCAAACCCAGGAACTTCTTGCTGAGAAGCGAGAATGCGATCCACTCAGCCACCGTGCCGCACAAAATGACCTATTGTGCAGGTTAAAAATAAAAACAATAAATGAATAAATCCAATCCACAATAAATAAACTAGAATATTTAAACTGGTTAAACGATGAGGTATTCCCGCTTTAAAGAGTGCGATTTCTGTGCTCGTCCTCAGAGCAAAGTGGAAGCCTCTTCATGTCTGCTTTGAGTAGTGTTATATGATGGTCGGTCATTGAGGGAGTGTGAGAACTGAGCCCCTCCGCCCCGTCCCACTGAGACCAGGGCCTTCTCCTCTTCTTCTGTGTCAATGTGGAGCACGTCCACCGGGGGCTGGCCCTGAATGCACCGACCGCTCCGACCCAGAGAGGCTTTTCATGCACGTTCCCTCCAGGGCCTTCTGCTTGTGTCAAAACACTGTGTACTTTGTGTGTGTGTGTGTGTGTGGAAGGTCAATGTGAAGGCTTACAAGACTACGGTGGGAATAAAAAAAAGGCAGATTATTGAGATAAATCCAACAGTTTTTCTAATGTGTTTGTACTACCTATATGGCAAATAAACTGAATCTGAATCCATAACTCAATCACACAAAGGATCAAATGCTACACGTCTGAATAGTTACAGCAAAAGTCTTTCCATGTGCCTCTTATAAGACGACCTCGCTCCCATCTCTGTGTGGAGTGAGAGATAAATACCCACAACAATTGTAAAGTGCTTTGTGACTATGGTCTGAGAAAGGCTCCACATGTGCTGTAATTGAATTTGAATTCTTTTATTTCAGCCGTGGGGCGACAGTAGCTCAGTTGGTAGAGCACTGGTCTTTGGAGCTAATGGTCGTGGGTTCAATCTCACCACGACCCATGTCTCCTGCCCCCAATGATGTCTGCTGTCCCATGGCAAGACACTTAACCCCACATTGCCTGAAGCCCCCCGCCGAAAGATCAAGGCCTTTCATTCAACACCTATTACTACAAACACTGCAGGCTTTAGAAACTTTATTTACACTTAAACAGATTGTTTTAAGCAAATGCCATTGGTCTTCTCCGCCTTATGGGCCAATACCAACGTGTTTTATTTTTTATTTCTTGTGAATTCAAAGTTTGTGTGTGAAATCCTCTGAGATATCTACTGCTGTGATTTAGGGCTATACAAGTAAGTAAGTAAGTAAGTAAGCTTTATTTATATACCGCCTTTCACAGACCAGAGTCACAAAGCGGTTTACAATTGTTATTATTCTTGGGCACTTGTCTCTCACTCCACACATAGATGGGAGTGGGGTCGCCGAACAGGAGGCGCATGCCAGACCTATTGTACATATTTTTAGTGGTAGGGGAAACCGGAGTACCTGGAGGAAACCTACGCAGACACGGGGAGAACATGCAAACTCCACTCAGAAAGGCCCTGGTCCGGCCGGGATTCGAACCCAGGACCTTCTTGCTGAGAGGCGAGAGTGCTATCCACTCAACCACCATGCCGCCCAAGATTAAAATGAATTGAATTGAATATTTCTGTGTGAATTAAACATTTTCATCTGAATGATTAGATTCCGACTCTGCGTTTGGAAATAATGCAATCCTATTTGAACTTGTGACAGTTTTGTGTTGACGAAGCGGGCTGCTTTTGTCACAGCCCACCTGCTTCTACTGAAATGATACAGCAGCCTTATCATGACCTTTTTCAAACAGGGGGAATAATGTGTATGCTATTTCTTGTTTGAATTACATAGATGCAAAACTGTAAAAATATCACCTTCAAAAGCAGTATTACAGAGAATGCTGTTTGGAAAATTCCCAGTTTCACATTAAGGCTTTGTTTGAACCTTTTTTGTTTGTTTGCTAGTTTTTAATACCGTCAAAAATGTAGAGGAAGGAAGCATTGATGTGTGTTTTAATGCACTGTGAGAAAAAAAAGGTTTGCTAAAGAGTCATTCATATCTGTCTTGTGGAATCTGGCCTGCATATTTTGTGGACCCCTGTTATATCTGTCTACTGCCACAACTTTTGCCTTCTGTGGGCTTTTCAAAATGGCAGCGGGGGCATGAGAATGTGAAAAAACATAATTGCGTATGCATTAGCCGGTACTAGCCCCATTCATTTAACGAGTGCATTCTGAAGTCCACAACAGCTAAACTAGAGTGGTCCAAAAACAAATTCTCCCCTCAGCATTGACACACATTTGGGCCAAGAGCCGACTTTTGGAACATCTTGTAAAGACGTTTTCGAGAGGAAAGAAGACGCCATACAGAAGCAGTGGGTAATTCTTGGTCCTGGTACACCCCCAACGGCCCGGAGTGGTATTACAAGCATGTTAGTCATGCTTGTAATACCACAAGCATGACTAACATGAGCATGTGAGTTGTAGAACTCACATGCTCATGGACCTTTTGGAGCCAGGACCTGACCCAACTGAACTGAACGTATTAGTTCTGGCCCACATCATTGTTACTACTTCTTACTACAGTATCTATAAGCATGTGTCATTTATATCCAGTGTTGGGCACGTTACTTTGAAAAAGTAATTAGTTATAGTTACTAGTTACTTCTCCCAAAAAGTAACTGAGTTACTAACGGAGTTACTCCACTATAAAAGTAACTAGTTACCAGTACAAGTAACTATTGCGTTACTTTTTCCTTTTGTTCTGGAACATAATGTGCACCCGACGTGCGCATTTTTACCTTTAACCTCAGTGAGTTTGAAATAGTGCCAATATTTCCATCTAGAAAAGTCTGTTTTGCTGCTGAAGTCCTGTTCACTCTTCATCTCTCTCTCTGCTGTAAGCACTAAACACCAACACCCGCCACTGTGAATGTGGAAACACCGGTGAAGCACCGACTTCAGCCCAATCAGATGAACATATATATCATATAAATCAACTGGACCATTTGGTTGGCTACAGCAAAATATGTTTCATGCCCTCATTGTTTGTTCATACAAAACGCAAAACTATGAGTTATGGGTCTTAACTTATAAATGACCTGCACAGACCACTTCAGTTCAGACCAGTTCCTTGTTTAAGTCCAGTTAATGGTTTGAGCGTAGATATGTAATCCTCCATTTGGAAATGAGTCCAATGAGTTTTAAAAAGTAAAACAAAACGCTTGTGTCCTCCATAAACTCCTCTGTTTTGCTGCAGCCGGGTGCATCCAATTTCTAAAACCAACCGTCTTACACTTCACCTCTCTTTCTTATCATTCCTATAGTAATTGAAAAATTACCCTATGTGCATTTTAAATTATCTTAAAATGTGTTGCATGTATGTTAGCCAAACCTGTTGCTGTCCTTAGCAGATAAACCAGGAAGAGAAAGGAGCTTATCGATGGAATTGTATGCAGCCGACTTCTTCTTCTTTGAGCGCGATTAGGACCCATATTTGTTTCAAAAACACAATTTATGACCATCCTCTCAACTGTAGACATGTGGATTGTAAAGGAAATATGTTTTACATCAGCCAATAATTGCTGAGAGGTTTTCTCATCCTCCCTTCTCTCATGACAACATGTTCATTGTGCGTCTTGAGTAACGCGCAGTAACGGGATGTCGGAAATGATAACGGCGTTATAGTTACTGTCAAAGTAATTAGTTAGATTACTCGTTACTGGATAAAGTAACGGCGTTAGTAACGGCGTTACTAATAACGCCGTTATTCCCATCACTGTTTATATCTCAAGTGATGACGTCTCTGTTCTTATGCACATTGACACAAATCCTATTAAAAGCCTTGTTTCCTCTTGTTTGGTCTGAAGGGACTCGAAAATAAATCGTGTTACAGGTGCAATCGCTGCTGCCTCTGTCGTCATTTCTCGACAGTCTTGTTGGATGCGTGTCCACGGAGCTTATGGAGTCATAGCAACAGTGCAGTACATTAGCCCAGCAGCCACCCGCGACACGGCTCTGTCCACATCTGCTGTCTCAAGAACTGGCCTGCTCAGTGCTCTGTCTGCCTTGTTCATCTGGGAATAGTTCACTTTGTTCCCACCTGTCTTCCAAAGGGAGGTTGTCATGTTTGTTGTGGATAGAACGCTGGCGACGCATTCAATGCACAAACCAAAATACACACCAGTATGAAAGTGCGTTTAGGGTACATTTATCCTTTTTTGGGTTAGATGTCTAACTCTGTCCCCACAATGACTTAAATTTGAGCCACAAGATATATATATTTTGGCTCCATAGATTGCATTTTGAAAAACATACTGTATATGTACATCTGTACATATACAGATATGTATCTTGATATGTATCTTTTTGGCCTTATAATATGCAAGTAAGTCCCCACTGTTGAAAAGGGATTGCCTGATTTTTAAATTGTGATACTAACAATGCACTTTTTTTTAGAAATATTGGAATTGCCATTTGAGTGTAGGGGTTAAATTGATGTCACAAAGATGTGCCAAATATGAAAAATTAGCAAGTAGGTATACACAATACAGGCTTTGTAGAACTATAAAAAATTCGACAAACCATCAAAGTATTATGCGGCAAAGTGAAGCTCCATTTTAAAAGACATAAAATGAATAACTTTAACTTTGGTGGTTGTTATTGTTGTAGAAAAAGTGCTTTTTCCTTTTTGTGCCAAACAAAACACATTTCAATTGCAAATATGTTGTTCCAAATTATGGAGGAAACAATTTAGCAGCAAAAGATAACTTTGTACTACCACTGCTAAGTGCATGGTTAACTAGAACTTATTAACATGCTAACAACTTGTTTTTGTAACAACGGAGATGATTTGCAACAGTGAAAAAATACATACAAACTCCAAACAATCCACTTCCAAATGATATCTCATGAGGAAAGCCACCTAAAATATTTGTTTTCCCTCTACTCAGTCCACACACTCGCTGCTATAGATCAAGCAATTCGATTCAATGTATTTCTGTATAGCACTAAATCACAACTGTAGCTATCTCTGAGGACTTTACAAAACCGTCAAATTCCCCCATCATAGATCATAGAATTGAACAGAAACACGAGAAATGTACTGATTAAAAAAACACATAGAACCATTCATCCATAAGGGACGGATGACTAATGTCCATAAATGTTCATTAAGTCCATAAATGTCATTGAATGTTGCTTGAAAAACACAACATGGACAAATTGGGCCTCAATAAAAACTTGTGGGCTAAGGGCGGAGGACATGGCGTGTTTAGAAATCCTATCAGTGACTATGTATTGGTGATATGGGTGTCAGCGGTCCCTTCCTGAACTCTATCTCTGCTTCTGAATCACTGCTGTTGCGTCGCTGCAGCGTGACAACAGACCGGAGCCGTCCTCTACATCTCTGGCTGCGCGGAATCGACAGCAGCGCGTTGTCCTGGGTTTTTATATTTATTTTCTGCGCTCTCCTGTTGGTTCATTCATAGATTGCATTTTGAAAAACATGGCCCCTGCGTTAGCCCCCAGCCTCCAGACTCGTGTCGTCTTCGTGTCGCTCAAACGCCTTCCCTAACTGCTCCTCCACAGACTGCGACTCGATTTGTTACTGATGCACTATGTTGTCTCCTGAGAGATGGCTATTCTGGCTGCGGCTTTGACATTTAACTGACATATTTTTACAGACTTTAATTCTAATTAAAAGTCTTAAGTCTTTTAGAGAAAATACAAAAAAAATATAAATACAAACTTGCTAATTCAATATCAATATCAATATGTTCTAGTTACTTACTACAACATATTACTACTCTTGCTCTTCATAATGCTATAGTCAGAGATTTTAGACTTTCTTCTTTATTTTGCTAAATCTAGAGTCTCTTCTTTTTGCAGAAACTTGGAGAATTTACCAATAACTCTAAGATTCTGCTTAACCAATGAGTTTGTGGTCCGGAAACATCTCAGCCAAAGAAAGAAGAGCATGAAACAAGGTTGAGGAGGTTGTGGGCCGTGATCTGCCGATTCAGGAGGTTCTCTAAGAGTCCAGACCAGTGGGGGCGGGTCCTGGCTCCAAAAGGTGCGCTGACATGAGTTCAATCTCACTCCGGGCTGGTGGGGGTGTACCCGGAAAGAGAATTACCCAATGCTTTTTTATGGCGTCTTCTTTCATCTAAAAAATGGCTTTGAAGGATGGTCAGAAAAGTCGCCCTTGTTCCAGATCCTGTCAATGCCGAGGGGAGTATTTTTTTTTTTGGACCAGTCTAGTTTAGCCACTGTGGACTTTTGAATACATCCGTCAAATGACTGGGATTCATTTGAAAAAGACCCACAGACGGCAAAAGTGATGGCTCTTTATTTTCAATGGCGGAGGTAGGCGTGGCTTTATCTTGTAATATATACAGTCTATAGTCCAGACTTTTAAAATGAACTCTTTGAATCATCAGTGACTCCAGTTTCTACCCTCTTGAAGAAAATATCCTTCAGTGAGCTGCAGGTCTATTGTGCCATGACAACCGCCTCTTCCCACAAGCTGTCATTAGATTGAACAATGCACTTCACCAGTCGATCTCGCGTTTTATTGTAAATACGCCATTTTCTGAGCCATTTCACAGTGACCATTGTTTCTTATGTATTTGTTGATATGTTTTTATAGTTGTGTTTTTATGTTTGTCCCAGCTGCACAGACATCCTGATGTGTTTTTAACTGCAAATGGCGAATTAATTGAATCTTGAATCTATTTGAGATTATTGATCGATGAGTTGAATGCCATATCGTGCATCCTTTCGGGAAAAACAGCAGCATTGCCATGGCGACAAACAGTAGCAGACCTTTATAGTTACATTGGTATATTGGTTTGAAAGGGCAACACGGCCTATAAGTCAAGCAAATACAGATCAGCAGAACAATCAAATACATTCAAAGTATATAGCATGTAAGGCCTAACACTAGGAAACAATTGCTCAGCTGCTCCTAATCAAACCAATGCAAATCAGAGAAATTACCTCAAAAAAGTTAAATTTTCCACCAGTTTTTATATTTTATTTGTTTTACTTTAACACACTTTTACTAAGAGCTAAGACTACTGAATGTATCTTGAAATAATGCAAAAAAAAGTTTGCTTAAAGGCTACCAAATGCTAACTGCTAGCAAGTAAACAGTGTGTTGCTATGGTAACTATGCAAACTAACTGCTCAGAAATAAAACATGATTTCATTCAAAAAATGGCTTGGAAATAAACGACACATCGAAACAGAAAAAGCCACAAGTTACGAAGACTAAACATGTACATACGCTGTGCAATTATAAACCGTCAAATTGACTGCTCCGGGTTTTCTAGTGTTAAACCATTAATGTGTATTTTTTTGCTTTTATACCTGAAAAAAATTGCCTTCAACGTTGACAATCTTTCGTTTCCTTTCACCCTTCTGTGCTCCGTCTGCCCTCTCAGCTCCACAGTCCTCTTCATTATCCCTGTGTCTTTGCCTTGTTGTTGCAGCAGTCTAATTGCCTCCCCGTTCTGCCCTTGTGTGCGTTTCCCACATGTTGTAATGATTGTTTGATTCACTTTCTCCCCAGCCTCTTTCACGCATAATGTAATTAAGTGCCATATTTTTGGTGTTTTTCGCCGCCTCATATTGAAATGCTGCACTCTCCCAATGAGAACAAACTCCATAATTGATCAGGTTCATCCCTTAAGAAGAACTCTAGCTCCAACTCTGCTTTAAAAATAGTTATAGTTAATACATTTGATATTATCATGTACATTTAAGGGAAAACAAGTGCCAGCAGCGTAAAATATTAAAATGTTTCATTGTCCCACTGTATTCTATCTATTCTTGTATGTCTTGTACCATGTATGTTCGTCAAATCTGTTTGTTTTGAATATGTATTGTGTCTGTGTTGGAATAGAAAAATAGAAAAAATAGTAAAAAACATTAAAATTTTGCTACAACTACAACAAATACAAAATTCTACTCAACGGTCAACTGTTTTGTCTCTTGTTTCATTATTATTTTTATTTTTTACCTTGTTTATAGGTTCTTGTTTGAAATGTTTGAAATACAAGTCTTACTACCCCAACTGCTACAAAAGATGGTGGAATTGTCACAAAAGAGTAGAACATTTACAGACAAACCATTGATTCACTGTATGGTTTGGGTTCTATGCCAGGAGTAAAAAAAATGATGTAGATAAGCCTTGAAAGAAAAAGAAGAAGGTCATTTTTTCGTCCCACAATGGGGAAATTTCAGTTAGATGCATACACATACATGCATATACAGTACATATACATACACATCAAGGCAAACAGCGAACATCACGTCCGCGCAAAGTGGGTTACGTGTCTTGCCCAAGTACACAACGACAGCAGACATCAGTGGGAGTCGGTGAAGAAGGTCTCGTGGTGGGCTCGAACCCACAACCTTCAGGCTCAAAGGCCAATGCTCTATCTACTGTACCAACTGAGCCACAGTTGTCCGCTTAAGAAAGAAATTTTACAGACAAACCATGGATTGACTGTATGGTTTGGGTTCTATGCCAGCAGTAAAATAAATGATGTGGTAAATAAGCCTTGAAATGATCCATACCATTGCCCATATTATTAAAAGCCATGCAAATATTGTTTTGCATGGGTAAATGCAGTCGATTAAGTCCCTGGTTGCCTTTAACAGGTGAACAACATCTCCACAGATCTGCCTCAATGTAATTAGACTGTAATTAGAAACTGAAGTTTATTTTTTTTTCCCAAATACATTACCTCAATTGTTTTTGGCGGTTGACCTTCCATCACGGTGTCGCATGATCATTACCTCGAGACTAAACAGATTCAAAAACATTCTTTCTGGAGAATCTGTTGTGTATCTGCTTCTGTTTCTTTACATTGTACTTTACATTTCTTTCAGCAGGAAAAATCCCGTTGAGAAAAAACCCCCATCTTTTTCAAAGGAGTAGGTAATGCATTCTGTTTGTATTCTGACTCATTGTATACATCCAATAGGACACAAGCATGGCACAATTATTGCTACATCCAAACAGAAAATAAAATCCCAGTCTTTGAAGGTACAAACTGCGTCTTCCATCCATAAGTGCACTCGTCTGTCTGAACTAATGGCACTTACACGGGGGCTATGAATGCGGAGGCTCGAGAACTGTCGTGAATAGATTCAGAGAAATCAAATAGATATTCAGAAAGCAAAACAATAATCATAATCAAAGGCAAAGAACATAGAATCCGGTGCTTTCTCCTTTTCACTGTACCTTATACACACATCATCGCACATCAAGCCACATGTCTGGTCTCATTCTCCTCCAATAACGTCAGCTGTTTACCCTTCCATTGATTTGTTTCTTGGATCGTCTTCGTTTTGCGTTATCGCAGAAGCACTTTTCATTTTCCTAAACACACTCGCCTTAATTCTCCGGTAAACAGCCTTTTTCTGCGTTCGTCTCTATTACAGCGACGAGGTCCGGTGTTTCTCTCTCTCTCCTCACTCACTGTCCATTGCTGCTATGTGTGTGTGTGTGTCTGTGTGTGTGACCATGCGTCTCCTTGACAACATGAAAGGACCCCACCTCTTGAGGTTGAGCTCATTTGCATGTAATTTGCGTGTCTCCGTAGCGACCAGTGGCATTTGACTTTGGCGGTGGCGGGGCGGACCGGCACGACCCTGTCCGCTCTTGAATGCGCCTCTATTCCCCACACTTGACGTTGCAGAATGTTTAATCCCAGGTGTTTTTTTTTTTTTCTCGATCTGATCACAGAAACTGGCTGCTGTCTATTTTCAAAGGTCCTGCAGGAGTCCAGTAATTCATCTGGAGTGGAAATTGAAGCCTCTGTTTGCTTGCTTGGGTCTTAATATGCTTTGATAGAATATAAAACTTTTTTTATTCCCACAGTGGGGACATGTCAGATCTGCACAGAGGGAACAAGGAGCAAAAACCAAGACACAGAGCTGTAAATGCTTCCTCCGTTTAGTTTAACACCAGGACTCCCAGAAATATTAAACTACTAGAACTCCCAGAGCCATCATTTCGACTGCCTCTATTCAATTCCTCACCTAAAAGTTCAATTTGTGGATTTGTCATGACTCTTTTGAAGCAACTTAGCCTTGTCACTCCATCAACGCACAAGGCAGTATTTTTCCACTTCATGTTTTGGGTTATCTGAAGGCCAAAGCTGCTAGCGCCACGGCAGCTGCTGATTGGACCGTCTATGCTACAATATCACTTCTAAAGCACTCTCACCTCTCTGCAAGAAGGTCCTGGGTTCGAATCCAAGTCGGAAAGGGGTCTTTCAGAGTGGAGTTTGTTCTCCCCGTGCTTGCGTAGGTTTCCTCTGGGTACTCCGGTTTCCCCTACCACTAAAAACATGCACACTAGGTTAAATCCTCCAGCTCTGATAGTCCTGACCAAGCCGAGCATCAACATCTGGAGATGGGTTCCTGGGCGCTGTTGCTACGGCGATGTAAGCCTTAGCGGCATCAGGGTGGGTCAAATGCAGAGGATGAATTGCCCTACGGGGATAATAAGTTCTGAAGACCTGTAAAATTGACTGCTTTGGGAGTTCAAGTGTGATAACAGCAGAATAAATAAACAGACTAGAAAAGCACTCATAGAGCACAGACCTCTGACGAAAAGTGCAGTTCCACTTTATTTGAAAAAAACCTTCTTCCAGACAAAGATTCAGATCCTTCCCATCAGTTGCACAGACAAACCTCAGTGATCACTTTACTTTTCTTGTGGAGGTAATAAAGTTATAGCTCTGTGGACACCTCTTCTAAGGGAGAGTGAGTGGGGTGGATACATTTAGGTTTTGTTTGACTCTTGTTGAAAGTAACCTTGGTGAGACCTGCCCTGAGCGTCGCAGCCGAACAAACAGTGATGTCACACCAGCACAAAGCAAATGTTTGCCCAGTCCACTAACACCAGCAAACACAATGCAAGAGTATGCAAGTTTTTGGATAATACAGAAAGAATCAGTTGTGGGGCCCAAGAAAATGCCAAACTTTGATTACGATAATATGGCCTCTGTTTCTTTGTACTCACTTAAAAGTAAAGTGAAGTGAAGTTTTGTTGTTTGTGAGACATGACTCTGCACAAGAGGCTCATCATTGAAGGAGCACTACTTTTTTGAGAGAGAGACCACAGGTAATGCATTCTGGGATGTTACAGATTTGCGACATTGGCCAGCTGTGGTGAATAGAGCTGAGCTGGGGACAAACCCAGAGCGATGTGTGGCTGTGTGGCTGTGTGTGGCTGCATGTTGTATAAATAGTTACTTCTAAACATTTATAGGACCAGGATCATTTTCTTGACTTGACTAATTCATTGCGATTATCATTATTATGGTGAGGGTTTATGAATTTGAAATCAGTTCTTATACACATCAAGACTGAGGTTTCACAGTCTTTCATACTGCATAAATAGTTTCTCCAGTCTCTCGCAGTCACTTCCTGCTACAGTTTACTTCAGGATCACATTCATTTAATGCTTCTATCCAATTTCTGTTTGAAAACATCCATTCCCCATGATCCCTCATCCCTCTTTCTCCCATTGACAAACATATTCCCAACCACATCCTCTCCATTCCTCTTTCCCTTCAAATTCCCAAAAGACGCAGCTCTTTCAATCTTCTCTTCACAGCCAAACTTGTTCCTTTCTTTCTTGGACAGATCGAGGGCCTTCAAAACCAACACAGCTGCTATATTAACCAACACGAACGAGAAATATAACAGGGCATGGAAAGAGAACATTCATCTCAAATTCATTCATGAGAAATATCTGAATATGTTATCAGCATAGAGAAACACGCAGAGACAAAATGTTCACACGTCTAAACAGGATCGGCAAAAAAGACGTCCCCAAGTAGCTGTGAAATTAAAACTTCTCCTCGGATCAGGCGGGAAAATCTGCAGTGGTCTGACACAAAAGGCGTCTGCATCTGTTTGTTTCTGTCTATTCTTTTGTTTATTGTCAAGAGGGTTTATAATTAAAGCATATTCTACATAACTGGGATTAGCATTAGTAAATTGGCTTCCTCTGTTTCCAAAATATATCACATTTCCCTAAATAGAACACGGCAGAGGAGCAGTGGTATGTTAATGTGTGAATTGTAGCACAGGAATTGGCAAGCTCTGTTATCAAAGACTCATCTGACCCAAGACTGTTCATTTATCTGATTTCTCTCCAGGGTTTGAACATGAATCTCTGTCCATTAGAAAAAGTTTGGGCTATAATGCATTTCTTTAAGCACTTTACACTTTGAATTGTATATTTTCTTTCACGCATGGACCGTATCCTATTGTGTCCTTAATAAAGATGAATACTAAACCTAATAGTACAGTAGCTCAGTTGGTAGAGCCTGGAGGTCGTGAGTTCAATTCCCACCATGGGACCTGCTCCAACTGCTCCCACTGATGGCGACTGTCGTTGTGTCCTTGGGCAAGACACTTAACCCCACGTTGCCTGAAGCCCCCGCTGAACGACCAAGGCTGTTTCACCACTGACAGAGCAGCCATCTTCCTGTGGACTCACCACCTGCAGAGGATCAGCGAGGGACTGGTGCTATGAGCATTGGGTGGCAGCTCTCATTGCCACCCCCCTGACCCAGAAATGGACAATAAAGGGCTTGAAAATGAAAATGAAAAAAACTAAACCTAATTAACTAAACATGTATTTTCCAACTGCACATTCAAGTGAATAAGGTATCAGTATTAACCAAAGAAAAACTTAAAGTATTCTGCTATACAGCTTTATAGCAAATTGTCAGATGTTGCCCCATGTCAGAAGCTAAGAAAGGTTGTCCATGAACAGTTTTTGGATGGGAGACCATTGTATCCTGTGGTTGTGTATAAATAGTTACTTCTATACATACAAAGGATCAGGATCTTTTTCTTGACTTGACTGATTAATTACGAGTATATTATAGACTAAATGCACTCTCCAAAATACAAAAATAAGTGGTTGGGGAAACATGCAACACAGAAAGACCCTGTTCCGACCGGAATTCTAACCAAAAAAAGCATAGTCATATCTTTTTGTTAAAAAAAATATATATAAATACACATATTTAGTTTAGATATATATTTCAACCTGGTTTTTGAATGCTCCTAAAAATATATGTTTTGTTCCAGTGCAAAGGACTACCTGATAACACATGCTTGAGTAAGTGCATGTCGCCATAATTAGACTTCGGTACTGTTGCTTTGCGAGTGTTCCAGACAGAGAAATTGAAGCGGACACTGTGTACATCCGCGGCAGAGAATAGGCAAAAGTGTGGGGGAAAAATCTCTCTCTCTCTCTCTCTTGTCTGACATTTTAGAGCCAGTCATCCGAGGACAGAGGAAGTTTTTATGAATAAGCGCCCACTGTCCAGCCGCGATGACAGACAGGGGACATAGGAATGGGCCGAGGGGGCGAGGGTACTGCCCCGAATCAGTGCCCAAACAGTCAGAGTGAAAGAGACAGAGAGGGGGGAACTCAGCGGGAGGGAGAGTACTGAGAAAGAGCCACAAGAGAGGAAGGACTTCTGCCGTTTCATTGATTTGGAGCAGTGGGCGATACGGAGAGGAGAGGGGCGGTTATGGATAAGGTCCAAGCTGTGGGGAGGGGGAGGGAGGGCAATGAGGCTGGGGGATGCAGACAGAGCGGCTACTGTAAAGAAATGCTTTTATAATACAGTTAAAGAGGAGCAGAGATGACAGCCAGGCGGGTTTGAAAGGCCTGAGTTAAAGTCACCCAGGGAGCTGTGGTAGAGCTTTA
This sequence comes from Knipowitschia caucasica, assembly GCA_964034765.1. Lineage (NCBI taxonomy): Eukaryota > Metazoa > Chordata > Actinopteri > Gobiiformes > Gobiidae > Knipowitschia > Knipowitschia caucasica. The sequence continues at coordinate 6,011,920 of OZ035829.1, read as the reverse complement.
ACACAACAGAGCGTTGTGATAAATAAGGTAATTGGAGGCTATATGAGGATAACACATGCAATTTCCATGAGAATGATTTTATTCAGATGTTACGTCGTGTTAAGACAAAGTACAGTACAGTTCACACAAGAGGCATCTCAAAGTGCTTAACAAAACCAGACAGAAACAGTAACACAAGCACATTCAAAAGAGAAAAGATACAATCCTTCAGTTTTATGCACAACTGCACATAAGTGATTTTACCCTGGATTTGAACATTGTCAGATAAGAAGACTGAAAAGTGGCCTCCCCGTGTTTATTATTGACTATGGGACCAGCAGGAGGCCAGTCCCTGTACTCTTCAGAGTCTGAGTTCGTTCATTATGACACTAACACGGTGTGATGTATATAATGCTTTTTTCTTTGTATTGTACATACCCCAATATGAATGACTTTCACCTGAAAGCAAAAATTCTTCATTACATGTTCAAACCACCCTAGTAGCAGTCTATAGTATTACCCAGATCTGTGGGGCGGTCTCCTTTTCACCACAAATTTCAACTATTCAAATATCTGACTTTCAATAGTAAGTAATCTTTATTTATATAGCGCCTTTCACAGACCAGAGTCACAAAGCAGTTTACAATTGTGGGCATTCATCCTCTCACTCCACACAGAAATGGGAGCAGGGTCGCCAGTACAGGAGGCACAGTACCCGGAGGAAACCAATGCAGAAACGGGGAGAACATGCAAACTCCAAAGGTCCTGTTCCAACCGGGATTCGAAACCAGGACCTTCTTGCTGAGAAGCGAGAAGGTCCTCTCAGCCACTGTTCCGCCAATACACACACTATAGTAATGTTTAATGCCATACTCATACATTTTGATTATTTCCACTCATTATCTGCTCCAAAATTCATATACATATTCAATAGATTTTGTCCAACTAAGTATACCACATTGGGATCTCAAGAAATAGAAACCACTCGGTAAAACTCAAATCTGCATTCATTTAACCAAGTTGTGCAATGGAGCAACTATGTTTGTGTAAGCTCTCAGTCGTACAGGGATTAGTCAAAGCAAAGGAAGGTTTCTCACCCATCATCTGTACTTCTTAGCAAGTTTTCCCGACGTTTCGTCCTCAACCTAGCGGACTTCTTCAGGGAATGAATTCTCGGACCGCGCGTTGGAGATTTATAACCTATGGGTGTGGTTAGCCACACCCTAATCCTGATACTAACTCATAAACAATCTACGGTCTGCTTGATGTAGAAGGGAGCAGGTCTAACGACCCTGCTGAGGCTAACGACCCTAACTCCTTAGCATGTCACAGACCTATTGTCTGCTGGGATGCTCAAGTGGAGTGCAGGTCTCACCCCTCCTAACTCATTAGCATGTCACTGACCTTGTCCCAAGTTAGGGCGTTGTTTTTAGGATGTCGTCATAGATGCGAGGCAAAACAAATCTTAACCCTCCTCCTCTGTTAAGAGAAGGTTTTTGTTTCCTCACAAAAATGGCTTCTTTCACTCCTCTCTCAAACCAATTCTTCTCCCGAGCCAGAATTTTAACCTCTGTGTCATCCACCGTGTGGTTGGAGGCCTTGAGGTGGAGATGAACAGCCGACTGTGGCCCACTAGAGTTTTCTCTACGATGTTGGTGAAGTCGTTTCTGTAGAGTCTGTTTAGTTTCTCCAATATAGTGGTCAGTGCACTCCTCTTCACTACATTTAATTGAATACACCACATTGCTCTGTTTGTGTCTGGGTGTTTTGTCTTTGGGATGCACTAATTTCTGTCTTAACGTGTTGAAAGGTTTGAAATACACAGGGATTTTGTGTTGCCTAAAGATTCTTTGTAGTTTCTCTGAAACTCCCGCCACATACGGTAAGGACACGCCTCTCCTCCTACTTTCTTCTGTCTGTTGGACTGTGTCTCTGGCCTTTCTCGTCCTTTGGGCTTTAGTAAAAGACCACTTGGGGTAGCCACATCTGGAAAGTGCTCTCTGAACATGTTTGGTTTCTCTGTTCTTTCCCTCCGAGCTTGTGGGGACCTGGTGGGCTCGGTGTTGAAGCGTTCTAATGACCCCGAGTTTATGTTGTAGCGGATGATTTGAGTCAAAGGCCAGGTACTGGTCAGTGTGAATTGTCCGTTCTCCAGTATGATGACCTTACAATCTAGAAAGGCGAGTTCACTCTCCTTAGCATCCTCGCGAGTGAAATTTATAAAAGTGTCCACCGAATTAATGTGTTCTGAAAATGGTTCCACTTCCTGTTTCTTTAACTTAACCCATGTATCGTCTACATATCGAAACCAATGGCTTGGCGCTGTCCCTTGGTAAGAGACAAGGGCTTGTTCCTCCAGTTTCTCCATATACAGATTGGCCACTATAGGAGAGACTGGGGAGCCCATCGCACAGCCATGAATCTGTCTAAAGAAGGTGCCTCTAAATTGGAAATACGTGGTGTTAAGACACATTTCAAGTATTTCACAGATGTGGTCAGCTGTTAGTTTTGTTCTCCCCCCTAGTGTGGCGTCTTTCTGTAGGCTTTCTCTTACAGCCTGCACCGCCTCTGTAATAGGGACCGACGTAAAAAAGCGATGTCACATCAAACGAGACCATTGTCTCATCTGTGTCAAACTGGAGGTGTTTGATTTTATTTACAAATTCTTTTGTGTTTTCTATGTGATGGTGGGTGTTACCCACCAAAGGAGCCAGAATGGTTTTGAGGTGTTTAGCCAGGTTGTAGGTGATAGAGTCTATGCTACATACAATAGGCCGAAGTGGAAAGTTTTGTTTGTGTATTTTTGGGAGTCCATAAATACTGGGAATGGTGTCTCCTGGATAAAGTTTGTAATATAGTGGTTTTTCAATAATGCCCTCTTTCACTAAGCTCTGAAGGAAGTCTATAATCTTTTTCCTAAACCCACTGGTAGGGTCCCTCTTCAATGGCTGGTACGTGTTGGTGTCTAAGAGTAACTGATTAACTTTGGCCTCATAGTCTGAGGTGTTGAGGATAACTGTGCATCTGCCTTTGTCAGCTGGTAAAATAGTTATACTCTCATCCTTTTGTAATGCCATTAATGCTTTTTGCTCATCTAATGAGACATTGGATTGTGGGGGCTTCGCACTTTTGAGTGTTGCAGAGACTCTCAGTCTGAGGGCCCCCGCCTCACTCTCAGTTAGTTTGTTGTTTCTAATGGCTGCTTCTGCTGCAGTGATGTATTCAATTGTAGGAATATCTTTTGGGGTTATTGCAAAATGTAGGCCTTTAGTAAGAACATCTTTTTCCGCTTGTGATAAATGCCGATCAGACAGAAATGCCGATCAGACAGATTTTTGACAGATAAATGCCGATCAGACAGATTTTTTTGATCAGACAGATTTTTGACCCAATAACTCGGGGTCATTAGAACGCTTCAACACTGAGCCCACCAGGTCCCCACAAGCTCGGAGGGAAAGAACAGAGAAACCAAACATGTTCAGAGAGCACTTTCCAGATGTGGCTACCCCAAGTGGTCTTTTACTAAAGCCCAAAGGACGAGAAAGGCCAGAGACACAGTCCAACAGACAGAAGAAAGTAGGAGGAGAGGCGTGTCCTTACCGTATGTGGCGGGAGTTTCAGAGAAACTACAAAGAATCTTTAGGCAACACAAAATCCCTGTGTATTTCAAACCTTTCAACACGTTAAGACAGAAATTAGTGCATCCCAAAGACAAAACACCCAGACACAAACAGAGCAATGTGGTGTATTCAATTAAATGTAGTGAAGAGGAGTGCACTGACCACTATATTGGAGAAACTAAACAGACTCTACAGAAACGACTTTACCAACATCATAGAGAAAACTCTAGTGGGCCACAGTCGGCTGTTCATCTCCACCTCAAGGCCTCCAACCACACGGTGGATGACACAGAGGTTAAAATTCTGGCTCGGGAGAAGAATTGGTTTGAGAGAGGGGTGAAAGAAGCCATTTTTGTGAGGAAACAAAAACCTTCTCTTAACAGAGGAGGAGGGTTAAGATTTGTTTTGCCTCGCATCTATGACGACATCCTAAAAACAACGCCCTAACTTGGGACAAGGTCAGTGACATGCTAATGAGTTAGGAGGGGTGAGACCTGCACTCCACTTGAGCATCCCAGCAGACAATAGGTCTGTGACATGCTAAGGAGTTAGGGTCGTTAGCCTCAGCAGGGTCGTTAGACCTGCTCCCTTCTACATCAAGCAGACCGTAGATTGTTTATGAGTTAGTATCAGGATTAGGGTGTGGCTAACCACACCCATAGGTTATAAATCTCCAACGCGCGGTCCGAGAATTCATTCCCTGAAGAAGTCCGCTAGGTTGAGGACGAAACGTCGGGAAAACTTGCTAAGAAGTACAGATGATGGGTGAGAAACCTTCCTTTGCTGGAGCAACTATGGCAAAAAGCAGCACTTGAACTGTGGGATTACAAGCTTTAGAATAGAACTCTTCACAGTGGCCTTGAAAAGAGCGACTTCCAGCATGGACTCAAATCTGTCCTCTCCAACCAATTGACTTACTCCAATTCTGCTGTAACTTTTATCTAAAATTGCTTTTATAGTCCTACAGTCCTCATAGGTGCATTACTTTGTGCCGTACGAGAAACAAGAAAGGCTGGTGGGGTTACTTTTACTGGGGCTCCTACATCTTTTACAAGTCTTTCTTTTAAAAGAAATCCAATAAAATGCACACAAACGCCGCAATTGCTTCCAAGCATTGCCGTATATTTGCCAGCGCACCTTGATATATATTATGCGTGACAAAATGTAGCCCATGCAGAAAGTGAATCTGCACAAAACAAAGCTAAGTATTTACTCTACATGATAAATAGTCGCATCCTCGGCATACACAATAATGTTGATTTAAAAAGTAAAGCGCGTGGGATGCTTGCAGTTAAACTTAGATAGAGTCGTTTATTTGCTGTTTATTGGTCCCATTTGACCACTATTTGCAGAGTAACATACTAAGCAGTCGGCGGGAAGGCTGCTCACAAATCAATGATTATTATTGTCACTTATCTTGCAGAGACACACAGAGGAACCAATTTGCACTTCTTCAAAGTAAGAATAAAAGTGTCAAAAATGCACTCTTTTAACTATTGAAGTTTTAAATCTCACAGACGACAAAAGGAATCTATACAAACAGTTCTAAAATGAAATGGATAGTCTGACAGTATATTAAATAGGCTACTTGTTTTGAACAGTCTTCATATTCAACTTTAAAGGCCTAGCAGTATTACGCAAACTTAACTTTTTGGAGATTTTATCCATGACTCACCGTTGTTCCCTCATCTACAACAGACCTGGAAGTGTTTTTAGATCCATCCACGCAAACTTCTGGCACACACATGCAACTCTGCCCCTTCTGTCTAAAAGCTCTAGTCTCAGTCCTGAAATAGTAAGATGTTGATAAAAAATGATTGGTTTTATATAGCGCTTTTCAGGACACTCAAAGACGCTTCACATGTCATTCATTATTCATTCACTCCAGACACAGTGGTGGTAACTACTACTGTAGCCACATCTGCCCTGGGGCACACCGACAGAAGCGCGGCAACCAGTCTGTGCCATCAGCCCCTCTGACCACCACAAATCCTTCACACACACACACACATACACACCATACTCATTCTCGGCAATGTGGGTGAACCAAACCGTCTTGCTTAAGTGCCAACAACAGTGTGGCACTTTACAGCCGCAGCCGCCCAGCTGTGGCACGTGGTTTTCCCAGAGATCTCCCATCACAGTACTAACCAGACGGGATCTAGTTTACGCATGCAAGTTTGGCCATGTTCTTCTACCGAGAACCAAAAGTATTGCCCATAAGTGAGTTTTGGCAGGTGAAATGGTGTCTCCACAATCACACAATCTCATGTCTGTGTTTGCAGCAGGTTATTTTAAAATTTGACTCCCAAAAAAACACAAATGCAACTCCTTCCTCTGGTGGTAGCATAGGGAGTTACAGACAGAAAGCGTTCTTTGACCTTCTTGTTTCACTCATATTCTACTTACAACTACAACAACCGTCACACGACACATACACACGTCCAGCAATAATCTACTCATTTCTTATACCCAGAGTTTTCTAATATTCGCCTCTGGTCAATTATTGAAAGTAGACCGTTGGGAGCAGTGGTTCTTGATGATGTTAAAATGGCCGCCTTTGTGGAGAATATCCATGTAAAGAAATACCTCCTGCTGCAGCCACTCACTATTAATCATCTTCTTCAACGAGTCCCCACTGAGTTCTCTGCTCCTTCGCAAAATCACCAGACTTTAGCAATAAGAATATCACCAGTGCAGGTTTTTTATGTATTTAATGAAACAAGACCGGAGCCGAGATTTAAGAAGGATCCAGCACAATATGGTATTAGAAAGAAAAAGTCGGGAAAAAGATAATGGGACAGTAACCATTGTTCCACTGTGTATTTCTATGGTGAGCTTACGTGCAAAAGGACACCAATTATTCAAACCAACTTGATTTGAATTTGATTTAAAGGTTTTACAGTTTTCCTCATCAAATATGGTTCTGTTGTGCTGATTATTTAAAAAACAAACTACTTCAAAGACAAAACCATCATATATTTAGCAAATCTATTTTTACACCTCTCCTCTATTGTTTCATAGGGTTCCAAAGCATGGCATTTCATTTTGTATCTATCACCATGGAGATTTAAAAGTAGCACAACTGGTAAATTACACCTCTGTAATAAATAATGTTTTAATAAAGGTGACGTGAGCAACAACAATGGTCTTTCATTTTTTTAAATTATACATATTTCTTACCACGGGACTTTGTACTTTCATGTAGAGAAATTATGACTTCAAGCCATCCAACTTCAATGACGTCAATAAACTCCCCACATCCATACGATCCATTATGTCTTCTGGTTCATTAAAGTTTGAATTATTTAGGTTCTTTAATACTACTTTTTAATGCCACAAAGGGTCTGTATTGGACACAGAGGAGGAAAATGGATGAATGGATGGACTTTCTGGTTGTTAGATCCCCGTCACTTCTGTAAAGACTCAGGACAATCACGGTGCGGGACCTGTGAATATTCATCAAATTCATCTTTCATGCAGAGAAATGTAACAAACTTGCTTCCATGAAATATCTACATTGCTGCCCTTTGCTTTTCCATTTGCTTGTTTTTCTTCCTAACCTTCAGGACGAGGAAGACGAGGACCTCAAGGTGGAAGTCCTGTCCGATAACTCGCCTATAGCCTGACCGGCCCTTACCTCTCCCACTGTTCTGTCCTTTAAAGAGCTTTGTGTGCTTCTCTATCATTTCCGCCGCTGCCCATATACACGGCCATTAGTCGCATTGTCGCAGGGTTCAGTGAGGGTCAGCACTGGCTTGTTTTGTCTGACTCATCTGTGTCCGTCTATTCCATTAAGCTATCGGAAAGTTTTCCTGGTGTTCAGATGTGCCTTGTGTTGGTAATTGCCCTAGTTGTGGGCGCTGTCCTCTCTCAGAGCATCCATTTGGAACCTCTATGGCAGCTGTTCTTTTCTAAATCTTAATCATTTATAGGGCTGTCCTGCTGAAGGGAATAAAATGGTAAATATGTTGATGTGTTAGAAATGTTGGAATGTTCTCAGATAAAATAATGGCAAGGCAAGGCAAGTTTATTTGTATAGCACAATTCATACACAAGGCAATTGAAAGTGCTGAACAAAACAAGAAAGCATTAAAATCATAAATAATCACAGAACATTAAAAAGAAAGCTAAAAGTATAAAATCCCTCAGTTGTATGCACAGCTAAACAGAACTGTTTTTAACCTGGTTTTAAACATTGCCAGAGAGGAGGCCTGTCTCACTCACTCTCACTCTCATATTGTGTTGCATCTAAAATCCAATACAGTGAATGTCAGTTACTTTGAAAACTGCAAAGAGAGTCAAACTTTTTGAAGACAGACTGGATCGCCCTAACAATTCATCCATCCATTCATTCTCTACCCCTTAATCCATTTCTGGGTCGGGGGGGTGGTCAGAGAAGCCACACAGTACATTTTGCACAAGGGACACCTGGAGGAAACCTTCACAGACATGGGGAGAACGAGCAAACTCCACATTGTGTAGAGGAAAAATCAAACCCCAGTGCCGTCTTGCCGAGAAGTACGAGTTTAACCGCTGTGGAGCCAATTTTATTACTTAATCAACGCTCCTCGAACTAGTCAACAATATGCATGGACAAAATGGATAAACAACTTTGGCACACTGGGGACTTTTGAAAATGTATTCCAATGTGGTTTTACTGCAAATGGCAAATAAAATGAGTCTGAATGGAGACGCAAACAGTACACATAAAAAAACAAAAAAACAATTGCTTTCTATTTTCTCAGCAATGAATAAACAACACATTAGCAAACCGCCGCTTCCAAAGCTCAAACACAAGTTAATTAAGTGTTGCACTCAATAGTTAGGAGCCGATAAAGGTTAGGTCCTTCTGAACTGGCTTCACCTGAGCAAAGGAACCACTGCACTGCTGTATTCACCCGACAAACCTCCACATAAACAGCCATCTGCCCTTGTGCTGATGATGATGCAGACATTTCAGCACAGATGGCTATACCTAATTCCATTCCACATACAACATAATTTAGTTTTGCTTTGTCAACCGTTGCAACATAATCTCACACAGTGTACTTTTATGTCTTTTACCAAATGGCGCAGCGCTGTCCAGAGCAGAATTCAATATCACAAGATCCAATTTTCAAAAGTCTGTAAGATGCTCTTCAATTTGGACTTGGCTCGTGTTTGCATGCAAAGTGTTAATCCATGTTAGCTTTGACACTTTTGGATCTATTTGTTGCGAGACATATTTTGTGTATTCCAGAGAGAAATCAGACTGGGTACACGTTTGCTCAGATGCTGACTGTGTGCTGCCAAAACTAAGAGACGAGAGCGATGTCTTGTTCCGTGAGCCATTTTGGGGGACCGCCACAGAAAATAAATGAACAATTAATAGCTCTGGTAATTATGTTGTTTACATAGAGTGGGTGAAGTGTTTATGAATGCTTGTACCTAGGTTTTCAGTGTGTTAATGTGAGTTTGCAAACATGGCTGAAAGACAGACTGAGACTAGAAAACAGTAGTGAGAAAGATCCATCCAACTCTTTTCCACCACTTTATCCATTGCCAGGTTGCGGGGTCAGAGACAATCATATTTTTCTCTCTACACACACGTCCTCCAAATCATCAAAGGGAATCCGAGGCATTCCCATCTGAGAAATATAGTCCCTCCAGCGTGTCCTGAGTCTTCCCTGGGGCCTCCTTCCCTTGGGACATACCCAGAACTCCTCCCTCGGGAGGCATCCAAGAGGCATCTCAAAACAAAGTCAACTGTTCCTCGCAAAGTGGAAGAAAAAGATCCAACACACATTTTTCTCACAAATGTGAAACATACATTTTCTGGTGTAAATCTGTTTGTTTCCGTTTTGGTATTGTGTTGCCTGGAATGTTTCATATACACAATGGATCAATTTCACATCACTTCACTTTAGAAACAGTGCAGCATAACGGAACATAACATGATAATTAAGCCAGTAGAAAATTTGAATAACTATTAACCCTCTCAGGGCCCAATTAAATTTTAATGACAGGAAAATTATCATATGAGTTAGTAATATACAATCCTGACCTTCACAGACAATGCATTCTGGGATGTTGCATATTTGCAACATTGGCCCGCTGTGGTCAATGGAGCTGACCCGGGGAAAATTACTGTATATCCCGAGGAGATTTTATACTAATTAACATTGTACTGTATCTATATGTATTAATCTTTAATTGTATGTAGTTTTGGTTTCAAATTATTAGAGGTTGGTATTTGAGTCAGCTCCGCCCCCTGGTGAGCAGGTGGAAAACTGTGTGTTGCTAAAGCTCAACTAAGTCCAGCAATGGTACTTCTGAGTAGAAAGGGTAAAAAAAATATGGATGTGGAGTAGTTAGGCAATAATAATAATAATATTGATGCATCAAACTTATAAAGCGCTTTTTTGAACACTCAAAGATGCTTTACAAAACACATAGAAATAAACATTGAAAAACAAAATTAAGGAAAGGCAAGCTGAAACAGGTGGGTTTTGAGAAGAGATTGTAAGTTCTGTAGTGAGTTTCTGATTGGTTGAGGGAGTGAGTTCCAGGGAGTGGGGGCGGCTGCAGCGAAGGCTCGGTCCTCCAAGGTTCGGTGATTAGTCCTGATGGGAGTGAGGAGGTTGGAGTCTGTGGATCTGAGGCGGCGGGAGGGACAGTGATGTCTGAGGAGGTCTGTGAGGTAAGAGGGGGCCAGGTTATGGAGGGATTTGTAGGTGAGGTAATAGGTAATAAAAGTTGTTGCATATGTACAACACCTGCCTGGACAGGGTTGACTATATATTAATGATCCAGTCACTTTGATTTGATACATTGGACTCACCCCGTCCAGAAAATAATATAGACCTATCCCTCATCTAACCAATGAATCAATGTGAATTATGAACCACAGTGATATGCGCAGCTACATGCAAATCCAATCATTACATTTCAGTTGTGAGAACTTTTGAAACTAACTTCAAATACACAAATTCCTTATTCAAAAGCATTGGCAAAAGTCAGGATTAAATTTATCGATGGCGTAGAGAAAATGACTGATCGCGTGTTCTCCTCCAAACCTTTCGGAGGAGCCCAATTTTTCATCCGCCGTCACCACTGCTCTGATTGAATTCCATTTCTCGCCCCTGTCTTTCCCTTTATCTTTTAATCCCTGCATGTTCTATTCCGTCTTCTTGTTTTGTTTGCAATTTCTCTCCTTCACTGTATTTCTCGCCGCATTGATTTCTTCAACTTTTTCTCAGTTTTTTTTTCCAATCTCGCTTTTCCTTTCACTCGGAAACATTGTCAGTGCCAGTTAAGGAATGGCTTGACATGGCTCTCACACACCCCAAACACATTAGCTGAGCCTCGGAAAGGTGAAGCCACACGTCGCTTCCATCAAAATCAATTGGAAATCTGTCGTGCTCGGTTGACACAAGTTGCGCGACATGAAAAAGGCACGCACAACTCCTCCCAATTTGAAACTAACTTTGTTCCCTTCGGGCCTCCTTCCTCTCTTGTTGTTGTCTGTGTCGTCTCAAACCTAACCCCTGGGAGGCAATTATGCTTTTCCCCCACCAACAAAACCTAATTAGCGTTAAAAAATCCCGCAAATAAATAAACCATTGTGCAACTGGGTATGTGTGTCAGCGGCAATGGAGAGTAAATGGTAAAGCCAGAGTATAAACTGTGAAAATTGAGTTGAATACATACATAGTAATACAGCAGATGTGTGGATCCAAAAGAGAGCTCAAAATGGACTTTCAATGCATCGCTTACAGTCACTTATTGACAGTTATTGTGGATTTATAAATTCATAAAGCTACTGTTTGGCACAATCTGTTAGTAGTCCCTTGAGCAGTCAGAAAGTCTCAGCTGCAACTAATACTGAATAATCAATAGATGTTTCTGAATCCTATTGCACCTGTTCAAGGACGGGTTAAATTAAGTGTATATATTGTCTAATGTATGAATACGGTCTATACCAACCAAAGCACAGGGCGATTCAGGGTGATTTTCCCAAGGGCTAGAACATTTGAATGGGTCTCTTTGAATGGGTCTCAATACATACCAGACATACAGTATATGCAACTGAATATAAACTTGCATTCAGGTGCATCACACAGAACAGTAGGAATGAGGAGGACACAATACAAGATAAAAGAATACTGAACTCTATACAAAACCTAAATATATCTACTGTATATTTCACATTTACTAAGCAAGTATAATATCTCTGGCTTTAGCAAAGAGGCAAACCTATCATTTCCAATTTTAGCTTAATGAAGAAGCAAGAATAAAGAATTAAGTTAACATTAAGTATAATGGACAACATACAGTAGAAGGGCGTTACATAGAGTTAGTCATCAGAGAGAATACAGGTGCTCAATATGGATATTTCTATAGGTTCCGATAATGACAGACATAACAATGTACCAAGCCTAAATCATTCATCCATCAACGCACAGGTCTCTTGACAGCTTCATTTTGATCAAACACAAAGTATGCTCCTTTAGACGCTAATACATATATGGTATGGTGGTGACAGCTCATTGCCCATGGTTGCAGGGCTGCTCAAACACAAAGCTACTCGTGCCAGACAGCTGTGCCACCGAGACTTTCCTACTTGTCATTTTTAATGATCCTCTGATATAAACACTGCGACTTTCACTAGAATTCAGGGGGAAAATAATGAAATAAGATGCGATTCTGGCTCTACACCGCTCACACTTTCAACATTAAGGCCAACTTATCACCCATGGGACTTTGGCATAGGCTGAGAAATCGAATGTGTGTAAGTTGGTAATCACCCCTTTTTTATATAGGCTGTGTATGAAAAATTCAGCAGCCAAAAACAACAGTAATAATAAAACAGAAAATTGGAGACCTGACACACTGCAATGAACCAAAAACACGATTTGGAGCGTTGCAGTTCTGTTGCGTATTCTGTGCCTTTTCTTTGCAGCTCCCGTCCCACGCATCGCTAACAGCACTGTGTAACGCATGCTCGCATGAGATAGCACACCTAGCCTTTGGAAGCGTGCGTCAGAAATCTTGCATAAAAAGCCTGATTCATTGATTTCTCCGGGGGGGAACACTACAGTACTCTTAGTAACAGCTCTGTCTCTGTAGCCAAAGCAAGTCACGGCGGCACATAAACAGTAGCACCCATGGCGACGCAAGGAAGATGTCCCATTTTTAATAACAATAAAAACCTCCCGGGAGCTCAGTGTTGATAGTGGGATGACACTTACAGGTTGGTCCGCTATGAATGTGAGGCAGAGAAATAACAGGCTGACAGGCTGGAGGGGAAAGAGCCAGGTCCACATAGACTGAGATTCAATGAGACGCTGATTAAAGAAGGCCAATGCGGCTAACACAATGGATCACAGCCAGAAGAGAGTAATAGTTCCCACAATGACAATAATATAGTCTATAGAAGCATACTGAGACTTACAAGTGCACTTATGCCACCAGTTTTACTCCCTTGAGATGTTTTCCTATAGAATGTCTTAGAGTATGGCTTTCAACTAGTTTTATTTCTCTAAGGAACTTGGTTTTGTTACTGTCAGCAGGGTTGGTTCTCTGCAGATCTGACTTAGTGGAATTTGACTTATACTATACTTTATTGTCATCATATAATTTGTTTATTTACAAATCGAATCCCTATCCCTATTGTATAACAATAAGACCAAGACCGTATCTGTGTTGAAGGAGCGGCCATCTTCCTGCGGACCCACCCCCTGCAGGTGGATCAGCGAGGGACTGGTGCTTTGTGAATTGGGTGGCAGCTCTGGTTGTCTGATCCAGAAATGGATAATAAAGGGATGAAAATGAATGAATGAATGAATGAATGAATCTCTATCATTGGATACCTCCCTGGGGTCTAACGATTGCTGTCCAAATTCTTACACAAAACAAAAAACACACATTTGAATACAATCTAAAATATGAGCCAGAACTCATCATAGAAGTATCAAATATAATAAAAATAAATAGACTAAGAGTAGTTTTGATTCAGGGCTACACAGAAATATATTTAATTGAGTTGAATTGATGTAAGAGTCAATCATTCAGGTATTTTGTATTACATTTAGACTTTAAAACAGCTCTGCTTGTGTACAAGTCTCTCCATGGCCTCGCACCAAAATTAGTGACATGTTAGTCCCATATGAACCAGCCCATGAGGAGCACAGGGACTGGACTCCTGTTAGTGCCCAGAGTCAGGACTAGACATGGGGAGGCTGCTTTTCAGATTTATGCAGCTAAGGTCTGGAACAGTCTTCCTGAAGATGTGAGACAGGCCTCCTCTCTGACGATTTTCAAATCCAGGTTAAAGACTTTTCCATTTGCATGTGCATACAACTGAAGAATTGTATCTTTTTAACGCACCCTGTTATTTATTATTGTAACTCTTTGTGTGTTTTAATGGTTTTTAATTACTTGTCTGATTTTAATTTAATTTAATGTTTTAATTTTGGTATTACCTGTGTGTTTTTAATTGTATTTTTAATGGTGATGATTTGTGCCTTGTGTGGTGTGGACTGTGAGGCGCTTTGTGTTGCCCTGAGAAGGAAAAGCACTCTATAAATAAAGATTGATTGATTGATTGATATGGTGTGTGTCAGAAGCAGAAAGAAGTAAATGTTGTGTCTCCTTTAACAGAGAGTGCTCTTATAAAAGGCTGAACATTGATACGTCCAGACATTTCCAGAGAGGTTGAACACTGCTTCGTATAGCGAGTACTCATCTAAACAACAATGCCACACTTTACAAAATTATTGAGTTGCCAAACATAACCACTTGAACTGATAAACAAGACGCCATGTATCCAGAGGTTCAGGTCGCACTAAATTAGAACTCAGGGAAGAAATCAAAATATAGTTACATTGCAGTTTTAAAGGTTCATCCAGTCTGCGCTCGACACACTTAACACACTTAGTATTTTTGAGTGTCTAGCAAAAGAATTCACGTAAATACAACTTTTTTTTTCTTTTTCAAACCGTATATCAGATAAATGCTATCCACAAAAAACACAGCTCCCTATCCACAAGCTGTTATCAGTGTGAACAGAGCACTTTAATGATTTGCACTTGTTTTGAAACTGTTTTAGTCTTTCGATTTCACAGTGACATTTGTTTACTGTTTTATTTGTTTTATTTTTGTCTTGTTGTTTTATGTCTGTATTTGTATGTGCACACTGGAGACTATTTGCTAATGTATTCCAATGTGGTTTTTTTTACTGCAAATGGCAAATAAACTGAATCTGAATCTGAACACAGGGGTTACAAAGTTGATAGTATGATGACCATTTCTGAATGTGTATCATTGAATAGTTTTGCATACTTGCTGTGCTCGTTCAGAATATAGCATTACTATGTGGACATTTTAAAGCTGTGGTACACAACTTCACTTGTATCAATTAAAAGTCCCGATTTCTGAACATATATGAAAACCACAACAAGCATCATCATTAGAAAACATGTTATCTTTTGCCAGAGAAGGATTGATTTTTAGTCACTATTTGAGGCTGAGAGTTGGTTGGCTCAGTGTAAGTTGCTTCTTTTTAACTTTTCTGTCCAAAAAATGTGTCATAAAGATGTTCCATGAGGATAGAAATGCATGTGAAAGCTTGAGTTAGAACCAAACTCTTTTAAGAGCGAAATTATAGTTGTGGATCTACAGCCTTTCTGCCTGTGGGAGCGGATCACTCTTTCAATGATGACCAAAATAAAACCAATAAAATGTCTGTGTCGTCTCAACCAATAAAATAAAACTGGGCCTCCCCGAGATTCCTCATTCAATTTTCCACTGGGATCTTTGAGTTTTTTTGTTTTGCTGATGCAGGAAGGTCTATAAGGACAGTGCTGATCTGCGAACTTATTGGACATTTATGGTCATGCACTCCCAATGGACCAATGTGTTTGATTTGTGTACTTCTCTGATCTGTTGTTGGAAAATTGACAGCTTTGTAAAGACCTCCAAGACTGCTCTTATGAATCGGGGTTATATAAAAACACATTGATTTGAATTAAATTAGATGGATTTTTGTGGTTTTAACATTGGCTTTAGGTCTTAATCATATAGTTGAGCATTACTTGATGCCAGTTCAAACTCCTTAAGAGAAAATCGCAAAAAAACGATGAAAGTGAAGTAGGTATATGTTTTTTTTATGACAATAACAACTGTGATGCTCCTGTGTTTGCCTGAAATAAAAAAACAAAACAAAACAGGATTTTCAAGATCATTAGATTCACACAAAGTTCACTCACATTCAACATTATTCATAATTATGTGCTACGCCAAAAATCCTGGTGCCAATATTAACATGACAATGCATTAGCAAATACTACAAGGTGTTTACAGAATAGAAGAGATTAGCCATGCTCGTCTCTCCTCAAACACAGAGCAGCTTGGCAAAGTCTCCCGCCTCAACGGCAACAACGACAGCTCTAATTGACGGCAGTGGAAATTAATACTATTTTTTTTAATGATTTGTAACCCTTAGCCTGCAGTGGGAGAGAGCCAAGTCTTCTTACACACTAAAGGCCAGTGCGTTTAATGAGACCCAGTGTTGTCGAGATGTCTGGGAGCTCATTTGACCATCGAGGACGAGATGGCATCAGGCGTATGATCGTGACTGAGCAAAACTTAGAACAAAAAAGTGGCAGCTAATTATTAAAAGCAGAAGGCATGACATGTCAAAGGGAAGTACAGGCAGGACTTGACAGAGATTGGATGGGAAGGAAGTTTTCCCAACACTGGAGATTCTTTTTGTAAATCATATGTAAATTGGTTGCCATGTTGTTTTACATTGAATATAGAAAAAAAGGAATGGATTAAAGTCAGGGAAGATTGGTCTATCTGTGTGTTATCGCTGTTGTGCAGTGGTTCTCAGACTTTTGATTTGTGGCACCGCTAAAACTCTCGGAAGAAATAGCATGATTATATTATTATTACTGTTATTATTTATGATCGCCTCTTTTTCACTTTTCTTACTGAAAAAGTTGATCTAAAGATGTAGAAGAGGCCAAAAATACACTATTTGAAAACTAGTGATAGAAACTGATGCATTATTATTATTATTATTATTATTATCATTATTAGTATTATTATTTTCTTGAAATCATATTGTACCCGCTTTACAAGTGACTTATTGCTGTCGATCCTACTTTAAGAACGACTGCTCTAGTGGCATCAAATATTAATACATTTGAAAATCATTTTGTTTTCTATAGATCATTATATTTGTGGAGTGGTTGTTTTTCTCCTCAGGTAAACGAAAGCTACAGATTTACCAGTTGTGAAGATGTAAGAACATGATTTCCCACTTCAAAGAGCTTTCATCCAGCTCGTGAAAAAGGCACAGAAAAGAATATATCTTGTTGCTGTCTATTTGTAAATTATATAATTATATTATTGTAATTTTGTAATTTATACATCTATCTTTATTGGTGAAAATACAGACATACGACATAAGTGCAGACATACACACACATATAACAAGACAGCAACAAAGTACAGACAACAATGTGGCCATTTACATGTGTGTGTGTGTGTGTGTATGGGAGTCCACTGTCTCCTGCATTCCTCCCCATGTTTGTATGTATGTGTTTTTTGTAATTTATACTTTGATTGAGAGGGTTTCCTTGCACATTTGTCGAAACATGTTGGTTTGATTATTACGCCTAGAAATAATGCATCTGAGTCTGACAATCTGACACCAAACCAGTTTGGAAGCGGATTTGCACTGGTCACCTCTGTAACTGTACTGAACCCCAGAGTGTGTTTGACGATGGCAGCAGCATTAGCGACATGTAAGGACTGAGCTGCCTGGATAAACAAACACCACTCTATCGCTACACTGCACTGCTTTGATAAGAGATTTAAGCCCATTTGCTGAAAAGTACCCAGCCATACACACACACACACACACACACACACACACACACACACACACACACGCACGCACACATATAGGCACACACACACAGTTAAATGTCATCCCCTGTGATACTTGAGCGCAGCCGCTATTGGACGTGTGGGATTGTTTCATGTGTTTACAGTGCGAGGCTTTGTTAAAGACTGGACAGTCTGTTTAAAGTCGATTACATACTGTATGTTATGAACTATATTAGAGACTTTTTTCATTGGCAACATAAAGGTGCACTTTATTAATCCCTGTAGGGCATTTCATCCTTGCATTTGACCCATCCTGATGCCACTAAGGCTTCCGTCAGGAGCAGTGGTCGCCATAGTAACAGCGCCGGGTAACCCATCTCCAGATGTTGACGCTCGGCTTGGTCAGGACCGGAGCTGGATTTTAGTTGATTTTAGTGGTAGTGGTGGTGGGAAACTGGAGCACCCGGAGGAAACCTAGGCAGACACGGGAGATCATACAAACTCTTTGTTTTCCGACCGGGATTCGAACCCAGGACCGTCTTGCTGAGAAGTGAGAGTCCATACCACTCAGCCATCATGCTTATTGTTATAAATTACTTATGCTATAACAGTATAATGATACTGCACACGTCAGTCTATAATTTTACAGCCCAAAATCACAACACACAATTTGCCAATAGCACATTAGAAAAACAGTAATTCCAGTCATAAGTCCACAGGAGTTGAGCAACAAGATTAAACAAATGTCTTTAAGTACTTGAGTTTATGAATGAGTTGTAGAATGGATGCGGTTTTTTTCCTCAGATTGTTTTGCAAATGTATTTGACTCTCTGCCATGAGTCACTTTAACCTTTTCACTTTAGTTAAAACATTATCTTACATTATTCAGTTATCCAGCTTTGTTTTTAGGTGAGTGCGATATTATAATTGGAATAACTTCCATGTTGTGGTTTCACTTTGGGCAAGAGATCGTTTTCCAAATGCAGTAAAACGTTCTTGTAATAGAGGTTTCAGAAAACATTTTCCGGTACATCATCCACTTTTCTCTTTTTACATTTCTGGAAATGTGTTTTTTCATTCACACAGTTTAAATGAAAGTAGATAGAAGAAGAGCCGGACATGTTTGCTTTCAGAAAGTGCATTAGGCTGCGTTATGTAGGAGCCATTAACGTAAGATTGACGATGTGCGTTTATGTTACTTTTACCATTGGAAGTTCTGTATTTTCATACTTTGTTATGGTTTTTTGTCAGGTTATGTGACCTTGAGGATAGTGCAATGATTCATACACTAAAATAATATATTGTATTGTTATTTAATGTGATAATTGCAGATAGAAGCATTGTTGAAATAAATCCACAAAATTAAACATCTTCAGATTATTGGTAATGTGACAAATTTGAAGTTCACAGGGTATGAATACTTTTGCCAGGTGCTCTAAAGACTCTCTCTCCCTGTAGAAAGTATATGTTGTGAACACGAGAGACTCATTCAGCCTCACGAGTGTGTTCCATTGTCTTAGCCACAGGTTGTACATCATTAGAGACTTACTCACTGCTGTTTCCTCGCTCGCCCACAGTCCTCCAACTCAGATCGTCTATCGCCCTCATATACAATATAAATAAACCTGGAACCTGACAGTTATCAAGGAAAAACAGAGTCTGATTAACAATAACTCTTCATAACTGTGGTTCCCAACCTTGGTCCTGTGTACTCCTGGGCAGATGAGTCTTTTCTTACGTCAGCAAAAGTTAATAAGATTAGATAAGATAGACTTAATTAATCTCACAATGGAGAAACGTATATGTCGCATTTGGCATAAATAGGATCCTCAGGTTGTGCAAAAAACAGGACATGTGCAAACAGTGAATATCCAACATGTTAAAAATTGAAAAATATTCTCTCTATTTTGTGCAAGATGTACAATTATATTTAAGTGACTATAGCAGTGCAAGTTTAGAGTCCTAGTGCAATGATAACAACACAATTTCTATAGTCTTCTCACTAAAAGCCAGATCCCGTCAGACCTCTGAAGCTGTGCAGGGCAGGGCCTGGTTAGTTCTGTGATAAAAGACCTCTGGGAACAGCAGGTGCCACAGTGGGGCGGCTGCGGCTGTAAAGTGCCGAACTGTTGTTGTGTCCTTAGGCAAGACACTTCACCCCCATTGCCTAGAATGAGTCTGGTGTGTGCATGAATGGTTGGGGATGGTGGGAGGGGCCGATGGCACATACTGGTTGCCTCGCTTCTGTCAGTGTGCCCCAGGGCAGCTGTGGCTACAGTAGTAGTTTATCACCCACCGTGTATGGGGTGAATGAATAGTGACATGTGAAGCGTCTTTTAGTGTCCAAAAAAGCGTAATATAAAACCGATGCATTACTATTATTCTTATTAAAACCCTTGCGTACCACTGGAGGTCCACATACCCTGGGTTGGGAAACACTGCCTTATACCATAAAGTTTCTCTTTAGACGTTTGAACAGTAAAACTAAAACATTGCATTCAAAGCTCCTGTTTTGTCAGGATTTAAAATACAGTTTAATCACATTGAAAACACACAGGCAACACCAGCCCCTCAGTCCCATTTGCTCCTTCACCATCCGTCCACCCCAACTCCCACTGCACTATACATCTCCATGGAGACGAGCGCCTGGCAACAGCTGGAGGAGAGTCAGTTGTCGTGGTGACACTAAAGACCACCGTCCCCTACAGTTGGAGGTGGTCACCACTCTCGGGCACATACAAAGCGGTAGAGTGTTTTGGTCTTTTCCGTCCCATAACTCTTGGTCCAATGAATAATAATAATCAAGCTCTTGGAAAAAAAAAAAAAAACTTGTAAAGAGCCCTGATATAGAGCAAGCAATAACAAATAACTTTTTTGTATTCAATTTTCAACTGTAGAAATGTATGTAGATGTCATAAAAGACGGTACTTGACTTTTTACACAAGACTTAAAGGTATAGAAGTCTTGTGACACTCTGGTCTTGTTTGACGAGCACCAGAATTATTGACGATTAGGAGGACCAATAGTCTAGATGATCCACCAAGAAGTAGATAATCCTCCTATTCTGTCATGTTATATTGGTAAATCAGTAAGTCTAATAAATACAGCTTGAAAGGAAAGTCAAACGTCTTGTAGCAAGTATTTTGTTCAGCCATTTTTTATCAACACAATAAATTCTAACGTCTAATGTTTTTCTATTGATGCCAAAGGTCCCGGTGGTTTATTTACTCATTCATAAAACTGTTCCACTGTTTGTTATCTTTAGCGTCCATCAGCCGCAGGTGCAGCGCTCACAGACTGCTGCTGTTCGTCTTCATTAGAGGTGTCTTTGTCCATCTCTTGGTGAGGTTCTTCTCTCTCGCTGCTCTGCTCTTGAACCCACTTGTGTCTTACTAGTACATCTTGTTTTCATGTGATTAGATTATGTTCAAGAGGCATTCAGTGAATATGTAAAGGAAATAGGATGAGACTGATAAGGAAGGGTATGCAATTCAACATAAAGGAAAATGCTAAAAGTATTTGTGAGGGTTTTATATGGCATTGGGTTCAAGATTATATTAAATTCTGCTGTTTGAATATGTAAGCCTTCAAACTGAGTGAGTGGCCTTTTTCAATGTTCTTTACCCAAAGTTTACATACATTTATTCTTGAAAGTTTTAACACAGTGAAAGTAAAATGATTCTAAATTCCTTTCTTATTTTAGGGCCAAGGACAAGTATCTATACAGCATGAGTTAAACAGCATGTGAAACAACAGCAGCCAGTCGTTTGGGGAATGACGCTACAAGATTAGCGAGATCTAGAGACAGAGAGATTAGCTCACCCCTCTTCACAAAACTACTGAAGCCATGTGATATTAGATGGAGAGCGTTTATGAACAGCAGTTTCCAGGTCTTTCCACAGATTTCCCATTGGATTCAGGTCTGGAATTTGACTGGGCCATTCCAACACAATAGTGTACATAATAAACACTTTTGGTTATGGACAAAATGTGCAAAAGGTGTATTCATACTTTTGAGAGTATAACACTGTATTTAGCAAAATTAAAAAAATACATTATTATGACTGCAGGATATTATGCCCGTTAATGCAAAAAAAAAAAATCAAATGTTTTTTTACTATTTTATTTTATTATACGTTTTATTTTATGTAATGTAATGTATGTTTAATACTGTTTATTGTTTATTTTATTTGATGTTACATACATTTTTTTCTGTTTATTTAGTATTTTTCAGTTTGGATTATGTTATGTTTTATTTTTTGATATATACTATACGTTTATTTCTGTTCCGTCTCTTGTTTTTATCTAGTATTTTGTTTACTATTCACAGCTTAATTTTACATACACTTGAAATAGAACTCCTTTTACTCCGATTACACTTGAGTCATTTTTATTTTGACATGTAGGAGTTTCCTTTTTCAAGCGCTAACAGCTCACTCCCGTCGCCGCTAATCCCGTATGTAAACACGCATTTTGACTTGAAGAACACACAATATTTGAGAGATTTGTCTGAATTATTAAGTACCCTCAAGCAGCAAACACGCTAGTTATAATTGCATGCTATCTTTGCTGTAACAGTGGAGACACACTTCATAAACTTCACAGGGCAGAATGCGTTGCCTCCTGCTGGCTGCTCCTGCCATGTGCCTGTCTCTTTCATGTGACTTTATTGCATATTTATGTATCCATCGGGAATAAACGTCACTAATGGTCGCTGATGTCTCACTCGCAGCCCGGTTATGGCACGCCGACACGGAGCGCCACTTCTTCCGGCTGCAGATGTAAATGAAGAGGCTCTTGCGGTGGAGATTTTTGTGAATTTGAGAGAGGAATTAGCCTCGGGCACAAGTGACACGCAATCAGGATCAAACAGGACCCTCGACACCCCGTGTTTTCTACCAATTATGTACTGCATTACCATCTCTTATGCACACCTGTGGAGGAGCGGGCCAAGTGCTGATGGACACTTCCAGGTGTTCGGATAATGCAGAGAAGTTTGTTGTTTATTGGCCTCAAGTTTGAGAAGAGCTGGCAAAGACACGGGGGTGGAATATATGAAAAATAATGACTACTAGAATAGCACTTGTAGAGCACCTAAGTAACTAGTCATTGCACCAACCTCCTGGGAGAAAAATCCTGGATCCAGACGGTGATCCACCACAAATCCACCGAGCATGAAAACACACATTTGTAGAAAAAGAAAAGAAATTGGATGAAGCAAAAACGTATAAACTTCAAACCTCATTTAATACAGACAATGTGGCAATCAAGAGCAAGGTCAGATCCAAGAACAATACACACATTTTGTGTATTGTTCTCTGTGAACTCTAAATTCAGAACAACGTTGGGACAGTCCAGCTTTTCCTTCACTGGAGCCAAACTGTGGAACGCGCTTCCCACTGACCTAAAACTACAAACAGACTTAAACATCTTCGTCAGACGTCTGAAACTGTGGCTGAAATTGGAGCAACGTTGTTCACATGGTTAATGAACTGGAAATATAATGACTTGTATATTTTTAATTTTCAAATGTGTGCATTTGTGTCCTAAAAGCCTTCTATGAACAAGTGTTGAAAATTGTCAAAATGGCAAGTGGTCTTGCTATAACACTAAAGGCAGTGCATCTGGTCTGTCCAATGTTACTGTTGTGTCCATATCAAATAAATAAATAAATGTCTGAACTAGAAAAGTCATACAGTCAAATCATACAAAAGTGACCCTTTATAAAAAAAAATGACTGTGAGATAAACAGGATACATTACGGCAAAGACTTATGCACGAAACAATCAGAAGACCAGAAAACACATTAGCCCCGTAACAACATCATTAACCCCGAGTCTGCTCTATGTGACCTCACCGATATGCAACCTCTGAACGCACACAACATCTGCTGCTAAAGATTCCACCCCGGTACATGACGGAACAAATGATCCCAACTCAAACCAACAACCAGAAACCAAAGAATGTGAAATAATAAAGTTTTATGTTTTGCTTGACGGACGACCCTGAGACACACAAGCAGAGGAGGCGATTGGACAGACAGGCGAAGAGTGAGAAGTGAAAGAGGCGTTTGATGAGAAGGCAACAAGGCACGACGGCCGCCCCGCTCGAGTTGGCTCGCTAACGTCATCTGAAAAAGCAGCCGCACACTTAATTAACAGGCTTGCACATAGCCTCGGAGCTAAGCTAACACTTAACGTAAACGAGGGAACAGACGCGGCTGCTAATGCTAGTGGAAGTGCCCTATAGACAGTGGTGTAAAGGGTTGAAAGAGAAGATCAGTGCTAAATGGCCAGGAGATTAAGTCATTTGCTGCAGCAGTGTAAGTAATGTTCCTGTCTGCGAGAGGTGGAGGAGTGCACGGAATGGCAAGTATTCTGTCTTGCTTGTCTAAAGCTCGTCTAAAACATGCGCGTTCAGACCAGACCAAGTGTCATTTTGTAAACAGTGACGGCCTCTCATCTCAACTTGTCTTCCTTCGTTCCCACTTTAGGATTCAAAAGGGCACAAGGAACATTTCAACATTAGTTTTGAGTAATCACGCCAATTTGCCCAAAGACCCTTTGGTGCCAATGAAAAACACATAAGTATTAGATATAACTAAAATTGAAATTCGGATCTGAATTGGAACTGTGGGACAAAAAGGAACTCCTAAACTTAAACCTAAGCCTTACATTAGGTTGAGCTTGACTTGAGCGGAATTATGGTAAGTGTACGATTGGGTATCCTTAGCAAAAATAACAACGATATTTCAATTACATACTACTTGAGGTTAAAAGAACTAAAGAATAATTATTCACCTTTTGGAAAACAAGCTGAAACAAAAAAATGTGTCTGCTTTAAAGACAGGTACATCAGAACTTTTGTAATATGACACTTTATGAGCATTTTATAAAATTGCTATTCACTACTCGGGTAATACCACTTTGTGCCTTTGGGGGGTCACTGCAGGAACCAGATGTACAGTATATACGTATACAATATGCTGTTTTCACCCGTGGGTATATAAGTCTAAACATTTTAGTCCTGTGTGTATGGTCAGTGGAAGCCGCCTCCTCTGGACTGTCGGCAGATCAATAGAGGATGTGATTGTAGCTGCTCAGGCAAACCCTATTGTGCTCCTAACCTGACTTGTGTTGTCATTATGGAGTAAAATATGGTTCTTTGGGCCACCCCCTGAGGGCAAAGTAGAAACTTTCACCCTCAGAATGCAGCTATAGAGCCCTTGAGTGCAGGACAAAAAAGTCCTGCACTCAAGGGCTGCAGTTACTTTCATTAAAACACAACTACAGTTTCACTAAATACAGAAAGATTTTCAGCAAATTCTAAGGAACTTGTACTGCTAAACTTGAATAGTACGTGTTGTTCTAATCTGCAGTGGCGTTTATATACATGTATGGGTTTTCATTGTGTTAATTATCCTCTCTCTAATAGCTTTTTGTTGCTGATGGTTTTAGGAGAAAGTTTCCTAATTTGCAAGAGCTAATTATTGTTTTGGTACAAAGTTGAACAGCCTTTGGAGGCAAAACACATTAAGCAATATAACAATTACATACCATGAAGAAGAGGAACAGAAGGCTTTTCCCAAACACTATTGTTGTAAAGCATATATTTAAATAAAATACTCGTTCATTCCACTAAGCATCTTCAGCACAATGCTCTGTCAGTTCATTAGATACAAACCCTTATAAAAGCATCCTGTCTGAGGAGTGCACTACACCTCAGCATCAAACAGACAATCAACATGTTTACATGGCCACGAACACTAGACTAGACAAGTGTCCCAGTCCAATTAGGATAGATTCTTTCAAAACTCATGTAGTCTGTATGTTGCATGTTTTGCATGTTTTGCATGATATTGCATGAAGACTGAGAAGTTCCACTATAGTGTAACTTTCTCAAAAAACCTTGGATTGATACACCTTCCAGTTTTGTTATAGTGGCGAGAAAAACATGGATCATTTGAACTTTACAGGCCATTTGTTTGATCCATTGTTTTAGAAGTGCGATAAGATACGACATAATGCCACAAGTCTTAATATTGTTCGATAATGAACAAGCCAAACACTGGTTTCTATTGGGGATCATTGTTGATAGTGTTTTTCAAATGCATATAGGCAGGAATTTTAATTGTATATCACAAGAATTTATATTTGAATAAGACTCTATTCAATTCGATGTATTCTTGTATAGCCCAAAATCCCAACAGTAGTTATCTCTGAGGACTTTATAAAACCGTCGATTCGCTAACACAGATCAGAAAATCAAACAGATCAAACTTTACAGACCATTTTAGATTTATAGTTAGAGAAACCACATTAATAATGACAATGTAATAAAATCCATGTAACTAAACAGTTTGTACATACATATAAAGGAGTAGCAGCCCTCACTCAGCCAATCAGCTCTCAGTATGTAAAATATAAAGAGATGGATATGCATTTGATTATAATTATATAATTTGATTCACTCTTTCTGTCGGGACAAACACAAGATATTGTCAAAAACATATATTTTTAACTGTGCATACAACTGATTCTATTGTGTATTATGTATTGCTTTTATCTCCCTCTTCAAGCCACATTTTAATGAGAGTTTTAAACCCCATAATCCTCTGTTTTGATATGAAATGAATGTATACTTCATTGAATTGTTTGTATTTGATTTTTTTATGACTTTGGATCTGTGTTTTTAAAATGCTCTTGTGAAGCACTTTGGATTATTTTGTACACAAATTGTGCTAAACAAATAAACAAATGATTGGTTGAAAATTCGGTACAGCAGCTTTAAACACCAGGATTGAACCACCAGCGTACACGGCGTGTCTTTGGAACTCCATCACTTCTTTTGATCCTGATTTCATTCATTAAATTTCCGCACACATCAGCTATTCCAAATAATACTTTTTTCAGTCATTTGGCAAACATATCACTTTCTCAATTTCCCAGGCGAACAATCTCCATATCTGATTCTGGAGAACATCCTTTCCCTAGCTTGAATCACTTTGCATGCGTGTGGTCTGTCTGTGTAGCTTAAGTACATAACTCAGCTCATGCTACGCCTGGGATAGACCTTTCCATTATGGGCCATACAGTGTGGCTAATAACTCGGCGTTGCGATTAAATGCTGACGGTGACTTCTGGCCCTGTATGTGCTGACACCCCTCTCATGTAATTCCACCATTTTCCTATACGCTCTTGTTTTCCTTCCACTCCATTTGCTCGCTGTCCCCGTTGGTCATCGTCTCCCCTCTCTCTCTGCGTGGTGAATGTAAATAGCCTGGCACAAATTAACAAAAAGGGGAAACCCAGGCAAAAACAAACACGCTGTTCAGTTTGGCGGCCGGGCTTCTTATTAATGGGATGGTTGTGCGATTGATGGTTTGCCACCGACGAAGCGCTGGGTGTGTGTAGATAAGAGTGGGAGCAATCAGGTGCAAAAACACAAATGGGAGCAGAGGATCCAATGTTGTAGAAGTGCGATCGGCCGAGTGAATGGGGAATTTAAATGTCCAAAACATAATGCTACATGTGTTAATATTGCTCGATAATAAATAAGCCATGCACTGGTGTCTAGTGGGGATCATTCTGGATGGTGTTTTTCAAGTTAATGGAGCGAGATTGTAGATGAATTAAAGGGGATCTAATGTACTTCACAAGAATAAATCATTTTCAATTTGATTCAATTTGATTTATTTTTGTATAGCCCAAAATCACAACAATAGTGATCACAGAGAACTTTAAAGCAAGGCAAGTTTATTTGTATAGCACAATTCATACACAAGGCGACCCAAAGTCCTGAAAAAAATAAGGTTGCATTAAAATCATAAATAACCACAGCACATTAAAAAGAAAGTCCCTCTTCTTAACCTGGAATTAAAAATGGTCAGAGAAGAGGCCTGTCTCACATTTTCAGGAAGATTGTTCCAGATTTTAGGAGCATGAATTTGAAATGCAGCCTCCCCATGTTTAGTTCTGACTCTGGGCACCTGCAGGAGTCCAGTCCCTGTGCTCCTCAGAGTCCGGGTCGGTTCATATGGGACAAAATTTATATACTTTGGTGCGAGGCCATGGAGATTTGCCAACACAGATCAAACAGTTCAAAGTCAATAATAGAAAAGGCAAAAAAAACACATACAGTCATCGGTTCATAAGGGGCAGATGACCGATGTCCATAAATGTTGATTTTTCTGACCATGGGGCACTGTATTCTTATGTACAGTGTGTATTTTATCAATATTATATCTAAAAGTCCCTCTTCTTGGCATAAATACGACCTGTCAGATTTGCTGGAGGAGAACATTTAAACCAATGATGAGGAGCCTCAAGGATTTGGATTAATTTTGACCAATCAGGAAGCTGCGTAGGTCAGCATGGGTGGGTCTAAACAGAGCTTGTTGTCAAAAAGTTTTGTTATTGCAACTTTCTCTATTTGCAGCCTCTACTTCTCACCATGAAACATTCAGAAAACGTTTGGTGTGTGTCAAAAACAGAATACAGGATGAAAAAGAAAACACACATCCACAAAAGCACATTGTTCACAGTCTACGTGTTTATTTAAAGGGTTTTAAAGGGTCTTATTCCAATTCAGAAACTTCTTGGACTCCTTGGACTCTGATTCTCTGCACACAACTGAAAACAAAGTACCCAACATTGAGTGCAGTCTATAGTCTCTGTGCGAAACAAAGTCTCAGTGAACGCAAGGTTGTGTCAGGTGAAAAGATAAAAAAATGAAATAAAATAACAGAATAGTGCATGAGAATGAAACATAAATCGGAATATAGGACTTTGAACATACAATTATAGACATTTTAAACAGCAATTAACCATGAAACCGTGTGAGGAAACAAAAAGTCTGTTGAAAAAGTCTATTTCATGGCACGAGAGCAACCGTATATTTACCAATACAGGAGGGTTTGAGGACAGTGATGATCCGGGACGACAGGGCATTGGCCTTTGAGCCTGAAGGTTGAGGGTTCAAGCCCACCGCGAGACCTTCTCCATTGACTCCCACTGATGTTTGCTGTTGTGGTGTCCTTGGGCAAGACACTTAAGCCCACTTTGCCTGAAGCCCCCGCTGAAAGATTAAGGCTATGCGGTCACTGACAGAGCAGCCATCCTCCTGTGGACTCCAGAAGGAGGATCAGTGAGGGAATTAGGTGGCAGCTCTGATTTCCACTCTCCACAATCGGCTGATTTATGGCTAAACTGAAAAATGTGTTGCCACTCGACCACCCACTGACCTTCCCTAAAGATAAAAAGGAATTTCTCAGATTTGAAAAAACACAATCAATAATTCCACACCAGCCAGCATAAATCATAGTGCAACTATTGAGCACAAAATCCCCCCACAAACTAAAATGAAAACAACAAAAAAACAGGCAAAACTAACATTGCATTGAAACCAAGCGAAAAGTTGACTTGTTCAGCCAGACTTTTTGCATTAGGTTTGTGTCTGCGGTGTCACAAACAAGACTGCAGAAGACTGGCCCTTTCTGTCCAAAAACAAGTAAATAACTGCACGTATGAATCCCCATATGCCATACTACATTCAAGCCATAGCACCTAATTAAAGCTCCACTGACATATCATTGGCAGACCGCGGCTATGCTAAGCAGGCTGCTCCAAGGCACACGCGGTGGGACAGTCTGAGCGTGTTCACGGAGACGGTTAGCTTGCGTGTGGTCAGCAGGTGGTCAGCATGTGGGCATGGCTTGGAGAGCTCATTACCGCATTTATGAAAATCTAACAGAGCCGTGGCACAGCTTGTTTACTCAGGTTGAAATCAGCAAATGAGAAACTTTTGTCTCCCGGAGAAATATATGCCAAATAAAAGGTGAGAAAGTAGGTTTAGAGAAAGCAACGGTAATTGGGATAGAAATGCAGGTGGAAAAATTAAGTGTTTAACGTTGGTTTAAAGATCTCCCTATGATTTTATCTCATGGGACTGGCTGATTAAATAGGGGTTTAATTAAAGAAGAAACACGCCTATACACATATGGAGGGTTTAAGACCTTTTTCTCCATATGAATTTTCCCCAAATTGGCACAACACTGAGCAATCTCCATAAAAAAAACAGTGGGAAGTGAAGCAAGTCAATGAGTGAAGCAAGTGACAATATAGGTATCATTTAACAAACTATGAAAATGCATAAAAATAAACGAACGGAATACAAAAGATACAAGAGGCGATCAATCTGAGGAAGTGCGACGCAATGACCATCAACAGAGACAAAGGGGCCCATACTTTGACTCACACTTGGGGGCGTGGTCAGTCTGCTCGATCTGTCAAACTGGCCACATCTGATTAAAAGATATATTGTATTATTTAAAAAACCTTCTAAGCCATCCACCAATAAAGATACAGCAGATCATCATCACTAATATAGATTTATTTAAATTGGAGATTCTGTTTTGTTTTGTTTTTCTACTACACAAAATCAACGCACAATAATAAACAAACACAACACAAACAATGGGGAAAAAAAACAGGAAAGAACAAAACAATTCAAACTGGGATATTGAATGTTTTGGCCCATTCTGTGCTAGCATGACAAAAGACAATCTGGGTTTAGCTTCACTTAAGCCTAAATGATAGCGCTAACAAAAATAACAGGAATACATGTATTATAGTATTCCAAATGACACCAGAAAAACTAAATTGTTGTAACGAGATCACATACCAGCGCCGGAATCCTGAACAGATTCTAAATGAGCTTGTGCTTTGAAGCAATTCATATTTCATTCCCATCTAGATTTATTACATTCTCATGCTACCGCTACGTTGGTTTCTGTTTACATGTCGGCCTTTTCGCAGAATGCAAAGCAGCACGAACAGCGGCTCCTACACCTGACCTGGATCCCAATGAGGTCCAACATGTTTACATCAGATAAAAAGATATTTGATTTAGTCTGGAGCCGTAACATTAGGAAATCATGAGAGCCATTTGTGCCGCCGTTTTAGATGCCACTTAAACCAAAACTGGAAAAGGGTCGTGTTTTGTTCAAATAAGACGCATATTTTCATGATTTATGATTTTAAGTGAATTGTTGGGACAAAACTAGAAGTAAATATTTCATGTTTAAAGCATTTGGTTGAAAAATATGTTTTAAAATGGCAAGAAGTAAAACTAGGAAGTTCTAAGATGACATCACAATAGGGAGGAATTTAACATTTGCTAAATAATGACTCAGCAAAATATTTTTTCTCACAGTTAAAACACTAATTACATCAAAATTGTACTCTTTCTTTGTTCTGTCAAATACTAAGCTATATGTTTGTATGTTATTGCTCTGTGTGGAACCAGGAATCAGAATATTAGATGTGATAGTTTTCTAATCAGGATGTAATCAAAACAACTTATATACTACTTCCTTCCGAAATAATACCAACTTCGATACCACTGCAATTATTTATAAATGCTTCTTTTGGACAATAAAGTAAATAATCTTTATTTATACAGCATAGGACCGCTTTACAATGTTTGTGAACATTCTTGTGCATCAAAGCCTCCAATCATAACCATCCATCCACCTTCTCATTACATTCAGAACTATTGCACATGTTTGAAAGATAGGGGAAACCGGAGCACTCGGAGGAAACCTACAGTATGCTCGTGTTGAATTACTCTGTCTTACAAATTAAAATGTATTGACATGTATGTAACTTTGCACAGGACACAATGACAGCAGACATCAGACATGGGAGTCGGTTAGTCTTATGATAGGCTCGAACCCACAACCTTCAGGCTCAAAGGCCAATGCTAACCAACTGAGCGACTGTCGCCCCACAAAATACACTTATTTTGTATATTTAGTGTGCTCTTAATACTGTCCTGCAAAAAATAAAGGATTTCTTATCTTATCAAGAAAGACTGTTCAGGCCTCTTCTCCAAGGCACCGATCTAGAGTAGTCACTGTGTTACTGTTCAGGGTGAATCACTTGATCAATTGACTTTTGAATGTCTAATCTCCCCAGTTTCACCTGTATGTAACACGCTGCAACACACCATCCAACAAAACCTTTACTACCTTCCTTTAGTCACAGCTTCTTGCCTTGTCTGAATCTTTCTTGATCATCGCGAGGATAAACTTGAAGCCGTCCTGACACGCAACACTGTCTGTATCAAACTCCTTTACGTCTAAACGCCTCATCCCGCTTTTTGTTTGTTCTCTTCTTCCACCCGTCCCTCGTCTCCTTCCGTGACAGCCGTGACAGGAAGATTGACGGATGAACAATAACAGACAGCCTCCCATTTGCAAATTTTCAAAAGACCACACACACACACACACACACACAAACAGACGCTCGCTTCAAATGGCATACAGATTCACAAACGCACCAAATGTACCTATGCATGAAAATGAAGGGAAAAACAGACAGACGCCCGGTTGGTAAAAAACAGAAAAAAACAACATCTAGCATTCTGATGGAGCGATGGAGCTTCAGATATTTGGATGAGTGCCGAGTTGCGTAGGCTGCGTTGGGAGAATTAGAATGTAGCAGATTTATAGGCTGACCGTACGACTCGCCAACGTTGAGCCATCTGCAGGCCTTCACCAGTGCTTCCTTTCTCGCTTCAAAATGCGTGCCTGGTGCAATAACACGCTCGGAGGATAATGCGACATACAATGGTAAACATGGACAAGTTCAGGATAAGCTGTGAAGTGGCAATGAAAGATGTAAGTTGGTGGAAGACGGGTGCAGTGAAGTCAAACTGTAAACAATGTTTACTGTGGTTTGAATGAATTAGATAAACTTATGATGTGGTAATGTGATCTGACGGGCTCTTTATACGCAAAGAGAGATATATCAAGTCTGTATTTCTTATAATTCTCTATAATGGGCTCACACTTTGTAAAAAACCCTGGATACTAAATATAAGAATTGTAGAAATGTACTCAACACACACTCAGCATTAAACAACATTTTGTGGATAGCACTCCCGCTTCTCAGCAAGAAGGTCCTGGGTTCGAATCCCGGTCGAAACAGGGCCTTTCTGAGTGGAGTTTGCATGTTCTCCCCGTGTCTGCCTAGGTATCCTCCCGGTGCTCCGGTTTCCACTACCGCTAAAAACATGCACACTAGGTAAAATCTTCCAGCTCCGGTCCTGACCAAGCTGAGCATCAACAACTGGAGATGGGTTCCCGGGCGCTGTTACTACGGCGACCACTGCTCCTGACAGAAGCCATAGTGGCATCAGGATGGGTCAAATGCAAAAGAGAAGAATTGGCCTATGGGGGATCAATACGGGGACCTTTATGGACATTTATCAACATTTATGGACCAATACCAATGTGTTTTCCGTTCCATTTCTTGTGTTTGAACCTTTGATTCTCTGATCTGTGTTGGTGAAATCAACGGTTGTGTAAAGTCCTTTGTGATGCTGCTGTGATTTAGGGCGATACAAGAATAAATTGATTTGAACTGAATTGAAATGTAGATGGACTGTAACCAACGATCATCAAAACAGAGGCTTGTGTCAACGTGCAGATAATGAGTCTACATCATAAATTGGTAGAGTATTTTCAAGTTAAAATTATTAGTATTTAGGTGTGGGTGTGTTTGAAACTGTTGTTGTTAATTGCCTCTTGTGTGCGTTTTAATTAGCAGATTAATCAGTTGGCGTTAAATGTCGTCAATATGAAACGACGTTGAGTTGCATTTTGTATGAACTGTGCCATAGAAAATAATTGTTCATTGATTGATGATTAGAGAAATAAATGAGCTTTTAAATGTAATTCTAATTTTCAGAGTTTCAGTCAAATACTTAGCAACGATCAATGTAGTTTGAAGAAGTGAACCCCCGTTTATAGAAAAACTTTTTGCCACTTTTGTGAAACCTGTTCCCATTCGTGAGAAAAGCTCTTTGTAACTATACATACAAATCCTCACTGAATGAATATTATAGGACAAAGAAATGGCAAAATCACGGAAAGGTTTGAACATTTTGAAAAAGCAATTTTCCTTTTAGTCTACAAAGTTTTGAACTGAAAAAGGAATATATTCAGCTTTTTCAGTGAGTTTTGTGTTTTTCTGTTGAAGAAGTTACAGTTTGAACTTTTAAGGTTCACTTTAACTTAAATAATGGGCTTTTATAATAATGCCGGGCCGTTTAGCTGCACAGTGGGACAGTGGTTAGCGCTTGTGCTTCACAGCGGCTCGATTCGATCTCCAGACAGGGCATTCCTGTGGAGTTTGCATATTCTTCTCATGTTTGCATTTCCTCCTGTATGTAGCTTACTAACTAAATACTAAGGGCCAATCTGGGGAATAAAATACACATTTGGTTTTAGACTGGACTAAATTTTATTCTATTTTTTTCATTAATGTTTAATCTCTGTGCGTAGCTAAGTGTCTAGCCCTTGGACACAATGACAGCAGACTTCAACACACAACCTGTAGGTTCAAAGACCAAGAGACTTTACCAAATGAGCCACTGTCGCTTAGTTGGTAGACACTGGGGGGTCTAATTTCTGTGTTTAAATATACGTAGTTACTTAGTACTGATTCAATATTTAAGGTTGTAAAAATGTGTTGGGAATATAACATTTCTGCGATACGCCTTCATCATATTTTCTCAATGTCGTCTCCTCCAACGCACCCGATCTGTGGAAATTGATGTGGAAATCTTCCTTTTAAGATTAAGGAGGCACTATGACTTTCATAAACAACTTTAGTTATTGCATAGTGCCTTTACTATCAAAACAAACCGCATAAATCACCATCATGGTTTTCCAGAATCAAATTATAATTGAATACATTTTATAAAGCAATACATGATGCAACTGTTCACATATTTATACCTCAGCAGGTCCAAATATTCTCAGCTGAATCCTCAATGCTACCTTAAACCTTTATGTAAACATTAATGACCATTTGATGCAACAGCCGTTTCTGAGTTACACCACAAAGCTCCATAAAAAAGTGGGTGAAAAATAAGCTAGAAGAGTGATATCTGGGTTCTTCAGCTCACGCGGTTATCACTCATCTAATGAGTACACGTGGTGGCGTTGAGAAAGTGCTGCTCGGAGACTGAACATAAAGTAAGTGACTTTGACAAAGCGTGAAGAGCAGAGATTTGGAGGCAAAAAAAGTTCCTCAGCAAAAAAATGTGAGAGATCAAAACATGTTTCAGAGGCACAAGGCGAAGAGAGCCTGGAGATGATAAATAATGGCGTTGATGAAGCTTAAACTGACATCAGTGGACCAAAACAGAGACATATGCTCCGGGACGCGGCTCTACGTCTTATATCAGTGTTCATTAAAGGATATGAATGTGATGAGCGGGAAAATACTGGAGAAACGTACGCTACAGCAGTTTTATTATTATTTGAGGACTTTGCAATGAAGTTTCTCCACCTCGTGTGCATCTCCTGCTGACTCTTCTCAGCCTGAATGAATGTGGACTGTTGGAGAAACTATACTAGCCTGGCCTTACCATACCACTGTACTAATTTCATTTTTTACTAATGTCTGGGTTTGCTCCATTGAGTTCCGTTAACAGGTGGGAGGGTTTAACTCCTTTTGCAGAATGAAACGATTGGATCTGAGTTTACCTTGACGTTTGTAATGCGTGAGTGAAGCCTAGCTTTAGCATTTAGACTAGCTTTAGCAATTAGCCTAGCTTTAGCATTTAGCCTAGATTTAGCCCTCTCCTTTGCCACTAACGGAGCCCGCGGGGAGTAGAGCCACAATATCTTTGCCAGCATTGATACTTGCTAAACATTCCTCTTTCTTGATATTTGGGAGCCGAGAACAGATGCAACCAGAAAATTTGGCTCTTGACAAGCTCTTGACGTCACCGACATCCCCGCTCACTGAATGGTCAGAGGGGATTCAACCAAGGTAACTGTAGCCACTAGGATCAGACCCAGACGTAAATGTAGGACATGATAATTGCCCGAAGTTTACGGATGGCTAAGGCCAGGCTAACACAATACTAAATATTTTCTCATCTTGCATTGTGTGCTCCTCATACTGTACCATCTGTTCTGTAACATATGATGCAACACTGACATTTCCCCGCCATGGGACAAATCTCTTCATCTAAATCTTTAAAAACTGGCATATTTTCCATTTACTCCACACACAGCGATGACAAAAAACTTGGTGCCTCAAAACCTCAGAGCATAATCATCCGCTCACTTACGCATTACTTTCAAACCTATGTGTGTTTTCTTAGCCGTAAGGGAAACCGGAGCACCTGGAGGAAACCTTGCAAACACAGGGAGAACATTCAAACTCCACTCACAAAAGACCTGGAAGTGGAATCGAACCCAGCACCCCTCTATATTACACTTTGTAAACTCAATGGGAGATATTCATCAATCCAAGTGAAGTCCGCAGACTCAAAGCCAAATGGCGAATGCAATTTTCCGGTTTTCTATAGAAAATATTTGGGAGAATTTACTGAACTAGAACCCAATCTTCTGCTGGCTTTGTGAGCGGGAAACTACTGTAGAAACGTACGCTACAGCAGTTTTTCCTTCTGTTTGAGGATGTTGTAATGTAGTTTCTCCACCACGTCTGCATCTCCTGCTGACCCCTCTCCATCTGAACGTGAACTGTTGGGAGTCTCTATCCTCGGCCATGTATTTGTTCATGATGCCAATAGTAATTTTGAATGCTGTTTGGGGGAAAGATGGTTGAATTTCCATTACTTTACTTACTTTAACACTAGGTCTCGCAGAATTCTGAAACCAGTAGAACTCCCAGAGATGTCTTTTTCAATTGAATACTGAGAAATTGCCCAAAAAAGTATGACATAAGATAAGACAAGAACGACTTTTTTGATCTCACACTGGAGAAATGTACATGTCACATTTGGCATGGATAGAATCACACAAAAAACATAAGTGTGCAAACATGATAAGATTCTTTACCTTTGTAAAAGATTCTTTACCCCTGATTTCCAATACTTTAAAAAACCCTAATACATACATACAGCGGCATAATACTACTATTCCATGCCTCAATCTTCCAATTCTTTCCATGTTGTCTCTCCCCTTGTACGAATCGTGCTATCCCAACCCTCCGCCAACTGTAATCCTATATATTTTCCTCATTATCATGTCAGAGTAGTAGTACATGACCGAATCCAAAAGCCATATGTTTGTATATATTTATTACTGAGGGTTCTGTCACTATTGGCCCATTTCCTTTTGTGCAGAGAGCGCCTTCACTGCCGTACTGGAGTCTGCCAGTAGGTATCGAGCAGCACAGTAATTGATGAGGCGGCGCCAGAGGGAATCTAAAACACATCGACAGCTAAAGTTAATCAGAGTATATGCAAAAAGGGGAATAGCTAAGATTTACACCGCATTACAGGCTCAATTATCTTATTCGACTCCAGCAGTGCAACTTGGATGGATTTAAAAGCGTCAGTATGTTATGACTGCTCCTGAAAAGGGATTTTTTAAATATATTTGGATAAAGTCGACATAAATGAAAGTCTGTCAAAGAATTGAGACACAAAAGTAAACTAGTGGAGTTCCCAGACCAAGCATCATTCAATACTTGAATCCACAGAGCCAATGACATACTAGTTCTGTATTTCATTAGAGTAGACGTATACATACCTTTATACCATGTTTCTTTTCTATTGTTATACTAAACATGATCTTATTTGTTTGTTATATGGACTCTTTGTGTGTCTGAATTGGAGGAAAAGAAAAAGCCTTGTGTTGTGGGCTCCTCATCCCTACTGTTGTGCAACACTGACATTTCCTCGCCGTGGGAAGTTCATAAAAAAATGCTGTATTATGCATTCGCTCCACACAGATGATGACAGAAGCGCGATGATAAAACGCACACAAAGCGTCAAAGCATCACCATCCGTTCACACACTCATTTCAATCAAACCTATTGTGCGGGTTTTTTGGTAGAAAGGCAAACCGGAGTACCTGGAGGAAACCTTTGTAGGCACAGGGACAACATTCAAACTCTAGAGGTAGAATGGAACCCAGCACCTCTGTATAATACACGTTGTAAACTCAATGTGAAATATTTATCAAAACAAGTGAAAAACTTCAGGTTCAAAGCAAAATGGCGAATGCAATTTTCCTGGTTTTCAAAAACATATTGGGAGAATTTTCCTTGAACTAGAACACAATCTTCGGTGGCTTTGTAAGTCTGTATTTCTGTGCTTCTGAAAACAGCTATTGAAAAGGAAAGGAAGAGATAACGTGGACAAGAGGGCGATGCAGAGAACGGAATAAGTGATAGTCTGGGTGAGAAGTCAGTGGTGAAAATGGATTTGGGGGCTACTGTAGCGTTCCTCGGTCCAGAGGAGGAAAAAAATGGATATTACAGGATTGTGTGGGGAGTAGATGTGATTCCTAGGACTTTTGGATTACTTGGAGTTTCTGTGTGTGTGTGTGTGTGGCGACATCTACGGACAGTACGTGTGGGAATCGAGTGGCTGGTTTATTGTGCGTCTTGGTGGGGGTTCGGTGTGAAGTAGTTCTGCACGGTGAGTCAATGTGGCCCCCCGCGGAGATGCCCAGCGTGCGGCCGCGAACGTGAGAGCACCTGACATAGCGCTCATTATGTGCCGAGTCAATTTGTACTTATCTGCCAAAAGAAGGAATGGGAAAGGAAAGGAATAAGAAGTCAGTGTGCTATTGCAAATTCAGGGCATTCTCATTCACTTTTCTTCTCCATGTGGTAACTTCATTTCTGCGATTTTGTCTATACGATGCAGTGTTTGGGGTTGGGGTTTGGCGTTTTCAAATATGGGTTTATTGAATAGCTTACAAATAACATAAGATTTGAGAAGATAAAATAAACCTTATTGATCTCACAATGGAAAACTTTACATGTCACATTTGGCATAAATAGAGTCACTCAGATTGTGCAAAAAAGACAGAAGTGTGCGACATGTTAAGGTTAAAAATATAGTCTGTGCAGGATAAAATTATGTACAAAAATAGTAACAATAGCAGTGCTGGTTCTTCAGTACTAGTGCAGGTCATTAGTGACTTAAAGTGACTTATTGTACAGTTTGAAATTGAAACTTTGATCTTGACTGTTTGGGATATTCTTATACAAATCTACATCTATGAAGCTATAGAAGAAGTAGAGGTTCCGCAGCCCTTTTCTTCCTGCTGCTGTCAGACTGTACAATGAGAGCCTGTACATGTCATGTCATCTACTGTATATATGATATATAGATGTAGATATATTAACACTTACTTGCTGCTCTTATGGAACATTAATAGCTAGCTAGGAAGCATAGGAGCTACTTCTCTTGTATATTTTGTGTGCTTCTTGTGTCCTCTTGTGTCTTGTACAAACAAAGATTTCCAGATCTTATCTTAATCAATCATTCTGTCTTATAAAACAGGAACACCAAATAAGGCCGTACATCCCAGTACATCCCTGTACTAGTGTGCTGGATTCAGAACAGTGAAAAACGTGAACAACAGAAACATTCGCAGAGCTATGTTGTTCCCAAGTGTCTTTATTTACAGACCAGGCAGTAATAAAACAGACCAAGAATCTTGATCTCAACCTAACACAGCATTCCAAACAGAGCCTTTCCTTCTTCCCCCAAACCCGCTCCGTGCTGATGCAGCAGGGTCTAAGGACAGTGGTGATGATCCAGGACAGTCATCTATCATCTATTGATATTTCTGGACATCAGTCATCTTCCCCTTATGGACCAGTGGCTCTGGTCAGGGGTGTCAAACCTGTTCCAAAAAAGGCCGGTGTAGCTGCAGGTTTTCATTCCAACCTGAGCAGGAGCACATCAGACTCCACCCATTTCCTCAGGTAGGTCCGGTTTTAACCTGAAGTTTTGGCACTTTGACACGCCTGCTCTATGTGTTTTTTCTCATTGCATTTCCAGTGTTTTAACTGTTTGATTTTCTGATCGGCGATTCAACAATGCTGTAAAGTCCTCCGAGATCCCTACTGTTGTGATTTCGGGCTATATAAAAAAATAACTGATTTAATTGAAGTGGATTCATGCCCATAGAGCGTAGACCATACAGTATAAATGGCCTTTAAGTAACATGTCATTAGAAGCTAAGTTACGCCAACATTTTTGTATTCATTTAACTATGAATCATCAATTATATATATTTTTTTATATTTGGCCCAGTTGTGATTGGATCCAAACCGAGTAGAAAATAAAATCCAAACAAAGTAATATAAAATTAATTTGTCAAAAAACTAAAATATATAAGAAACAAAAGGTTACAAAACTAAACCACTTTTATATGTTTGGCCCCAACAAGCTCTTGGCCCCTGATCAAAAAATGAGTTTGCCACCCCTGGTATAAAGCTACAAAGTCACCATGACCATATAGCATACACACAGCTCAATAAAACTACACGGAGGTGGCCACATAATTGAATTGAAACTGTCCGTCTAGATTAGAACCTTGCAAACTCTGCGTTTCTATCCTGATTGACATTTCCACCGGTTTAATCCTCCATTCCTCTCCCAAACTTTCGCCTCCCTCCACATTAAGTTGTCGTACAGTCCAGCGGGGGATGCTGCTGACAGTAACCACAGTGCACTATGCTGCAATTAATCTCTCCCATAATTCAGTGCACACGCAGCCAGGGAGGAAGAGGAGGAAGAGGATGAAGAGGAGGCCGGGATGCAGGACAGACAGGCAAACAAAGAACAAGTGACTTGTCTAAAAAACACTAGCAGGCCCCAGTGTACGCCAATTAATTTTACCGCATTCCACGTCGGAAAAAATGGTGACCAATTTTGAGAATGTGATGAACGCCATGCTTCAGGATTTGATTTTCTCATTGGTAGAGAGTTTTAGAAGCGTATTTACTCAGCTTCTGTACATATTGGGTCTCCCTAACTTCGAGACTTTTTTCAGTATCTGATTATGTAGTTTATTTTATCATTATTTTAATTAAAAAATCTTACACTTACATTAGTTTTATCTTTTCTCAAAGACTGATCCTGGTTTTCCACTAATAGAGCAAGAGCTGGTAACCATAGCAACATACTGTTTACTTGGAGTTAAACCCTAACCCTAACGCTTTCGATAAAATGTTTTTGCTGTATTTCTAGTTATATATTCACCATTTCTAGTTTACGCGCTTATTAAAAGTGAGTAAAGGTTGAACCCTACACAATTTACTCTCAATAAAACTGGTGGAAAACAAACGCAGCTTTTGGGTGTTTTTATTGTTTTTTTTTTCAGAAAACCATTGATTGGGTGTCAAAATGACTGCTACAATTAAGATAAGATAAGATAAACCTTTATTAGTCTCACAGTGGAGAAATTTCAGTGTCATCGGTGCACATTACAGCAGAGAAAGGAAATAAGAGCACTCAGATTGCACACATCAAAGTCTATTTCTATTTCAAAGTCTATCACGCCGCTCCAGCGTCCCCGAGCACCTGTGTTCAGCAGCGCCCTGGTTCGGACTCATCCCTGGATGAGCCCGCTGGTTCTGGCCATGGACACCGAGCGCTCTCTCCGCGGCTACGTCCACTCTTCGCCCCGACTACTCTGATTATTGGAGATTCCATCGTGAGACACGTCCGCTTTTTTAACGCGGTCACTCAGTGTTTTCCCGGAGCTACTGTGCCAGACCTGCTCATCCGTCTCCCTCCTCTGCTTCAGTCCCTGCCTGATACCATTTCAAAGGTAATCGTGCATGTGGGGATCAACGACATGAAGCTGCAGCAGTCCGAGGTCACAAAGAAGCATTTTATGGATCTATTCCGCCTCCTCCAGTCCTCCGGGTTGTGTGTTTTTATCTCTGGTCCAGTCCCGACTGTAAACCGGGGAGACTGCTTGTACAGTCGCGTAGTGGCGTTGAACATGTGGCTCCAGTCTACATGCAGCACTTTTAACTTTATTTTTGTGAATAACTTTGGCCTTTTCTGGAAGCGTCACGTGGCTTATCGTCCAGACGGTCTGCACCCAAATAGATATGGCACCAGCTTGTTGACGGATTACCTACGCCACGTTATTCAGTGTTCCCCGAGGGGGGCATGACTGTTTACATCGGAGCCCCCACCACCACCACCCTCCTCCTTCTTCTCCTGCTCACCAGCACCGGGTGAGTACTGTGGTGCAAACACTGACCCCTTTCCGTCTGGCAGTGAAATAACAGTCTCGCCTCTGAACCGTGCTGCCTCCTGCTCTAAACAACGAAGCAATGCCGTCCTGAATCCGGGACTTACACAGCAAAAGAGTTCACATGTTAGACAAATAGAAACTGTGTGTGTTCCTCGCATCAGTTTCAAAAAATGTTTTTATTTGAATGGAAAACAAAATCATAACAGAAGGACAGCAGTTAGACATTCAAATCTAATTCCTGCTCCTTGTAAAAATCAATTAACTAAACCCACTGTTACTGATATTAATTTTAAAATTGCTATGCTTAATGTCAGATCACTGTGCAACAAATCATTTTTAATTAATAATTTTATCCGTTCTTATGATCTTGATTTTATGTTTCTGACTGAAACTTGGCTTGACCAGAGTACAGGTGATGCGGTTTTAATAGAAGCAACGCCACCAAACTTCAAATTTGAATCTGTAATACGAGAAAATAAAAGGGGGGGAGGCATTGCTGCATTATTTAGAGATCGTATTATCTCTCATAGAATTCTCCTTGGAAATGTTCTATCATTTGAGTATATTTCTTTTAAAATAGAACAAAAACAATCTCGTTCTATTCTTATCATTGTCCTGTACAAGCCACCGCAGTCTTGTCACAATTTCTTTGATAATTTCACTGAGTTGCTTTCAGTTGTTTGCACCGATTTTGATAGTTTAGTGATTACAGGTGATTTTAATATTCATGTGGATAATGGCAATGACAAAAATGCAAAAGAGCTGAGTTCTGTACTTGAAACATTTGGTCTCACTCAGCACGTGAGTGGCCCCACCCACAGCAAAGGGCACACTCTAGACCTGCTGGTTACAAAGGGGGTTAATATTTTAAATGTAAATGTGGTTGACGTGGCTCTGTCAGATCACTTCTGTGTATTTTTTGACATGTGTTTTGATAGTAAACAACCATATATATCTGAATCTGCAATTGTCAGACACAGACACATAAATGAAAACACAACCGAACTATTCATGGGAATGATAAACTTTGAGAACACATTGTGTTCTACTGTTGACGAATTGTTTAACTCTGTCACCGCCAATGTTATAAATGTTCTGGACATCATCGCTCCTGTGAAGGTTAAAATGATTACAAATAAGCCAAAGGCCCCCTGGACTAAAATGGACTCAGTCATGGTACAGAAGAGAGAGTGCCGTAGGGCCGAGCGGAAGTGGCGAAAATCCAATCTCCAGGTTGATCATGATATCTTCAAAAATGAGTTGTGCAAGTTTAACAGGGTGCTACGTAGAACAAGAGAAATTTATTTTTCTAAAACCATTGATGGCTGCAATAATAATCTACGACTTATGTTTTCAACAGTTAACGGATTAACAAACCCCCCTGTTCAGCTGCCATTCGAATTTGCTTCAGAATCTAAATGTAATGAGTTTGCACAATTTTTCAATGACAAGGTTCAGAGCATCAAAAACGCCATCACCTCCAAGGCAGAAATAACATTACAACAGCCGGTGAGGCTGTTTGAGCTATCGCACTTTGCACCAACAGATAATGAAACTGTCCAAGATGTTGTCTCTAGCCTTAGTTCCTCCACATGTAGCCTGGATGTACTACCCACTAAATTTTTTAAGTCTGTTTTGAGCAGTCTTTTACCTTTGCTCACACAAATAGTGAACATGTCTTTCTCATCTGGAACATTTCCAATGGCCCTGAAAACGGCAGTCATCAGACCCCTCCTAAAAGAAGAGTCTAGATGCCACAGTTCTTAAGAATTATCGCCCCATTTCAAATCTGCCGTTTATGGGAAAAATTCTGGAAAAAG
The DNA here is from genome assembly GCA_964034765.1 of Knipowitschia caucasica. Classification (NCBI taxonomy): domain Eukaryota; kingdom Metazoa; phylum Chordata; class Actinopteri; order Gobiiformes; family Gobiidae; genus Knipowitschia; species Knipowitschia caucasica. Next base: position 5,968,556 of record OZ035829.1, on the reverse strand, counting down.
TTGCTTACCAACAACTTACAGAATTCTTAGTAACTAATAGTTCGTTTGATGCGCTCCAGTCCGGCTTTAGAGCCAATCACAGCACTGAGACTGCACTAGTGAAGGTTACAAATGACATCCGACTTAACACCGACACAGGAAAAGTCACAGTTTTAGTAATGTTGGATCTGAGTGCTGCGTTCGACACAGTCGACCACGAGATCCTCATGCAGAGACTAGAGCACTGGGTGGGTGTCACTGGGACTGCCCTAAGTTGGTTTAGGTCTTACCTAGAAGACAGGAAATACTTGGTTCAGATAGGAAACTGTGTCTCAGATCATATGGCTCTGACCTGCGGAGTGCCACAGGGATCAATTCTGGGGCCTCTTCTGTTCAATATTTACATGCTGCCGTTAGGTCAGTTAATACGCTCCAACAATGTATCCTACCACAATTACGCTGATGACACTCAAATTTATGTCTCACTTACTGCAGGAGAACATGGACCAGTGGAATCACTCCTTCACTGTACTCAACAGATTAGTGATTGGATGCAAAATAACTTCCTTCAGCTAAACGCAGACAAAACAGAATTGATTGTCTTTGGTCCTCAGAAACAAAGAGAGAGCGTTATTCGTCACCTCCAGTCTCTCTCCCTGGAACCTGTAGGCAAGGTCAGAAACCTAGGAGTTATAATGGACTCAGACTTAAATTTTAACAGTCATATCAAATCAGTAACATCAGCAGCATTTTACCATCTGAAAAACATTGCCAAAATTAGAAACATAGTGTCTAAATCAGATCTGGAGATTCTCATCCATGCATTTGTCTCCAGTAGGTTAGACTACTGCAATGGCCTGCTCACAGGTCTCTCCAAACAGGCTGTAAAACAACTGCAGTATGTCCAAAATGCTGCAGCTCGAGTCCTGACCAGGACCAGGAAATATGACCACATTAGTCCAGTTCTCAGGTCTCTGCACTGGCTTCCTGTGGCTCAGAGAATAGACTTCAAAGCAGCACTGCTTGTGTACAAGTCTCTCCATGGCCTCGCACCAGGGTACTTAAGCGACTTGTTAGTCCCATATGAACCGACCCGGACTCTGAGGAGCACAGGAGGTAGCCTCTTACTGGTTCCAAGAGTCAGAACTAAACATGGGGAGGCAGCGTTTGAGATTTATGCAGCTAAAATCTGGAACAATCTTCCTGAAGATGTGAGGCTAGCATCTACTCTGGCAATTTTTAAATCAGGGCTAAAAACTGTTCTTTTTAGCTGTGCATACGGCTGAAGGATTTTATTGATACATACTCTTTTTTTTTAATGCATTGTGGTTATTTATTATTTTAATCCCGTGTGTGCTTTTAATATTTTAAGTTTTTTTTTTTTTTTTTTTTTTTTTTTCATTATTTGTGATTTTATTCTGTTTTTAATGTATTTATTGATGTCTCTGATTTGTGTGATATTATGTGGGTTGTGAGGCGCTTTGAGTGGCCTTGTGTTGGAAAGGCGCCATACAAATAAAGTTGATTGATTGATTGATATTATTTAAGATAATAGACAATAAATTTAAGATAAAATAAAATAAAATAAAATAAGAAAATCTGGGCTACAATTGCACTTGGTTCGGAGTATTTACAGATGTCTATATTATACATTAGCAGCGGAGAATATGAGAATATGAGCAGAATAAACATCAGAAATAATATCAACAGGTAAAGTGACTTGAATGGGAGAATTATCAGATAGATAGATAGATAGATGGATAGTTACTTTATTGATCCCTGCAAGCTAAATTCAGGTGTCCAGTAGCAGAAGAAACACATGCATCCACACAAACAAAACAAATAAATTGATCATTCTAAAAAGCTAACAATAGTAATAATAAAAGCAAACAGCAATGCTCTGGGAGTTCTAGTAGTTTCAGGATTAAGGAGTCTTCGTGTTAATGGTTCAGTCACATTGCAGGTAGGATCACAACATGCAAGACAGTTCAGACAACTCAAGGTTTTCATAGAAACACAACCTTTTCTCAGCGCTCTCCTCGTTCTCAAGTGGCCACTTACAGACCGTGTCATTTAACCATCGGTGCAGGTATTCGCAGCAGTATTCCTCGTGAATGCAGCTCACTCAAGGCTGAGCTGAAGACGCCTCCATGAACTTAAGTTAGAATTGCAGTTTGGTAAATGTCACAAAAGAGTTTGACGTCACACATAACAGCTTTCATACTTCAATGAGAAAACGTAATCACATTTTCTGAAAGTTTCCAGACCTTTTTCTTCCGAAGAATTAGCACAACACTCACAATATGGTCAAAGATAATTCATCAATCATAAAACAGGAACAATATTAAACTGCAGTTTGGAAAGTTAAAATACTCAAAGTTAAAGTACTCAAAATATTCAGTGTCAGTTTTAACTCTTCTTGTCTTCTTTTCATGCAACATAAAATCCTTTCCGACTTTCCCCTCCTTCAGACTGTACTTTGGGGAAAGGTGCGTGTCACACTGTGTTCTCTGGACAGAACATTTGGTCCTGTACTGTTTCTGGGGCTATAGGGAGAGTCAAAGCTGGAATACATAACATCCACAAAACCTGATCTTACCCTTTGGTTCAATCACAGTTTTCCCAAACATGTATTTGTGGCCTCTGTTACATCTTTACATGAGCTGCTTCAGTCAAAATGAGTTCCAGCGATCACTCAGCCAATCAGCTCTGAGAGTCTAAAAATCAAATTATTCCTAGTTCAGTAAGCACTGCATGTTGGGATCTGATTTGTGGGACTAACAACAACAGCTAAAAGTTAGTTATACACTAAACTACTACTTTTGAACATTCATAACTTGCAAACAATCCATTGAGCATTACCAGTGTCTCCACTGATCTGACTGGTACAGTACCACCTGGCACTGAATTTGACATTTGTCAGGCTTTGATTTTAATATTCTGGCTTTCATTGAGCCGACAGATAACACCATGCATCAGACATTGCATGGTCGCCTGAAATGTCCTGATTCCAGCCGACACAAACTAAGTGCTTGCACTTTCCCATCTTGGCCTTTTAAAAAAAATCCTTAGGCAGTCGTTGTTTGCCACATTGAGTTTGCGACAGGTGTGCTGCATATGACGACGAACAGCATGCTTTAAAAAGTGTCTTTTTCATCTGCGCTGTACAAGCACCAAACCAGCGCACGAGCATCTTCGCCGGAGGGTACATCAATATGTTCTCATCATCAGACAAGTCATCACAAATTAAATGAAAGTATTTACAGTATATTTGGAACAAACATTTTGCTCAACACCACATAATTTAAATTGAGGAAAGTTTACATTTGCATCAGTGTCTGAGCACAAACTTCTGGGAGGTGGTAGGCCAGTGGTTCTCCAATCAGCAGCCAGGGATCCAGAAACAGGGGTCATGGGACAGAAAATGCCACACACACACTCTCAAATACTAAATAAAAAAAGCAATATGAAGACCTTGGGCCATAACACCACAGCTTTAAAATCTCTCTAAGTCACTCAGCTCCTCGTTTACATGCGCTACACAATCATCAAAATGCATTACGCGCAATATCAACACAAACCTCTCAACACCAGATCCAAACCATTGTGTATTCCAGTCCAGATGTAGACCCTGCCATTCCACTCGGCGTGAAGCTGGATGTTTACTTTTCTCATGCAGGTTCCACAAACAGAAGCTAAACACATTGCTATATTAAATAATTCACTCTAGCGTCAGTCACAGACCTGTCAGGCGGCTCGCAACACGCTGAGCCGCGCTAAATTGTGCATGACCATCTCCTCAGTTGTTCCCAACGCGTATTTTAATTACACCATTTAATTAGCATTTAAGCGTCTCGACATTTTGCCTTATAGTGGTCGTGACTTTTGGCTGCGCAAGGGTTTGAAGAGAAAAAAAAGGCCCTTTGCTATAGAGACATTTTTCATGCTCACCAAGTAAAGAGCAATTAGCGCTTATTCTGATTCACTTAATTTAATTGCGGAGGTAAACAGCTAGCTTGAGAGAGTATCTTGTAAAGCCGAGATGAAAGAAAAGAAAGAAAAAGGGAGGGACAATGGAAGCCATGGGTCCTGGGGGATTGGCAAGGAAAACGCACACAAGAAGGAGAGGGAAAAAAAGTCTGAAGCTGCATAGGAGGATTGTGTGTAGCAGGTGCTGGAGGTCATGCAGTATTCCCATTGTGTGAAGCCCAAGACAATGATGGCAAAGATGCAAGGGCTCGGTGTGATGAGTGTTAGAAGGGAGCATCTGTGCTGAGGCTCTGGTGACGACTGACAGCATAGGCGGGAGTTTATGAGGATAAGAAGGATGACGCCAACCGGCCAAGACGAGAGAAGAACAATGCAAGACTTGTGCAGGGTTTCGATCAAGGTACGTGCGACTGGGAGGAAAATAACGTTCAACAAAAGAGGTTTAGATGCAGAAGAAAGCCGGTCTGTTGTCATAATCGCAAGGGGCTTTTTAAAGGAGCAGTAATTAAAAATCTGGCCAAAAATGGTACTGCAACCTCTCCAACTCTCCCTGACTCAGGTTGCCGGATATGCAGACAAATTTATAACCTACACAAGATAGAAATCCTGGTTTTATTTCGTTTTTGGGCATGAATGATTTGAGAATCATAACAAGACCTTTTTAAAGTTCTGACGCGGTGAGTTCTGGCAACCAACCCGGATCATGGACTTTCTGATTGGTAAAACGATTTACGGGGTGTAAAACAAATTTTGAAATTTGACTATCTTGGCTGGGAGGCGACAGTAGCTCAGTTGGTAGAGCATTGGCCTTAAGGCCAGAAGGTCGTGGGTTCAATTCCCACCTCTGCACCTTCTCCACCGACTCCCACTGATGACTGCTGTCGTTGTGTCCTTGGGCAAGACACTTAACCCCACTTTGCCCAAAGCCCCCACTGAAAGATCAAGGCTATGCTCACACTCAGAGAGCAGCCGTCCTCCTGTGGACTCACCACCTTCAGAGGGTCAGTGAGGGGCTGGTGCTATGAGACTTGGGTGGCATCTCTGATTGCCACCCCCCTGACCCAGAAATGGATTAAAGGGTAGAAAATGGATGGATCGATGGACTATCTTGGCTGAAGTACTCTTATCAATTAAAGAAGTATTGGAAAATTATTATTGCCTTTTGACATTTTAGGGCCATTTAATGATGACTATGAAAATCTTACATATTGCAATATTGAATAACTTTGTGGTGGACATTATATATTGGAGTGATAATCCTGCAGTAAATGTAATATGTCAGGTGAGTACAGGACACAGACTGGTCACAGAGCTGAGACGGTGATGTCAGAGTGTAGACAAAGTTCTGTGACACATATACGGCACTTCCAAACACATCCAATCTGGGACCAGGTTTCAAAAACAGTCATTTACAGTATCATGCAGATTCACCGGCTCTGTTTGGACCAGAGCTGAATAAGACAAACTACTTTGCTGCTAGGACTGAAATCATCTCCGTCTGGACAGGGCCTAAACTCACAGAAACGCTTTTGGGTGGCTCTAGCGTTGGCTGTTTTTGTCATAATGTAGAGCTCATGCTAAATTTAAGAAGTCCACCCATTGCTACGATTGGGAAGAAAGAAATTTGGTTGAAATAGAAGTGACATATTTAGGCCAGAGAGCAATGATGGGCAGTAGCGTCGCTACAAGTAGCGTCGCTACTAGCTTAACTACATTTTTCAGTAGCTTGACAGTAGCGTCACTATTTACAAAACCTAGTAACTTTTTTGTAGCTAAGCTATATTATTGCTCAAGTAGCGCGGTAGCGTCTGCCAAAGATATTTTCTCACGGCAGCATAAAACAAACATATAGAAAAACAGAATGCTGATGCGCATGCGCAGGGCTTGGTAACGACACACACACACGAACGTACGCGCACACACACACGCACACACATGTGCACGCGCTACTGGGGGAAGCAAAAGCATGGCAGAGAGCCCAGGAGCCGCCGCGATGGAGGAGGACCATGATAAGGACTCTCAAAGTGTTGTACCGTGACCATACCTCCAAAAGTACGTCACTCTAGTCGAGATGAGCGAAAAGAAATGTTTTCAGATGCCTACTCTTTGTTGTTTTTGGTGTTTTGGGCTATTGTTCAATAAATATCTACAAAATTTTAACCTTTATCTGACTGACAGTTTATCTCAAATAAGAAGATAAGCTTTATTAATCTCACACAGGAGAAATTTACATGTCACATTTGGCATGGATAAAACACTCAAGAATTGTGCAAAAAATAAGAAATGAGCAAACATGTTAATGCAGGAAAATATAAAATTGCATGAACTGCAGTTTGTTTAATTGAAAATAGCTTCTATATAGCAAGCTACTTTTGACAGAATTTTGTAACTTAGCTTGCTACATTTGTATGGGTGGTAGCTTCTGTGTAGTGAAGCTGAATTTATTGTAGAGTAGCTTGTAGCTTAGCTCACTACACAAATCAAGTAGCTTGCCCATCACTGCCAGAGAGATATGAATAGGAACACAAAGCCTATGGCTCAACATTGGGATTTTCAGTTAAACACATCTTCAAGTGATGTTTGCAATAGCACCTCCATATTGTCCAGACGTGGCCATGTCCACATGTGAAAGCCAGATCCCATCAGACATCTAAAGCTAAGTGGGGCAGGGCCTGATCAGTTGTGTGATGGGAGACCTCTGGGAACACCAGGTGCCACAGTGGGGCGACTGGGTTGTTGTGTCCTTAGGCAAGACACTTCACCCACATTGAATTGAATGAGTCTGGCGGTGGTCATAGGGGCCGATGCCACATAGTGCTTGCTGTTGTTAACATAACATTGTTATTAATATTATAAGACAGTAAATGTTTTGCACGGTTCACTTGGCTTATCCAAACTGTATAGGTTTGGATAAGCCAAACCTATACAGTTTGGATATGCCAAACTGTATGAAGTGAAATAAATACAAACAAAGCAAAACAATTGCACACTGAGTGACTTACTGTATGTGTTCAAATGTATCGTAATGTGATAAAGTGTGCTCAGCCAGGAGATAAAGCAAGAGTTACTAAGTCAAGAGTCAAGATGTTCTTCAACACAGCTGTAATATACTTACTTTGTATAATGATGTGTGTATAAAATAAGGATTTCTGACTCAACAGTAACAGAGTTTGGAAGTGACGTCTCAACATTGATTCCAGCTACAGTACGTGCTCATTGACTACCAACAGAACATCAAAGTCATGTTTTCAAAGTGACTTCAGTATTTAGTGGCATTAAAAAGGCCACACGAAAAATATGCAGGTTCTGGGTTCTGATGGCATTCTGAGTCGAAGAAAACTTTCTCAGTTTACATTTTCTCTTAATATACACAGAAAGTCAAAGTTCAAGCCTTTGAGTTCATTGTTCAATGTTACACATGCAAAAGCACGCTCAGGTGAAGACCACAGCCATACTTGCCTCATTAAATTCAGAAATACACCCTTTTTGTTGAAGTTATGATGAATATTAAAAAAAGGTGAAGAAGGTCATTTCTGCTCAGCCAAAGCCGTGTCAGCAACAGTATGTGAATTGATTAATTAAAGATCTTTATCGTGCCATTCTCCACGCAAAGAAAAGAGGGGGTGCAAAATCAGATGGGTGGAGATATGTGGCGAGCAAGCAAGGCAAGGGGGAGACGGCGGCTATTCGGAGGCAGCAGATAGAACGATAGAAGCGAAAAAGCAGAATGACTCAGTGATAAGTAGAAAAAGATCGGCAGGAAATGAGGAGTGTGGGGTGAGAGAGACTCTACAGAGACGTCACCGAGGGGGGAGGAGAGGGTGTGTGGGGAGAGAGGTATTTTTACTCAGAGATGGAGTGATGAGAGAGGGGCGCAAGAGAAACTGGTGATTAAGGACGGGCCAAGCAAGAGGGGAAGGTCGAAAACAGGCAAACACAAAAAAATGCCAAAGAAATCCTTCATATATGTGTAATAGATTTGGAAATATCAACAATCAGTTCCTTTCATGTACTCATTTTGAATTGCTAAAGAAAAAGTATATTGAAGACCAGATTTGAAGACGCTTTGGTTTTAAATTATAGTTCCATCATCAGCAGGGTAAAACTAACCTGTCTCACGAGGGTCTAAACCCAGCTCACGTTTCCCTATTAGTGGGTGAACAATCCAACGCTTGGTGAAGAGCCGACATCGAAGTATCAAAAAGCGACGTCGCTATGAACGCTTGGCCGTCACAAGCCAGTTATCCCTGTGCTAACTTTTCTGACACCTCCTGCTTAAAACCCAAAACATCAGAAGGATCGTGAGGCCCTGCTTTCACGGTCTGTATTCATACTGAAAATCAAGATCAAGCGAGCTTTTGGCCTTCTGCTCCACATAATGAATTGTAAAGCCCTTTTAATATGTTTGTATGGATGGCAGTAGGATTAAAAAGGGAAACTGGTAATTAATATTCATAACCAACACGGAGGAGGTCGTTAAAACAATCCCATGGCTAAAAGAAGAATCAAGTGAATCCTTTTTTGTGTGACTGACCTCCAACTGTGCTCTTGAATATTCCCCTTTTCTCACAATTACATAACAAACATGCACCACATGCACCTCTGTGTGAAAAGTGGTTCCAAATGGACTTAATTTCTCCATGCTATTTAACGTTTAATTGTGCCATGTTTGCATAAAAAATGGTGTGCTCTTTACTGTAAGTTTTGCACAAGGTAAATACTGCTTTTATGAGTCAAATAAACCTCATTAAAAACATGCTTCAGTTCTATATAATCACACAGTCGCTGAATAACAACATACAGTAATATTGTAAAAAAATAAATAAAAGACAATCACAGACTAATAACCACACTTAAAACTATTATGGCAAATGCTGAGTGACTTTGGGGGTTGTTCTAGTCAAATATTATTGACATCAAGATTATCATTGATAAAAGCACATTCTGCTGTTACTGAGAAAAGACATTGACGTCACTCCCTTCCGCAGACACGCTCTGGAGCTGCGAGTGGGAGAATGTGTTGTTTGAATGACCCACTGCCTTCACTAGAACAAGAAACATCATGTTCAAATGCAGAGTGAATATGGTGTGTCTCATATGAATGCTTTGGTGACTTTTTCCCACACAACTCATTTTTCTCACGTGTGCAATGAATTCACAAATTGGAATTAGCCAGTGCAAGTGATAACAAAAAGAAAATTGTACTTAATTTGTAAAGTAATCTAACACATAATTTTGACTGTCACTCACCTTGTCAAGAAATCTAGACTTAATAGACTGAATACATTAGACAGCTAGGCAAGGCAAGTTTATTTGTATAGCACAATTCATACACAAGGCAACTCAAAGTGCTGAACAAAACAACAAAGCAATAAAATCATAAATAATCACAGTACATCAAAAAGAGAGATAAAAAAATATAAAATCCCTCAGTTGTATGCACAGCTTCAAACTTAAAAAATGTATCTAATCCTACCAGAGTATTCAACTCCAACTGGTAATGATGCAGGACACTAGACATTCAACAACATTTATGGACATTGGTCTCTGCCCCCTTGAGTTTTTTTTATCATTGCATTTCTTCAGTTTAAGCTTTGATTCTCTGATCTGTGTCTGCAAATTTCAATAGTCTTGTTTAGTCCTCTGAGAAAACTACTGTTGTGATTTAGGGCCATACAAAAATAGTATGAATTGAAATGTGTATCCCGAACCATGGTATAAAAATCTTAAACATATATCTGGACTTTGCATGTATGGGATGGTAATCATGAAGGCCTTTTTTTTAACGCTCAGTCATAAAGTACTATATGAATAATTGCATTAAACAGCAGTTGGTCAACCTTCAGAGCTCAGGGCGCTTGCAAAAGACTGACTTTGTGCGATGGGTCCAGAGGTGCACGCTACACGGTACTTAGGATTCAGGTCGTCTCTACTTGACCCGTGTGGGCAGCTCGGGTGAATGGTGCGGGTAATAGAGTGGAAGGTTGAATAGGGAAGTCATTACGGCACCGGAAGATGTTTTGATAAAGGCACTTTGAACTGAAGGATCTTTGCCTTGACTGACTTACACGTTCTCTTTCGATCTGAAGTCACTTTTTTCCGGCCCCAGTTGACACGCAGACCTTCCATCACCTCATATCCTTTGGTTTCCGTGCTGGGTTGAGGTGTTAGTCATCATTTGTATGTTGTGCCTGTCTGAGCGTTTTGACAAGTGCACGGACATAGATGAGAAACATTCATCTTTATGTATTTTCTCATTGTAACTATATGTTCATGGTCCCTCTTGTGTTTCTCTGGTACTCGCTGGTCTCTCGCTGGTCTCTCGCTGGTCTCTCGCTGGTCTCTCGCTGGTCTCTCGCTGGTCTCTCGCTGGTCTCTCGCTGGTCTCTCGCTGGTCTCTCGCTGGTCTCTCACTGGTCTCTCACTGGTCTCCCACTGGTCTCTCACTGGTCTCTCACTGGTCTCTGTTCTCTCCTGTCTCCCTTGCATGGTCTCTCTGTTGTCTCTCTGGTCTCTCTCTGGTCTCTCTCTAGTCTGTCTCTAGTCTCTCACTAGTCTCTCACTAGTCTCTCACTGGTCTCTCACTGGTCTCTCACTGGTCTCTCACTGGTCTCTCTCTGGTCTCTCTGGTCTCTCTGTTCCCTCTCTGCTACTGCTCTGGTCTCTCACTGGTCTCTCACTGGTCTGTGTTCTCTCCTGTCTCTCTCTCTGGTCTCTCTGTTCCCTCTCTGGTCCCTCTCTGTTCCCTCTCTGGTCTTTCACTGGTTTCTCACTCGTCTCAAATCTCTCCAGTCTCCCTTGCATGGGCGGCACGGTGGCAGAGTGGATAGCACTCTCGCCTCTCAGCAAGAATCCGAATCCTGGTCGGAACAGGGTCTTTCTGAGTGGAGTTTGCATGTTCTCCCCGTGCCTGCATAGGTTTCCTCCGGGTACTCCGTTTTCCCCTACCACTAAAAACATGTTACTACAGCAACCACTGCTCCTGACGTAAGCCTAAGCGGCATCAGAATGGGTCAAATGCAGAAGATTGAATTGCCCTACGGGGATCAATAAAGTGCACCTTTACCTTTTTCTGCTCCCTCTCTGGTCTCTCTCTGATATTTTCTTTGGAAGCTGATAGTAAATGATATAGGGAAATACAGTTTTTTCTTTTAACATATTTCATTTTGTTTTTGTGAATCTGAAGTGCTACTGAACAACAGACAGTCTTCACTCAATCTTTTTCGTTATCCTTATGTTTCAAACCCAAGCCCCCTTTACTCTCGCACACCTAATGAGCCTTCCTAATGAACACTTTTCTTCCGGTACATATCAAAGGCACACTTCACGTTTGTATTCGCTCTCTTTGACAAGACCCTTTGCTTTTGTTTGTCCCTCGACATAATCACTCGTCGACATGTCCACATTTGCATTCATCAGTGTTGTACTTTCTCAGACGCCGCACTCCTCTCATCACTTCATTCTCCCCGTGCTGCCTTCTCCCAATCAAGCTGCAGCCTTGAGTATGTTCAAATGCAACACTGCTCTCTCTCCCCCCCTGTCCTTTCATCTTCCTCACTCCGCTGCCCTCCGCCTGGCAGATGATGATGGTGGCGGCCATGATGGCGACTGTATGAAGCAGTCATAATTAACTCAGATTATAAATCAGATGAATATTTGTATAGGCACTTTCATATTACAGCCATGAGAAAAAGTGGAAGTGAACAATGATGATTAGATGGAATTAGAACTCTGTCGTCCTGAAAGTCAATGGCCTCCATCGACTGTCAGGAGACCACTCGGTAAAACGCAGATGAAATTAAAAGAATGATTAATACGTCTTTATGTCCCACTGGATGTATCGGTTAATTTCTGAAGCGATGGCTGATGTGCAGTTTGATCTGTCAGAGGGAATATTAATGCATGCAAGCAAGAAAAATATCCCGGTATATAAACGGTATTGCAGATATATACGTTTTAACATAAGTCTATTTATTGGCTTTACCCAATGTAAAAAAGTGAATAGATTATTCAAAATGTTTGGTGAAAAAGTTATGTATTTTAAGTTTGTAAGAGCTACTTAAAGATGCAGTCAGTGATTTTTTCTGGACGCATTTTTTTAAATATTGTGGAAAAACGTCCCTCAACCCAAAAAGTAGTCAAGTTATCGTGTGTTTTCAAATATAAATGGAATTGACCAGATGCCTATAGTCTACAAAGCTTCATAAAAAATATTTTGGAGCGGACCGATTAAAATAAACCAAATGAAATCTACCCACATTTTAAATCAGTTCACTTTTAATTACTTAAAAAATGTCGAGTTATTCACAATGGAAATACATGTGTCAGCTTAATTATAACACCATTAAACCTTGACTGGTGAAACTTGACCTCCGTATCAAAGCAGGCATACAAGATTGGAATCAAAATAGAATAAAGAAGAAATGTGATTTTGATGAGCAAACGGCACAGTGTAACTACTTTAGGTTTTACAGTCACAGTGTATAGTCTTGTTGACGATCTCTCCTGTGCTCTCTCCGGTCCCTGCTTCTATCCATCACTGCAGAGTGTCTCCTCTCGATGCTGGCGAGGATGTGGCAGGTCTCATTTAAAAGCACGGGTCGGCCCTCAGCACTGCCCTCTGACCCCTCCCTGATCCCTACACAGACCCAGACAGAACTAATGGGGAAATATGAACACGCCGGACATAAAGCATCAGAAAAATATAGGGAAAAAGTGCTGAGGAAGTAACATTTTCTCTGTACGTTTCCAGGTAATAATAACACAAATGCATATAGTGCTTACAATAGTATTTGTAATGACCCTTCACACGGCATTTTTCATTTTCTTCATACACAGCAGAGGTAGACGAGCTGCCCAGGGGCAAACAGACAATCATTGATCCTTCAGACCATTGCCAATCATTCACCCGCACATACATACACACATATACACGCATATACACACATACACATTCATGTTTTAGATGAACAGGTGTTACGGCCCACGGCCCGTAATTCCCTATTTTGGGGATTACTTTAGTTTCTCCCGTGGTGTCTCTGTGTGGTTGTGTTTCCTCCCTTTTTTCAGAAGATCACGCTCGTGAGTCCTGGGCTCCTATTGGCCAGTCATTTCCCACCTGGAGCTGATTGACCGCGATGCCTGGGTGCTGATTGGGCAGCAGCTGAGGCAGGCCTCCAATCAGCGTGCGCTCACCTGGAGGACCCGCCCTTATAAACTGCCAATCTTCCGCGGCTCAGGGCAGCTGGAGTCAGTGGACTCCAGTTCGCCATTAGTTTAGTCTGTGTTCTGTCACTTGTGCCGGTACCTTAGTTCAGTGACCTGTTTAGTTTATGTTGAGACACTTTAGTTTAGGTTACACTTTTGGTTTTGTCAATTGCTTACTTGTTTTAATAGGGTATTTATTTACTGTGTGTTATGTAGATATTAATCCTATTTTGTTTTACCTACTTTGTCACCTAAATAAATTATGATTTTAGTTACCATTCTACCATCTTGGTTATTTTGTTACTTCCTCACACCTAGCTGAGCCGGGTCGTAACAACAGGCTGCACATTTTACCTGCTTTATTTGTTTGTGTTTTATTGGTTTCATTTGATGTGTATGTGTTATCTCAATCTTTAAGTTTTATATTTTAGATTGTATGTATTTGTGTTGTTAATGTATGTTGAATGTGTTCCCTCTTGTCCAGGACAAGTAGATTATGCATCTCAATGAGGTTCTCCTGGTTAAATAAAGGTTAAATAAAAAGTAAATAAAAAATACACGCACACGCACACGCACACACACAGTAGGCAATGTGGGTAAACTGTCTTTGCCTAAGGACACAATGACAGTTTGGCACTTTACAGCCGCAGCCGCCCCACTGAGGCACCTGGTGTTCCCAGAGGTCTCCCATCACAGTACTAACCAGGCCATGCTCTGCTTAGTTTCTGAGATCCGACTTTTTTTTTTTGACCCGAGGATAGCACAAGGGTTAAGGATGTTGACTCTTACCTTTGTTTAAATGCATAGATTTTTTTTTTTTTTAATCCTTGCTGTGTTCAATCATTTGTCAAAGAGGACTGTCAAATGACTCTAATTAAAGCTGAATTGTGTTCGTATCTATAAAGTTTTATCTATTGCAATTTTTAGTGGCAATGTTTTATCTGTCCTTATAGAACTGCAAAGAAAGATGAGAAAAAGGCTGAACAAAACAAAATATGGTTAAAAACATGATACATCTTAAATAAATAAAAATGAATACACAAATCTCAGTATTAAGTTACTCTGACCACGCTATAGTGACTTTTGGACACACAACTTTACTATAGATCCATACTGTATGTTTTATTGTTGCAATAGTGCTCAGAATCAAACACTGCTCACTTTTTTTCTTCCACGCTGCGGGTGATTCTCTCAAATTGAAAGAGTTTCTGGCCGAGGTCAGGACAGGTGCATGATGGTCATGCCCCAACATGGCTCAACTTTTCACCCCCTGCTTTTCTATTTATATGACTCCTCACACTGCTGCTGGAGTTCACTGCAACGGTTTGACAAGACACTAGGAATAGTGCTGGAGAAAAAACAGAACTGATTTCCGCTGGGCCAAAAGAGCCTCCAGAGAGAAAGTACATGTTTGTATTAATTATCATTGTAAAGCATTTTGTCACAAGCCAGATATAGTATTACTTTTTCATATTTTACATAAAAACAGTCATGTATGTATTAAGCAGTACCTAGCCTCAACTGAATGCATTTATAAGTGGAAAATAATTTGTTGGGCTGGAATAACATAAAGCACTTTATTTATCCCCGTAGGGCAATTCATCTTCTGCATTTGACCCATCCTGATGCCACTAAGGCGTCTATCAGGAGCAGTGGTTGCCGTAGTGACAGCGCCCGGGAACCCATGTCCAGATGTTGATGCTCGGCTTGGTCAGGACTTCCAGAGCTGAAGGTTTTTTCTCCCTCAGGTCTCCCTCAGGTCTCTCTCTGGGCTCTCTCTCTGGTCTCTCTCTCTGGGCTCTCTCTCTGGTCTCTCTCTCTCTGGTCTCTCTCTCTGGTCTCTCTCTCTGGTCTCTCTCTCTGGTCTCTCTCTCTGGTCTCTCTCTCTGGTCTCTCTCTCTGGTCTCTCTGGTCTCTCTCTCTGGTCTCTCTCTCTCTGGTCTCTCTCTCTCTGGTCTCTCTCTCTGGTCTCTCTCTCTGGTCTCTCTCTCTCTGGTCTCTCTCTCTGGTCTCTCTCTCTGGTCTCTCTCTCTCTGGTCTCTCTCTCTCTGGTCTCTCTCTCTGGTCTCTCTCTCTGGTCTCTCTCTCTGGTCTCTCTCTCTGGTCTCTCTCTCTGGTCTCTCTCTCTGGTCTCTCTCTCTGGTCTCTCTCTGGTCTCTCTCTCTGGGCTCTCTCTGGGCTCTCTCTGGGCTCTCTTTCTTGTCTCTCTATGGATTCTCTCTGGTTTTGTCGAGATGCGAGCCAATATACAGTTAGAACCCATGTGTTGATTCTTTTTATTCTTTTTTCAGGTGCAGAAAGTCACATATCAAAGCTCTAATGTCAAGATAACATTATTTTAACTCAATAATTGCTTGTTTCCTCTGTCATTATTCCAACAAGGACATGACTAACAATGCTCTGTGTCATCACATAATACAATTGTACGACACAGAATGTTTGATTCTAGTCAAAACATATTTGTTTTTTCTTTTGTGTCAGAAAATCCTAAATTGTGATTCCACTTTCATTATTGAACCGTAGGGGGTCTGGTGATAGGGTAGTTCTGTGTACACATTTGTGACACCTTAATCACAACCTTTCGTGCTTCCAGGTTTTTGACAGCACCTAATACTCCTTTATTCAGAAAACATTGCCATTGTTTTTTTGTCATTCAGACCTGAAAACTTTAAAGTAAAAGAATATAAATGGGTAATGCTTCAAAGAATTCATTTTGGGCGACGCTGGGCGGGAGGGAGAGATGACTGTGTGATAATTACATCTAGAGAAATGCCCGAGGCAAGAAAGTTACAACTTATGAGACTTTCAGATGTGATGTCGCGTAAGGCTGGTGAGGAAGCACGAGGAAAGTTAACTGTTGACACATAAACTTCTATAGGAATTTTATAAAAGAAATGAAAAAAACTGTACCAAATGTGAAAAATTGGGAGACGAATATAACAGTAATCACATGAACTAATAGTAAATTAAAGTCCTTCCACATTTTCACAATTTACTCAAGGTAATCCGGGAGGGGGCCTTCGCTGGGGCGGCAGTCAAGCAGAGATGCCCAGACTTCCCCATCCACACAAACTTCCTCCAGCTCGTCTGGGGGGACCCCAAGGCGTTCCCAGGCCAGCTGGGAGACATGGTCCCTCCAGCGTGACCTGGGTCTTCCCCGGGGCCTCCTCCCGATGGGACGTGCGCGGAACACCTCCCCAGCTAAGCGTCCAGGAGGCATCCGGAACAAATGCCTGAGCCACCTCAGCTGGTTAGGTAATGTAAAATTCAAAAGTGTTTACAAACAATGGAATAATATTATAATGCAAGGAAGAAAAGTCTTCCATAGAGTTAAACGGGTCTGTTTTCGCACATACACACTTTAATGTCTGTTCATTGGTTTTACCTACAGGAAACGGTTATCTGGATTACAAACATTTAAAACTTGAAATAAAAAGTTATATTTATTACTTTTTAATGCATTAACAGCATTGATGGACATTGCTCATGCCGCTCCCTGTGGACCAATGGCTCCATACATGTGTGTTAACATGGCCTTTCCAGTTTCATTCTCGGTTCGGTTGTAGGTGAATCGCCAACTTTTTGCCAACTTTTCGCCATGTCCTCTGACACGATTGTTGTTCTGATGTAAGTAGGGCTTTACAAAATACTTTGAATGAAAATTTTTATTGACTACTTGAAACTGTAAAAACCAATAGCAGTCTTTTTTTAAGTAGACCAATGTTTCAAATCTTTCATCTTTTCCCATTGAATACTTACATTTACACAGAAATGCTTGATATGAAAAACTCTATTCACACTAATTGATATTCTCAAGGATTTTTACAGATTGTTCAAAATCCAAAACCTTTAGTAGAGAATCTTAACCTCATTGTCTAAGCAGATGAGTGAGATTGGAACACATAAAATAAATACATGTGGTTTTGACGGGCAAACAACATATGTTACTAGCTTACTTTGTGTCCCGTGGTTTTGCATTGGCTTCAAGGATGAGAGAAGACACGTGAGAGGAGATGGAGAAAGAAGGTGGCAGTGCAGCACGAAAGGTTAGCACTAAATGAACTACAGCGTTAAATTTGGCCTGAGCACGGATCAAAGAACCAAAGGCATCAAGGAGAAGGAAAGGATGAGAGAGAGACCAACAAAGCAGCCTTTGCTCACACGCTGCACTTTCCCGTTAATTACTCATCCACAGACAGCTTCGCTAAATAAAATGCACCTCTTTAAATCTATATAGTTTGTCCACTCGTGCAGCGTTACAACATTTCTTTGCTAATATTTTTTAACATTTCAAACCGCTCTGTTAGTCTTTGATAGATACTTCTTTGAAATGTTCTAATGGACTGTCAGTTTGCATATATTTTTGTTTTAAAGTAAGCAACCGGCCACATGAACTAGCAATGCAAGATTACATGTTTTAAATTACCAAATCAGATTTAATTTAGCACAGTATTTTCCAGCTCAGTAAGAGGAATAAAACAGTTTTGGAATTATGAAAATCGGATAAGTGGTTATGATTTTATTACCATATTGATAAGTGCTTTTAGGCGCTTATAGTGAAAGTAATTTGGTTTAAAACAAAGGGATACTGTGGAGCCTTTTATTCAGCCAGTTCAAGCCTTTATTCGTCTTCTAAGTGCTGTAACTTCCCTATTTTACTAACTAAAAACATTAAAATTCACAGTGAAGAAGGAAACAATTCAGGGATGTTGAATAGATATTTATTTTACAATTTGGCCGACCCCGATTCCAATATGGCCGCCAGCTTATCCAAGATGGCTGCCAACAGGAAATCAGGAAAACATTTTTTTCAAACTACATATGTAATATATCAAAATGAAGGTAATTGATGGAGCAATCTAAAAATGATGCTTAGAAATGTTTTTGGCATATGCACACACACACACGTGTTATTTATGAGACTAAAGTTACAGACCCCAGCTTTAAACATGTTATTTATGAGACTAAAGTTACAGACCCCAGCTTTAAAAATGTGTTATTTACGAGACTAAAGTTACAGACTCAAGCTTTAAACATGTTAACTAACCCAAACCCCCTTGTTAACATGTAAAATGGATTAGTCCAACCAATGGCATTGGTCCGTTTGGGCCACGTGACTCGCGTTTCTACCCCCCTGAAAAGTGGACTCGCCCGGACTTGCGTGCCGCTTCGGCAACAGAGCAGAGTGTGTGATGAGCGCGGCGGTTTTTCAACTTTATTCACTGATCCGCGGGTTAAAACAACCGTGACATGATTCAAATATACCATCATTCTAAAGCTTATAATCTTAGATGTATGTGTGTGGTGTTGGTTTTCCAAAATCCCGGTTACTTACCGTGTATTTTGCTATTAGGTTCGTCGGATTATATCTCCGTAACTGCAACAGCTGGAGAGATGCCGCTTTCACCGTAATGCGCTGTAATAAGTGATCTGTTTACCCGGTAAATATCACCTCGCGGCGACGTCATTAACCCGCGCCGAATGCCGAGGATATCCCGACTCATTTTTTTTCAGAGTCCAGACTATCTGTGGCCCACTCTGCCTCATATTTGTCAACTTTATTAATTCATATCTCAGGAAATAAACGGAATATCAGAACAATACACACATTTATGGATTCTATGAATAAAAATATGTTTATTGATAGTGGTGGTAGCGATATATTCTGATTATTTAGCTGCTCAGAATCATATGAACTAAAGTGAGTAAGAAAGCGACCTCTTTTCACCACAGCGTTTCCACTGAGTCTTGCATTGCTACATGAACCGCCTAATTAAGATGTTGGTACAAATAAAAGCTTGGTTTGGAGACGGAGGGAACCGTGTACATCTGTCCGACAAATGATGCAAATGTAGCACACGGATGCAGAAATAGATCTAAAAATAGACTTAAACAAATAGTTTTTTGAGCATTGTCGTTGTCTTTTATATGGGCTGCCAAAAAAAAGGAGTGAAGCTAACGTATTTATTTATTGTGTTTTTATATGCAGCTAAAATCTTGAAACTGTGAGGCAGACTTCTTCTCTGATAATGGATTGGCAACTGTTCAACTGTTTTGTTTTGCCGCTCATACAACTGAAGGATCTTCTTGCTTTGTTAAATACTTTGAGTTGTCATCAAAACTGTGCGGTTTATAAATTGCATTGTCTGTTTGACCAGGACTAGTGTCTCATGAGCACATGTTGCAGACCTGGGCAAACGGAAGGCCATATGACAGTTTTTATGCGGTGCTCTGATCCTTCTCAGTTGTTAATACTTTTCACTTGATAAAATAAGAATAACTGTTTATAAAGAAAATAATAAATTTCTCAAAATATCTTCATAATATTAAACAGTTCAAATGACCACATATGCTTAAGATGAGAACAAACTTTTTACAAAGAGAAAGAAAACTAGCTCCATGTTTAATTCACTTTTTTAAATATAGCGTTTTTGTTTAACTGTTGTAGCTTTCACAGAAAAATGCAAATATATTTTTTTCAAATTGAATGACATGTTAACCGGTTGGTCCAGCCCTCTACAATACGACAATATCCCTGGGTTACACTCTATGACAGCACTGTGGCTGAGTGGTTGGCCTTTCTGAGTGTAGCTTGCATGTTCTCCTCGTGTGTAGGTTTCCTCCAGGTGCTCCTTTTTTCTCTATCCCTAAAAAACATGGGCATCAATATCTGGATATTGGGCTCCGGATGCTGTACTATTGCCCTAGTACTGTTTAGCAATGAAGACTGGGTCAAATACAGAGAACATATATCCCTATGGAGACATAAAGGACATCTTTAAACTTTGAAATAGATTTTGAGTCAGGGCAAATTCTCCTTTTATAAAACAGCACAGTTAAAAAGCACAAACCAACAATGCAAAAGTAATTAAGTAATGTTTATTTACTGTATATAGCACAATTTAACAGACCAAGGTCACCAATATCCAACTTCAGATATTGTTCCAGTCACTTCACACACAGTGATGACGGAAGCGAGTCGCCGAAGAAGACGCTCCTTATAGGCAAAGTGGGTTAAGTGTCTTGCCCAAGGACACAACGACAGCAGACATTAATGGGAGTCGGTGGAGAAGGTCTCATGGTGGGCTTGAACCCACGACCTTCAGACTCAAGGGCCAATGCTCTAACAACTGAGCCACTGTCGGAAACGGGGAGAACATGCAAACTCCACTCAGAAAAGCCCTGTTCCGGGGATTCAAACCCAGGACCTTCTTGCTGAGAAGCGAGAGTGCTATCCACTCAGCCACCGTTCTGCCCATTCTAACGATATACAATGACCACATCTCCGCACAGAAGCTTTTTACACATTTCTACCCACCACTTAACTCCGTCCCACGTCAATCATTATCATGGGTTTTACGAGACCTCCATTTTAATTTCTCTCTGAGTCTCTTTCTATGGGCGTACCACACGGAGATCAGTCAGACTAATGCTAAGTTAGGCCTCGCACACTGACAAAGCAGCAGAATTAGCCTTCTCATTTACGCGGCGCTCTGATCCGAGGCTTACACTCTCGCTCGCACGTATATACACTTGAAAGGGCACACTTTATCTCAATTTTTCTGGCTGGCACGCATGCGGTCACACGTCTGCATTGCTAACAAGGGTATAACACGTGTACTTCACCGAGTTGTGATCCGGGCTAATGGCGATCTGTAGAGGTGATTTTATCTGGTAAGTCACAGACGGAGAGGAGGGAAAAACACTCACACAACAAAGTCACATCTGAAGAAATATTATTGAATTACCTGAGGGTTTCTGTTCAATAATGCTCAATGCATTTGTGAAGATGGAGGAGCAGGTGGAATGACTTTTGCTTTTGTGTTCTGTTGTTTTTGTGTGTTCAATAAGATAAGTGATAGGTTATCTCAGATTTGTGGCCTGACGCAGGGAAAGATGTGAAAATATTTGCTTTTGAGAAGAAACTAACGCTGTGGATGTGGCAAGAGGCAGAAGATTGAGGCATTACTAGAACTCCCAGAGCAGTCATTTTAACTGCTCCCATTTAAGTCAATGAAATTCTGAGAAAATTCCCCCCTAAAAGAAGTCACCAGTTTTATTAAATGAAAGTAAGTTTATGTATACCTTTACTCACTTTAAATAAGTGCTAAAACTGGTTAATGAAACTTCTCTAGTGGAAAACCAAGCAGAAACAGGACCAGTGCAGGATCAGCACCTTGAAAGAGAAGCTTTAACCTTTGTGCTACCCACCACAGATGATTAAAAGTAGAAGAGAAATAACCTAAATCAGGATCTAAAAGAGTATGAGAAATGCCTCAGGGCTGGTCAAGTTCGGAAAAATCATCAAAATTTAGCTCGGAAAAAAAAGTCACAGCGTTATGAAGACCAAAAAGGGTCATACGCTGAGTAATTACACCAAAACTAAAAGCCATCAAATTAACTGCTCTTATACCTCATAAGGCAAAAGGCGGCAGGTGGTTCTTCAATGGACCACCTGCCGCCTTTTGGGCGGCAGGATACAAGGACCTGTATTTCATCTAAGTCCACACTATTATGGACGCTTCGAGCACACACACTCCATGATTTGTATGTATCATTGATGCATTAACACTGTGACATGTGTATTTGAATATAAGAGTAAGTAAGTAAGTAAGTAAGCTTTTATTTATATACCGCCTTTTCACTGCACATCGGAGTCTCAAAGCGGATTACAATTGTTATTTTTTTGGGAGTGGGGGTGCCAGTACAGGAGGCACATGCCAGACCTATTGTACATATTTTTAGTGGTAGGGGAAACCGGAGCACCCGGAGGAAACCTACGCAGACACGGGGAGAACATGCAAACTCCACTCAGAAAGGCCCTGGTCCAACCGGGATTTGAACCCAGGACCTTCTTGCTGAGAGGCGAGAGTGCTATCCACTCAGCCACCGTGCCGCCCTTAAGACAAAATTATTCATAACTTAGTGCAGTATTAATCTGACGAACGCCATATTTTAGATCTAAATCCAGCGTGTAGTCTTTCCTCTTTAGCAAAGTTGACTTGACAGTTTTCTCCAGCTGACTTTGGGCAGCTAAGCCTTCATGCAGAGCCCAATGGCCTTGTAGAGCTGCCAAACTGTTAATGCATTCTGATTACCATAACTCGTATGTATTTTCTCCCCATCTGAATGTGAATCATTTCTTAAATTAGAACTAAGAAGGAAAACCCAACAAGGCATAAAGTTTGCAACTAAGTACGAGCAAAGTGATACTGCAGGCTCTAATCAGCGACGTTCTGATTTGCATGTTTCAGTTGTGTCGTTGGATTATGCCCTGTGTGATTGAATGTTTCGTTTAATTCACGACTACAACACTTCCAATCATTGTCGTATCGTTGCTCTTAAGGGCAGTAGTGACTCATTTGGGAAAGTGTGTCTCTCTGAGCGGAAAGTTTGGTTCAAATCCTGCTTCCCACATACAGTAAACATCATTGGTTGAGTGGTAGAAGATTGAGTGACCTGCAGATGTGAAACCAGCTCTCATTGGTGATTGCTGCCATGTGTCCTTGGGCAAGACACCATCAAGGTCTGCATACCCTGATGCATGAATGTTAGTCCCTACTAGACTAACCGTTACATTTATTAATATGATAATAACACAATAACATACTCCATTGACAGTTTGGATGGGTGATTGGTTCCTTGATGTGAAGCGCTTTTAGTGTGTTGAAAAAGTACTGTATTTTTAGAATTATAAGTCGCTCTGGTGTCGCACCAGCCGAAAATGCATAATAAAGAAGGAAAAAAACAATATACTGTACAACACGCACTAAAGTATAAGTCGCGTTTTGTGGGTTTTGTTGATCAAAATATATTTGCTAATAACGATAGAACACTGAAAAATGAAAAACGTCCCGCCAGCGAGCCAGTGGTTGCTCAAAATTATACAAGTATCGCTCTTCTTAATAGTTTAATCGATCAACTTACTAGCCCGGGCTATTATTTAATATTTTACGGTAAATCAAAAATAGCATTTAAAACATTTTATAATTTCACACATTAAATTGCTCCAGAGTATAAATCGCATTCACGGCCAAACAATGACAAAAACTGACTTATAATCCCAAAAACAAGGTAGAGCATTTGAGACCAATTTTATAGTGAGAAGGTAGAAGGAGTTCAGTGTGGGCTGAAACATAGTCATTTTGCTAACAGATTTTTTGGCCAATTCCATCCATCCATCTAGTTTCTACCCTTTAAAGTGATTGTCTGGAGTTTGTCAGAAAGAGAGACAGAGAGGTACTTGATTTGAAAAAAACGACGCAAGCTCCCTCCCCCTTCCTTTCTGATTGGTCTACACCTACGTTTCCGTAACACTTTGAAATGTTAATCAGAGAACATATTATGCATATACATTATTAACCCTTTAAGGATCACCTAATTTCGCCTGCTCCTTCTCGAATTATGATACCCAAATGGAAATGCTTATTGTGTGGACATCTTGTGTCTGATTTTGTGTTATGATGCCTCATTTGAAAGGTAACACCTTCTAGTTTCTGAAAATGTATGTTACAGTTTGTTAGGAAGGACACAGTCTGCACTACAGCTTCTCAAACATGAGTCAAAGTTAGTTTTTTTTGTCTCAAAACAAAAAAGGCAATTTCAAAAGGTTCTTCTGAAGACATACTTTATGATATGATGTTCAAACTCACCAGAGCAGATGTTTGTGGTGTTGGAAACACCTGTATGAAATTTTAGACCTTTAGGTGGAACTATTTTGATCCTGGGGGCTTTTTTGTAACTAATGGGCACATTCGGCACAAGTGGTCCATTTTTGTGCCAACTGTGCAAAAGTGTTTTACATGCAAATTATCAATGTTTTTACACCAAAAATCCATTTATATAATTTTTTGGCTATTACTCTTGCTATAAATAGCATTTTTTCCAGATATTGAAATGTTTGCAGAAAAGCTATTATTTATATAGTTATAGCGCGTGTTCTCCGTGAAAAAGGCTCCGTCTTCCTCTTTACGCATTCAAATATGACGGGAACAGTGGGAGGAAGCTAGAAGTCCGACACATCGCCTGAAACCTGAGATTATTGGCTACAAGATGATTTGATTGACATCCAAATCGGCCAATGGTAGTCAAGACAATGCTGTCATGACGCACAGATATCTATGTGAATGGAGCGCTATATCTAGGTGCGCTTGTTTTACTCAACTTACTCTACCTTCCAAACCATAGCACTGAAAAGTCCAGGAATGGGCTTGTTTTGAAAGGGAGGCTTAGGGGAAGACGAACATACCCAGTGACGCTAGCTAAACAGTAAAATGTCCTCTTCATACAGTGCGCAAAGAACAGGTTTTGTTTTTGTTTGTGCAACTTTCAATACTCAAATATGTTGTTGCAAGTGGATATCTACTATAAGGATGACTTTGAAGAAAAAACAACTGAATATAATTATTCTCTAGACCGTAACGAACAAAACAAATGCATACATGTGTGGATTAGACGTGATTTGCCCCAGAATATTAGCATGACAAGGTAAGAAACGACAATATATATTTTAAACATATATACAGTTTGACTACTTATTCTTACTTTTGGTTATATTTAATGTTTATTTGAACATAATACGTGTATAGAGGTGGGAATAAGCTTTCAAAAGAGATATAGCTTGACTATATTGACACAAGTGAATTCTAATACTGATGCTGTTAAATGAAAAATAACTGAATCCTCCCTGTACAGGGAGGGTGATCCTTAAGAGGAGGTTTTCAGAATTATTTGTGAACGTTTTAATGAAAAAAAAAATGTTTTTATGCACACAAAAAAGCGATTGCGGCAAACCAGGAAGTGCTATTATCATGAATTGCACATTATAGGACACATCTGCAGAGGATCTGATTATGGATATAGGTTCAGTATATAAATGATTATGGATATAGGTTCAGAATATACATAAGTACCTCAGCGCGGATGTTCAGAATTCTTTGTTCAGTTTTCATGTAGTTCCAGAGCCTAATAGAGGCTCCGCGAAAACAAACAACTGTGCATGCGCGCAGCTGGGAGCATCAGCGCCGATGATTGACAGTCCTTGGCATGACTCGATTGGTTAACCTCGACGGCACCGTGGATTCTGAACTATAGCTAAGAGCAGGGAAGGCGGGACTTGCCCGTAATATTAGAATTAATAAAATGATTTATTTTATATCAACATTTAAGGCCAGGAGGTCAATTTAACACATTTCCTAAAATTTGTAATTCATTTAGAGTTACAGACTATCACTTTAATCCATTTCTGGGTCAGGGGGGTGGCAATTAGAGATGCCACCCAAGTCTCATAGCACCAGCTCCTCACTGACCCTCTGCAGGTGGTGAGTCCACAGGATTTTTCGGCCAATTATTCTTTCAATTTATCCATTTATCCAGTCGTTTAGATCCAGAAAGGTCAGTGAACATGTGTTTATTTCTATAATTGACCAAAACAAAGCACAGGATAGAGATCACTTGTTCCACATTAAGTTGTTTGATGAAAAATACTAATTTGTTTCATTCTACAGTCATTATAGAATTACAGGAGTCATGTTCAGGTGTATATAAGGTTTCTAAATGACTAAATTATATGACAGATATTTCAATAATCGATTAGTTATGCGGGCTCTCCAGTGTTCCCTCAAGTAACTGCAGCTACTGACTGGTCGCACCAATGATTCTGTCAGTTTGCATCATTTGAGGATAGCATCAGTCACTGTTTATTTATTTATGAAAAGACAAGTCCAACCTTTAGTGACCCAGTGGCTGTAGGAGTGAGCCTCATGGTGCCTATACTTTTGATACGCTGCTCCAGGATCAATTATTTCTTGGTTTCTTGGTGCGAGAGTCTGTCAGTGGAAAAAACCTGCCAAAAAATTGATCCTGTAGCATCTTAGAGACCACTGTGATGGAAAGTAAAGGCCCCATGCTGGCCTTTTATACAACCACTGGGTCAAAAGTTCCAAAAATATCTACTTTTTTTCACAAGTTGCACAATTCCCCTTGAACTCCCAGTTTAGATTTGTTTCAGAATCCTCCATTCCTTTTAACACGTGCTTTTTACAATCATTGCAATTACCCGCCGCTAAACAGTGTGCCTTCTCACACATAACACCCTTTAGTGTCATTGTGTCGCTGTTTGTTTCCCCGCCACATTGCGTTCGTCGTTTAGTAAAAAGGTCTTGCGTGCTGCCGCGGTGCCACAGTACGTTCCTACACATCGCCCCCACATCCGCCGTAAAAAAAAGCATTAGCAGGAGCCTAGCGTAGCAATCAGCCAATTAACGCGGAGCACAGCCGAACAAAACGTTTGCCATTTGTCGATAGGGCACCACCTTCTAGTGATAATTACTCACACGTTTTGCTCCCAGCGCTACATCCATCACGTGTCATTTTGGAGACAATGGTGCCGTAGTTCCAGTGTCATCAATTATGTACACTGGTGCACGCATGAGCAAGTTTCGAAATGCCATTTGCAAACACACAAGCGCACACACACACATATATACAACCCACACATGCAAATACGCACGTCTGGCGGATACAAAATGATAGTTGTCAGATTTGACGAACAGCATGCAGACAATATGAATGGTGTGATTTAGAGCAACGCCTTTGGCCATAGAGGCACTTTAAAGAAAAAAAAAAGAAATGGAAAAAGACGGGGCCTACGCACGCACACGCATAATAGTCGTACGACAAGCGGCCGCACAATCCAGACATTTTCAAGGGGGGAAAGAAAAAGAGCGCTTTGGGTTTTTTGGTTTATTTGAAATGTCAAGATAAAACGGCGTGACAGTGGCGGCGGTGGGAAACATGAGAGAATCTTTAAAAAGTCAGACATGAGACAGAATAAAACGGGTGGGAGAGTTCTCAGAAACATTTGATTGAGCAAAGACACGCGTCTACGGTTGAAAAGATGATGGGTGAGTTACTGTAAATTGGAGAGGATGCTTCTGAAGGCACGTTTTGGGGGAAGCGAGTCAGGGCGCCATGGAGGGACAGAATATGGATTGTTATAGCTGGTAAATGACAGTCACTTCTATCGAGCCAGAAAAACAGATTTGACACATTTGAAGTTCGTTCTCGTCTCATGATCCCCTTCTTTTTGACGCCTCTCTCTCTTTCCCTCTTGCAAAAAAAATAACAAAACAAAATCAGTTACTTGACCCTCTTATGCGTGCCGTGTTTCTTACCGCTACACTCTCTCTTATTTACACATTGCATCTTCTGCTTTTCTTGTTCTTGTCTGAGATGGTAGAGATGAACTTAGCCTTGCGATGAGAACAAAAAAACACATCAGGCAAAGTACATTTTATTTTCTCTGAACAAGCACTCGTGTCCCAGGAAGGGGTGACATATTGAGACTGTCATATTTATTCCAATGTTGCTTCAGAGATTTTTTAGAAACAGCGTTATGTTTTTAGTTTTTTTTTTTGGGACTTTACAGTACATTTACTTTTGGTACGATGACTAAACATGTACCCAGAAATATACCTGCAAGCAAAAATATTGGATTTATTAGAATAATACAATGAACACATCCAGATTTTTTCAGTATTTTTTCTTCTTTTGCTAAAGGCCGATGTTAACCAATACCAGCACATGGACTTTTTTATTGTATTATTATTTCTAATCGGAAAATTCATATCTACTTGCACTTAACCAGGACAAAACACTCAACATAAAAAATTGTGCATGTATACAGCTGGAGAACCTATCCTTTCTCTTTTATAATGACATTGTTTATCCCAACAACAACAAAAGTCTTGTTTAAGTTACATTTTAAGAACAAAACACAATTTACCGTCTTGAGATTTCTGGCCCAGTCCTAGTTTGAGTTTTAATTTGTGTTGAATCATTCATCGCTCTGTTCTACACACTGCATAAAATGAGAAAAATAAGTAATCTTTATCTTAATATGCAAACAGATCAGGATTTGCCAAAGGGAAAAGCATAAAATATGTAATTTACTTAAAGACTAAAACAAACAATTTCTCACACAGTAGAAAATAATACAGTATTTACATTTGAGCAGCACATTTTACCAGATTCAAGCCATTGTGAAGTTATTTAAGTCTTTAAGAATCGTTCAAAAGTCCATTTATTTATTTAAATGAACTTAAAATGTGAAACCAAAATATCGTTACAAGCGTTACAAGTGTCATATGCCAATCCTTTGTTTGGTATAATTTTGATGATTTTGGCTTAAAGTCCTGATTCCAAATATTCAAAAAAAAAATTATTTTGGGTTTTAACAAGCTGCGAGACAATTATCAACATAAGAACAAATAAAACGCTGAACATATCTCATTTTACCTGTAATAACTCACATATTTATTTAAAAAGCATGACCCTATGGCCGCTCAGAGTAATCCAAGCAACAGGCTCCTATCTCTACGCTGCCGAACGGAACGTTTCAAGAGATCCTTTGTTCCTTCGGCTGTCAGACTGTACAACAAACCTGGATGAGTGTTCTGCTGCTGGACACCTGAATTTTTCCTACAGGGGATCAATAAAGTATCTATCTATTTATCTAGATATATCTAAAAATTGTCAGTTGAATCACAGAAGTATCTTTGGTCACATCTGAATATCTCCATCTCCGGGATCAATAATGTATCTATCTTTAAAACCAGTCCCACATCTCCCTCTTCACTGACCACTTAGTCCAGACAGAACATGAAAATGGAGGTTATGAAGAGAGTGGACGTCCAAAGGCATAAAAGGTTAGAAGGAGCAGCAGTTAGATAGCTGGAGCCCTTCAGATCAGCTGTCTCTGTGGATATGTGGGCTGAGATGGCATGCGGAGACTGCTGCCCACACACACACGGACACCACCATCGTCTTCTTCGCTGGAGGGTGAAGTGTTTATAGAAAATGCAGAGTGTGGGAGTGCATCGAGTGGAGTGGAGTGTTAATTATTCCCGACATTTACCGCTTTACATAAAGAACGTCACGGATATCACTCGGCTCGGTTTCAATTTTGTGTACTAGATCGAGACCGAACACAAACACGGTGGGAGCGCGAGGTGGCGGTTATATTCTTCGTGAATGCTACCCTGCTGTGTATGATTAATCTTTTTTTCTTATAATGTATTTTGGTGGAATGACGCCTGTTTGAAATGTGAATACAAGTTTTACACCAATAAAGCCACAGTTAAAAGTCACAGTCTGTTCAAATAAGAGAAAAATAAGTGTTCTGGCAGAAGAGCACACACAGGGATGATAGAACATACAGAAATATATAGCTAGTATAAAATCAGATTCATTTATTTGCCATTTGCAGTAAAACCACATTGGGATACATCTGCAAAAGTCCCCAGTGTGCACAAGACAAGTACATACATACAATGATGAATTTACTCTACATAATTAACCATATTCTCATGATGTAATTTGGCAAATAATGATTGATGTTACATTGGATTCAGATTTAGAGTCAGACTACTTTATTTATCCAACCAGAGGCAATTCATTGGAGTATAAGTCATACACCCTCAAACACGCCCTAACCCTAAGCCGTAGTCCATAAACTAAAAATCCACAGAGTTCATTAGTCTAAAAGCAGTTGGGACTGAAGATTGTAAGAGAAGGTTTATTTTATAATGTTTATAAAAATAACATGTTCTTGATGTAAACAAAGTGGAAGACTGTAGTAATTTATCACATGGTTAATAACACCCCTATTGTTGTGTTGTCGATCACAACTGTGAAGTAAAACAGCTCAAACTACAATAACATTTGTAATTGTTTCTAGCAAAATCTTAGATCTAATGTTACCTGTGTTTTAGCTGTTAATTTGCCCATTCTTGACTGACAATGTATTTTTTGATTCAAATGTATTGAATCTGGCATTTTCATAATAATTATTATGAAACTCTATTAAAGGTATGGTCATGTATCTTTGTACTTTGGTTTTATTGTTTTACAACAACCTGCCCAGGGACTGCAACTGAAAATTAGCGCTTATGCTAAAAAACCTGGTACAATGCAATCTCTTTCGGCTAATGTTTTTTTTTTGGTTACTATACAATCATTCTATACCATGCTATAAAAACAAGCTTTTCATAAGATAGTATTTCACTGGTCAAAAAAGGAAATCTGGAAATCTCTTTTGTAACAACACAGGCATACAACCAGGAGACTTCGAACACACGTTACATACTTTAACACTGGGAAATCAGAATTATAAATCACAATCTGCTGTGTTCTTCATTTACAGCCATACCTCACATTCATTCATTAAAAATCCGATAAGCAATCATGAACAAGAATCGACTCAATGTTTCCTTCATTAGTAATATCTCAATAGATAAGTGTCTTTCTGAACATCAAACTGCGTGAAGCAAATCAGTCTAAGCCATGTCAGCCAGGGAAAAATGAAAAAGAAAAATAAGGGCATGAATGCATTAGAGCTCTGAGTTTTAGTGCCTTCTTCTCTGCCTCTGATGAAGGACAATGTTCTGCTCTGATAGTGTTGGGTATGATCGCAAACCCCTGGAGATAGAACTCACAACCATAGAAATTAGGCCATATACGACACATACATAGAGAGAGCATAGAGAATTCCACACTGACCTATTCAAAGTCGTATGGATTCACTAGTGGTTGGTTATGGAGACGGATAATAACAGGCAAAAAACAAATATAATGCATTTTTAATCATTGCTGCGTGCTATTTGAAGTAGCTCTGTCTGGTAAACAGGAGGAAGTAGGGAATATTCATGAACGCCATATATATGAGGAGAAAGCGGTTCCCTCGAGGCCCCCCCGCCTCAGATCTGGGCCAACGGAGAACATAACGATACATATATACATCACAGAGACATGGGGATATCTCACTTAATTAATACAGAGATGCCAGACAATGCAAGACTAATAATTGATTGACTGCGGAACCTTCCGCAGTCAACCATTGGTTTTGTATTTCTTTATTCCGTCATTTTTTTTGACACGTTTCACAGCTTTCACATTTTCAACAATTTCCACAAGTTATACATCAAAACGTTCCACATGTTTGGGAGATTATTGCTATTACTTTTGGGACTTCAGCGATTTCCGGTTTTTCCGCAATCGGACAAAAATCTGCATTGAGAATTCTGCAATGCATTTTAATAGGCCCATGCATTTTAATAGGACTTCAGCTCTTTCAGACATTTCTACAGTTTCAATGATTCAACAGTTTCAAGGATTCAACAGTTTCAAGGATTTCAGCAGTTTCAAGATTTCAAGAGTTTCAAGGACTTCAACAGTTTCAAGGACTTCAGCAGTTTCAAGGACTTCAGCAGTTTCAAGGACTTCAGCAGTTTCAAGGACTTCAGTGTAATCATGCAACCTAATAGGGATTTTTCCATGTAAACCAGTATAATGCAACTTAATAGGGATTTTTCCATGTAAACCAGTATAATGCAACTTAATAGGGTTTTTTCATGTAAACCAGTATAATGCAACTTAATAGGGGTTTTTTCCATGTAAACCAGTATAATGCAACTTAATAGGGGTTTTTACATGTAAACCAGTATAATGCAACTTAATAGGGTTTTTTCCATGTAAACCAGTATAATGCAACTTAATAGGGTTTTTTCCATGTAAACCAGTACAATGCAACTTAATAGGGATTTTTCCATGTAAACCAGTATAATATGCAACTTAATGGGGATTTTTCCATGTAAACCAGTATAATGCAACTTAATGGGGATTTTTCCATGTAAACCAGTATTATGCAACTTAATAGGGATTTTTCCATGTAAACCAGTATAATGCAACTTAATAGGGATTTTTCCATGTAAACCAGTATAATGCAACTTAATGGGGATTTTTCCATGTAAACCAGTATTATGCAACTTAATAGGGGTTTTTACATGTAAACCAGTATAATGGAACTTAATAGGGGTTTTTACATGTAAACCAGTATAATGCAACTTAATAGGGATTTTTACATGTAAACCAGTATAATGCAACTTAATAGGGATTTTTCCATGTAAACCAGTATAATGCAACTTAATAGGGTTTTTTACATGTAAACCAGTATAATGCAACTTAATAGGGATTTTTCCATGTAAACCAGTATAATGCAACTTAATAGGGTTTTTTACATGTAAACCAGTATAATGCAACTTAATAGGGGTTTTTACATGTAAACCAGTATAATGGAACTTAATAGGGGTTTTTACATGAAAACCAGTATAAAGGATAACAGTTTAAAGGATATCAGGAGCTTCAAATACTTCAGGAGTTTCAAAGATGTTTAAAGTATTTTAACAGTTTCAAGGATTTCAAGGATTTTTCAGCTAAATTCCACATTAGATCTGTTCCGCAGTCAATCGCAATGGCTTCAGCCATTGCAACGGTTTCTAGTTTTGGTGTGAAGATGATGCAAGTGAAGGCATGGTTTAGTTAGTACCCCAGGGTAAGAAAACGATAAAATGTGGTTATTGATTGACTGCGGAACCTTCCGCAGTCAACCATTGGTTTTGTATTTCTTTATTCCGTCATTTTTTTTGACACGTTTCACAGCTTTCACATTTTCAACAATTTCCACAAGTTATACATCAAAACGTTCCACATGTTTGGGAGATTATTGCTATTACTTTTGGGACTTCAGCGATTTCCGGTTTTTCCGCAATCGGACAAAAATCTGCATTGAGAATTCTGCAATGCATTTTAATAGGCCCATGCATTTTAATAGGACTTCAGCTCTTTCAGACATTTCTACAGTTTCAATGATTCAACAGTTTCAAGGATTCAACAGTTTCAAGGATTTCAGCAGTTTCAAGATTTCAAGAGTTTCAAGGACTTCAACAGTTTCAAGGACTTCAGCAGTTTCAAGGACTTCAGCAGTTTCAAGGACTTCAGCAGTTTCAAGGACTTCAGTGTAATCATGCAACCTAATAGGGATTTTTCCATGTAAACCAGTATAATGCAACTTAATAGGGATTTTTCCATGTAAACCAGTATAATGCAACTTAATAGGGTTTTTTCATGTAAACCAGTATAATGCAACTTAATAGGGTTTTTTTTCATGTAAACCAGTATAATGCAACTTAATGGGGATTTTTCCATGTAAACCAGTATAATGCAACTTAATAGGGGTTTTTACATGTAAACCAGTATAATGCAACTTAATAGGGTTTTTTCCATGTAAACCAGTATAATGCAACTTAATAGGGTTTTTTCCATGTAAACCAGTACAATGCAACTTAATAGGGATTTTTCCATGTAAACCAGTATAATGCAACTTAATGGGGATTTTTCCATGTAAACCAGTATAATGCAACTTAATGGGGATTTTTCCATGTAAACCAGTATTATGCAACTTAATAGGGATTTTTCCATGTAAACCAGTATAATGCAACTTAATAGGGATTTTTCCATGTAAACCAGTATAATGCAACTTAATGGGGATTTTTCCATGTAAACCAGTATTATGCAACTTAATAGGGATTTTTCCATGTAAACCAGTATAATGCAACTTAATAGGGTTTTTTTCATGTAAACCAGTATAATGCAACTTAATAGGGTTTTTACATGTAAACCAGTATAATGGAACTTAATAGGGGTTTTTACATGTAAACCAGTATAATGGAACTTAATAGGGGTTTTTACATGTAAACCAGTATAATGCAACTTAATAAGGATTTTTACATGTAAACCACTATAATGTAACCTAATAGGGGTTTTTACATGTAAACCAGTATAAAGCAACTTAATAGGGATTTGTACATGTAAACCAGTATAATGCAACCTAATAGGGATTTTTCCATGTAAACCAGTATAATGCAACTTAATAGGGATTTTTCCATGTAAACCAGTATAATGCAACTTAATAGGGATTTTTCCATGTAAACCAGTATAATGCAACTTAATAGGGATTTTTTCATGTAAACCAGTATAATGCAACTTAATAGGGTTTTTTCATGTATAATGCAACCTAATAGGTTGCATTATACCACCAGACCAAGACCCAAACGAAGACTCAGACCACCACCAGATAATGACCACAGACCAGGTTTCCTTAGTTACAGGAACCAAATTGTTTCAGCGGTGAGGGGATTTTTCAGTTTCAAGGACACTTTCAATACATTCAGTAGTTTCAAGGATTTCAGCTGTTTAAGAATTTAACCAGTTTCAAGGATATCAGGAGGTTCAAGGATTTCAGGAGTTTCCACACTTTCAACAGTTTCCAGGTTTAAAAAAAGTTTCAAGGATTTCAGGAGTTTCAATGTTTCAACAGTTTCAAGGATTTCAGGAGTTTAAAGGTTTCAACAATTTAAAGGACTTCAGGAGTTTCAAATATCTATCAAGTATTTTAACAGTTTCAAGGCTTTTTAAAGGATTTCAAGGATTTTTTTTAGCAGATTTCCACATTAGATCTGTTCCGCAGTCAATCGCAATGGCTTCAGCCATTGCAAGTTTCTAGTTGATTGACTGCGGAACCTTCCGCAGTCAACCATTGGTTTTGTATTTCTTTATTCCGTCATTTTTTTTGACACGTTTCACAGCTTTCACATTTTCAACAATTTCCACAAGTTATACATCAAAACGTTCCACATGTTTGGGAGATTATTGCTATTACTTTTGGGACTTCAGCGATTTCCGGTTTTTTCCGCAATCGGACAAAAATCTGCATTGAGAATTCTGCAATGCATTTTAATAGGCCCATGCATTTTAATAGGACTTCAGCTCTTTCAGACATTTCTACAGTTTCAATGATTCAACAGTTTCAAGGATTCAACAGTTTCAAGGATTTCAGCAGTTTCAAGATTTCAAGAGTTTCAAGGACTTCAACAGTTTCAAGGACTTCAGCAGTTTCAAGGACTTCAGCAGTTTCAAGGACTTCAGCAGTTTCAAGGACTTCAGTGTAATCATGCAACCTAATAGGGATTTTTCCATGTAAACCAGTATAATGCAACTTAATAGGGATTTTTCCATGTAAACCAGTATAATGCAACTTAATAGGGTTTTTTCATGTAAACCAGTATAATGCAACTTAATAGGGTTTTTTTTCATGTAAACCAGTATAATGCAACTTAATGGGGATTTTTCCATGTAAACCAGTATAATGCAACTTAATAGGGGTTTTTACCATGTAAACCAGTATAATGCAACTTAATAGGGTTTTTTCCATGTAAACCAGTATAATGCAACTTAATAGGGTTTTTTCCATGTAAACCAGTATAATGCAACTTAATAGGGATTTTTCCATGTAAACCAGTATAATGCAACTTAATAGGGATTTTTCCATGTAAACCAGTATAATGCAAACTTAATAGGGGATTTTTCCATGTAAACCAGTATAATGCAACTTAATAGGGTTTTTTCCATGTAAACCAGTATAATGCAACTTAATAGGGATTTTTCCATGTAAACCAGTATAATGCAACTTAATAGGGATTTTTCCATGTAAACCAGTATAATGCAACTTAATAGGGATTTTTCCATGTAAACCAGTATAATGCAACTTAATAGGGTTTTTTCCATGTAAACCAGTATAATGCAACTTAATAGGGATTTTTCCATGTAAACCAGTATAATGCAACTTAATAGGGATTTTTCCATGTAAACCAGTATAATGCAACTTAATAGGGTTTTTTTCATGTAAACCAGTATAATGCAACTTAATAGGGTTTTTTCATGTAAACCAGTATAATGCAACTTAATGGGGATTTTTCATGTAAACCAGTATAATGCAACTTAATAGGGGTTTTTTTTACTGTAAACCAGTATAATGCAACTTAATAGGGTTTTTTCCATGTAAACCAGTATAATGCAACTTAATAGGGATTTTTCCATGTAAACCAGTATATGCAACTTAATAGGGTTTTTTTCATGTAAACCAGTATAATGCAACTTAATAGGGATTTTTCCATGTAAACCAGTATTATGCAACTTAATAGGGATTTTTCCATGTAAACCAGTATAATGCAACTTAATAGGGATTTTTCATGTAAACCAGTATAATGCAACTTAATAGGGGTTTTTACATGTAAACCAGTATAATGGAACTTAATAGGGATTTTTACATGTAAACCAGTATAATGTAACTTAATAGGGGTTTTTACATGTAAACCAGTATAATGCAACTTAATAAGGATTTTTCCATGTAAACCACTATAATGTAAACTTAATAGGGGTTTTTACATGTAAACCAGTATAATGCAACTTAATAGGGATTTTTACATGTAAACCAGTATAATGCAACCTAATAGGGATTTTTCCATGTAAACCAGTATAATGCAACCTAATAGGTTGCATTATACCACCAGACCAAGACCCAAACGAAGACTCAGACCACCACCAGATAATGACCACAGACCAGGTTTCCTTAGTTACAGGAACCAAATTGTTTCAGCGGTGAGGGGATTTTTCAGTTTCAAGGACACTTTCAATACATTCAGTAGTTTCAAGGATTTCAACTGTTTAAGAATGTAACCAGTTTCAAGGATATCAGGAGGTTCAAGGATTTCAGGAGTTTCCACACTTTCAACAGTTTCCAGGTTTAAAAAAGTTTCAAGGATTTCAGGAGTTTCAATGTTTCAACAGTTTCAAGGATTTCAGGAGTTTAAAGGTTTCAACAATTTCAAGGACTTCAGGAGTTTCAAATATCTATCAAGTATTTTAACAGTTTCAAGGCCTTTTAAAGGATTTCAAGGATTTTTTTTAGCAGATTTCCACATTAGATCTGTTCCGCAGTCAATCGCAATGGCTTCAGCCATTGCAAGTTTCTAGTTCTTAATGCAAAAGAAGCCAATTTGAACGAAAGCTAGCTTGAATTAACTTTCCATATATGGCCCATTAATACAGATGTGGGCCATATAAGGATTAACCAATTTGATACATTAATTCACAGGGAGTCTCCAGCTTTTCTTAGCAACCACCCTAGCAACCACCTTAGCTTCTTTCCTCTGGCAGAACACTTTTTGGCCTAACATCTACATCTCTGCATCTCAAGATGAATCTCAGGTGATTGTTGTGGTGGGCTGTGGGTACTGTGATCCAAATATCTGAGAATTATATTTATAAAAGTCTTCTTCGTGTTTAAGGCTTATAAGGTTATTTCAATAAGACATGTCTAAAACAGAAACTTTCTACACAGTATAAAAAAGATTGAATATATTTGGAATCAATTGGGTTTTTTGAGCAGAAATATTGGCTTTTGTTTAAAGTCGAGGGAATTACAACAAATCAGTGTGCATAAAGTTGTGCATATGTTCAAAATGAAAATGAATTCTAACGGTATACTATAGAAAGTGCTTGTACTTTGATCAGCCTCATGCTTTTAACGACACACTGTTTGATGCTGATTGAGGCAGTTCCAATGTTTTCTCTGGTGTTGTCTTTGATTTCATTACGGCGATCAGTAGTTTTGGATACTTTGAAGAGCGATTGAAACGTTTCGTCTCGCACAGAGTACAATCAAAACACACACACAAAAAAAAAACGTTTTATGTCAACGTGCAGATGACGTCAAAGAACATGGAAGATGAATACATGTGAAGCAACCTGTGGGGGCTTTGAGATTTGGGGAAAGGGTGACAAAACAAAGTAAGGGAAAAATGCTATTACTTTTACTAGGAAAATTGTCGTAAGTGTTTTTTTCAAGCTTGTATTATACAAACAGAAAAACATACAAGAAGATACAGAAGTATAGTAGAAAAAATATTGGGAAAAATTGCAATAACTCCCACTGATGTCTGCTGTCGTTACTGTACGTCCTTGGGCAAGACACTCAACATACTTTGCCCGAAGCCTGATTAGTGTAGGGCTGGTGCTTTATGAATTGGGTACAGCTCTGACTGCCACCCCTATGACCCAGAAATGGATTAAGGGGAAGAAGATGGATATTTAGAACATAGTGCATGCAAATTTAGAAATGTTTGTGTCTCTGTCTGAATGTGTATGTGTGTGTCCTGAATTGTGAAGCGTCTTTGAGTTTTTGAAAAGTGCTATATATGAAACCGATGTATTATCATTATAATTATAATTATTATTATTATTAAAATATAAAAAAACAAATAATTAGCGAACTGGGTGATTCTACATGAATATTGGATAAGGTGTGTATGTACTTTTCACCTGTTAATGGGTGGGCTTATGTGTTGTGGTAATGTTATTTGCAAAACGACATAAAATAGAAAGGATTTTAATGAATATTTTGAACGGATTAGAAAAAACATCTTGTGTGGTTTGATATTGGTATTAAAAGTTCCGCCTAGCCCTTGCGCTCTGTAATATGGTCACATTCTGGACATGTGATTGTTTTTGTAGTTGACTAAAAGGGGTAATCATAGTGGCAGGTATGGGGCTGTGGTGTGAGGAGTGGGAGCTGGGTGAGGAGAGATGGGTGAGGGAAATCCACGGCGAGATCAAAGGAAGGACGGGGATGAGATAGAAAAGAGGTGGGAGCGTTGTGTTGCGCCTTAATCACAACACAATACTCCTGGATTTAAGAATATAAACCTGGTGATGTGGTTAGAAGCTGCACAGAGAGGTGAAGGAGAGAAGAAAGAACAAGGAAAACAGACAAACAGTAGATGTAGATCACACATTTCCCGAACACGACACTTTCAAACATTAAAATGATTTTAAGTGTCCATTCATGTACTCATGTACTGTATTTCTGGTACCACAACCTTCTTACAATCTGGTTTTGCCCACAATAAGAAATATATTTAATGCCTTTGGTTATATGAATGTAATATAAGTGCCGAAATCTGACGTGTAAATGCACAGACCAGATAACACCTGTTAATGATGGTTTTTGGAGGAATGCACACAAAAATGTCAATTTTTTTCCAATCCAAGCTTCTAAAAAATGCAATTATGTCTGTGTAAACCAAAAAAATCCCTCTGCATGCGTTTGTTATTTTCCTATTTTATGAAACAATTTTATTATTGCTTTTTTATGGACTTACCTCAAGTGGTATAGTATTTTTACTTGATTTACATTCATGACACTAATAAATAAGTCAACACTCAAAGACAATGCTGATAAGCTAAGCTACTACTATAGCCACAGCTGCCCTGGGGCACACTGGCAGACTGAGGCAACCAGTATGTGACATCAGCGATCACCACCAACCATTCACACGCACACCAGACTCATCCAAAGCAATACGTCTGAAATGTTGCTTCTCTATGTCCACATACTTAACTAAACTTATTAAATATTGCTACTATTGACACTGACACTCAATGCCACATTTTGAGAAAAATTCTCAATAATTTCTAAGACTTTCTCAGAAGTCAGAAGTTTAAACTCAGTCAGTAAGGAAATAAAATCATATCTTTTCCCACAGTGTCTGTAATCGTCCAGCTTCCACTCTATCATTGATGTGTTTTCAGAGAAGAAAAAGCTAAAATATCTACGTTCAATAACGGCAAGACTTTAGACTTCCAAACACAGACTGTAGCCGTTGGCGTAGTTGTGGGAGTCCTCCATAACACTGCGACTCTTGATGCAGTCACCCACTATGTAACCGCTGAGTGGCAGGTCATGCGGCAGACTCTGGGGAGAACATGTCAAATGGACTGGTGTATACAGCCATACACAAGCACCACTCTCCTGTGTGGGCTTCCAGCAATGCAAGTGTACAAGTTCTGTGCAGAAAACTTATTGTTTCTACAAGTATTTAAATTCTCAACCAAAAGTAGAAAGTTGTGATATTCCTCCTGGCTATTCCATAGAGGACCATTTAGAGCTGTAATTGCGTCTGCTGTGATTCTGGGAACTGTGATGGTTTCTGCTTAAGGTTATCACACTCTTATATTCCTACGTATGCCTTCATCTGACTTATTATTTCTGGAGTTGAGACATAGAGAATGAAAATAGCTTGCTCAGATGGAAGAATAGATACAAGCTAGAAGCGTAATGATGCACAATTCCCAATGGACTCTTTAGCAGTGACTCCTGGGGACAACACAACACAGAGATATATGAAGAAACATGAGGGATGAAAACTCAAAATGAAAGAAAAGTGGCTCGTTTTTTTAGAAATTGAACACAAGACATTATTTCAAGCGTGGATGTGTGACAGCGAGGGATTGGAAAAATACAAAACATAATCATACCCCATCATACAACATAGGATTTTGAAGCAAAGAAAACTCCAGGGAGGTTGGCTCCACGTCTCAAACATAAATCTCCCATCACTCTGAGCATGTATGGATGCGGGTTGAGTATTTGGAGCTTGCTTTTATTTGTAGAAAGGGAAAATGGAAGTCTTTTGTGTCAGATGAGCCCGTTATGGAGATGGGCTCATGCACACAGCCTTGTCATTTGCGGTATAATCTCCCTTTGCCACTTGAATCCTAATATTAAAATCACTATCTGTACGGTGAGAGCAGAGTTCAAACCTTTTTGAGCCACAGAACAATGTTTTCAATGACAATAATCACATGGTACTACTCCTACTCAAATCAAAGGAATTCTACAAAAAAGGTTTTCATTAGTTTATTAATATAAAGTCATTTACACGGTTACCTTCAAATAAGTGCTAAAAATGCTGAAAATAACTTAAAGTACAGAAAAACAGTTAACATGCTAACTGCTACAAGAAACTTTCTCTTTACTGGTAGAAAAAAACAACTGAACCAAGTCTGTCCACGAACTGTCAATCCTTGTCCAGGACCGGTTTAGTGCCTGTCCAGGACCGGTCTAGTGCCTGTCCAGGACCGGTCTAGGGCCTGTCCATCCTGGACCAGTCCAAGAACAGCTTTGGAAAAAAGGTGCTTTAAATACTAAAGGAGGTTGGTTGCCAAGCGACCAAAATGACTACATTTGAATGTTAGAGTTCAAGGTAGAACTCCTCACATTTCAAAAATAAAAAATCATTTCATAAAAATAATGACATAGAAATAGATTACCGATGAATAAATGACTTATGAAGACCAAATGCAATTTGGAACTTGAGTAAGAGACTTCAGCCACATTGCCATTGCAGCTGCCATGCTAAAGTTGACTGATTAATTGATACTATGAGATCACCATGGACACAAACGGGTGAACGCATCAATGGAAAAGTTGCAGAGAGTAAAAAAGACATATTAATTTAGAGCACATATCTTTTCCTGAAGTGTGTGGCTTCTCGCTGATGCATCTTGCGTGACCTATTTGCATCGTGAAACTACCCGTCCCGTAGCCGTTTATACACACACCAAAAGGTCATTCATTCAATTTTCCATTTTTTCCCAATCCAAGCGCCTAAGAAATACAATTATTTCTGTGTCAACAAACAAAAGCCCTCCGCATGTGTTTGTTCCTTTCATTTATTGTATGAAACACTTTTATTGTTGCTATTTTTATGGACTGTTTACCTCGACTGGTAGTTTCAAGGCGGCAGACGCAAAACACAACATTATTTTTAGATGACTTGTGCCTATTCTTGTTGACGCTGGCGCCGTTTAACATAGATAATGTGTCAAATGAATGGCAATATTGTTTTTATTAAGACATAAAATAGCGGCTATATTTTGAGGTAGCTGAGCCTTTGTATGAACAGTTAACATTTATTACAGATATAAACCACAATATGGCGAGATTGCTATCAGAAATGATGGTCCATTCTTCTCACGCGTGGCTGACCTGGATTGCGTTCCTGGTCATTATTCAGACCTGATTTACTGATAATGACACATGGTTTGGTTGTAATGCATTGTTCATGATATTGTTCGGCGAAGATTAGTTCAAACTAGGATTTATTGTATGCCGATACAGATATCTAATGATCCAATACCACAGGCTGTTAATCAATCAGTCAACTTTTATTTGTTGAGCGCCTTTCCTACACAAGGCAACACAAAGCGCCTCACAACCCATATCACATCAGGCATAAATCATAAACATTAACATCTACATATACATAAAACAAATATAATCAATTCCCCACTTCTTCCAGAGGGATCAGGTTGCTTAACATGTAAAGCCCTGTTTCCACCAGCCCCACTTGTCCCTACTCAACTCTACTTGGGAGAGTACTTGGTTGTGTTTCCATTAGGTTGAGTACCTGATCTGGTGTCCTATAGCAACCTACCCACAATAAACCAGTATCCGTGGGAATTCCTTGGTAACCATGGCTTCCAGCAACACTCTGGCCAATCACTGTCAGTTAGAACACTCCAGCTCGTCCTGGACAGAACCAGGGCAGAGATGGTACCATAATAGTAGGTACTGGTGATACAGAGGCTGCTGGATAAACTACCAATTAGGGTAGAGTAAATATACTTTCTTATATACATGTAATTTTATAATTTTGTATCTGATTCTAGTGCTCAAAGATAAAAACAAAAATAAAAATAATCCTTCAGTTGTATGCACAGCTAACCGTTTTTAACCTGGATTTTGAAAGCTTTTCAGGAAGATTGTTCCAGATTA
Source organism: Knipowitschia caucasica (assembly GCA_964034765.1). Taxonomy (NCBI): domain Eukaryota; kingdom Metazoa; phylum Chordata; class Actinopteri; order Gobiiformes; family Gobiidae; genus Knipowitschia; species Knipowitschia caucasica. Next base: position 5,926,027 of record OZ035829.1, on the reverse strand, counting down.
TAGCTGCATAAATCTAATGACATTTATACTAATTTTATATTTAAATGAATTAAACTAAAACTAAATTCAACTCTGTATGTCCATATGTTGTATCCTTTAACAAAAAAAGCATTAAAGCCAAATAGTTGATATATTTTCAAACCTGATTACTTTAAATGTATCAATACTATACAACATGAATGCATCACTCCATACACATAGGTGATGGACTTCTACTGTACCCACAGCTGCCCTGGGGCATACTGACAGAAGCGAGGCAACCAATATGTACCATCACCCTGACTCTGACCACTACCAACCATTCATGCACACACCAGACTCATTGCAGACATCATGTTAGTGTCTTGCCTAAGGACACAATGACAGCTTGGCTCTCCAGTGTGGCAGCAGGTCTTCCCAGAGGTCTCCCATTACATTACTAACCAGGCCCTGCACTGCTTAGCTTCAGAGGTCTGACAGGATCTGACTTTCACATGCAGGTGTTGTTGAATTTTATCCAGCGTATGAAACAGAGAAAGAACAGTGAAAAGTGAATATGGATTTTGCAAATAATACTTACTACTAATACTATGTACTAATGTTACTAATACAACTGGACAAATCTTCCCAACACTAGTTCCTGATTATATCCTGCTGATTTCGTCCATCCTCTCACTCTCACAGCTGTAAACAAGTGCAACGTCCTGGTGTATTTTTCTGTCTGGAGCCGAGCCACCTTCTCTTTGAACTGTTGGCCTCAGGCAGCCGCCACAGGGCAGCTGAGGCACCAACCTCTGCAGTCAGCGCTATCACCCTCCTAAATAAACAATGGGCGTCAAGATTACAGTAGTCCAACAACTTGCCCACAATATGAGGGAAAGTGTGCGCTCGATTGTTCTGGTTTCACTTTTGATATGAACTTGTAAATGTGTCGCCAAAGTCCATAAATTGAAACAATGCAATAAAAACAGTTGGCTGGCTCATTTTCATTGTTGGACAAGAATTGTGACAGATTTTTTTGATTTTATGAGGTTGATAAAGCACTTGTCTGGACCAATCCCTTCCTTTTTTTTGAAAGAGTGACAAATCCAGGTCAGATTTGAACAGATTTCCACCTGAAATGTCTTTTATGGGCACGACTTATCAGAACGATGTCTTCTATACAACTCTCTTGGCCAACTTCCATTTCTTTGATAACACACTGAGATCTTGGTTCAAAAGACAGAGTAAACAATTCATGGCCATACCTGCATGGAAAGCCTGATCCATCTGACCTGAGAGGCTAAGCTGGACAGAGCCAGGTTAATAATGTGATGGGAGACCTCTGAAAACACCAGGTGCTACAATAGATAGATTGATAGATACATTATTGATCCCTTGTAGGATAAATTCAATACAATGGTCCGGCTGTGGGATACCAAACTGTTGTTGTGTCCTTAGGCAAGACACTTCACCCACATTGCCAAAAATGGGTCTAGTGTGTGTGTGAGTGTGAATGATTTGTGGTGGTCAGAAGGGGCTGATGGCATAGATTAGAGGTCGAGCTTTCGTCAGTCTACCCGAGGGCAGCTGTAGCGACAGTAGTTACAGGTTAATAAGTAAGTACGTAAGTAAAGTTTATTTGTATAGCGCCTTTCACAGACCAGGATCACAAAGCGCTTCACTGATAAAAATAATACAGATTATACCAGGGTTTTTGGGTGTCATCACTAATACTCCAGCAAGTAAAGCTGCAAATACATGTTTCCAGTTGCAACCCAGTCCAGTTCATTTACTTTCTAGCATTGACTAAAGTAAATACAATATAAATTCTTATAAACGCAAACACTGCACACACTGTCCTCTTCCAAACTGCACCTCAAACTCTGGGTTGTGAACACCCAGTGAACACCCAGTTATCGTTTTGTTTTTTCTCTAATGTTTCTTTTGTAATTTTCTTCTGTTTTACCTACCGAGGGACAACAGATGGAAATGAGCATTTTATTTGAATTTGGCGCATTTACACTGCACTACATATGTTCATTAATACGCACTACCCCAGCCAAATGACTAAAACAAAAAACATAATCACGAATCAAAACAAAGGAAAGGGCTGCACAATGTTAAGCCACTGAATACAGTATGTGGGTCTTAAGACAGGACTTTGCTGTGACTCCCCGTTTACAACCCAGTAAGTCTTACGCAACGTGTCCTTACTCTTGGGTTCAGCGAATCTCTTGAGGACAGAGGCTCCACTCTGTACTCCAATCGTCACCCACAAAACCAGTCCTCCTCATTTGCATTAAACATTGGTGGCACAGTAACACACTTTTGGCGTCCCACTCCCATCGCCTGCGGGGCCTGTGGACTCACTCAGACTGACTGAATTCAAGAAGGTTTCATGGGGGTTAATTTACTCTTTGAAACAGGACAAGCGATAGGATTACCCTCCCCACAGACCGTCCTGCGTCGCCTTTTGAATTTATAAATGGAAGGACACACCTAGAAAAACAGCAGTGTCCAAGCAACCTCTCCTTGCCAGATCATTATGCAGATTGCGGGATCTTGGGAGCACTAAGCATTTTTATGTATTACAAGCAAAGAGAACACCTTGGCAATTTGTTTTGTGAATTAAATGGGATTGGATGTCCAAAAAATAACAAGAACTACCTCTGTGTTCCCTGAAAAAAGAAAAAAAAAGAGGCGTCGCAACTAGATGAAAGCGGGGGGAGTTGGAATGGAAGGGAGTGATTGATTTTCATGGCTCCTTTTTAAGCGGGTCTCTCTGGAGGCCTTGGATAACGTGAGCAGAGCACAGGCACAAAAAGAGGAAATTGAGAAACACCAGAGTCGACAGAAGGAGCAGAGGGCAGACATAATAAAGAAGTCAGTGCTTTGACCTGCACGCATCGCAAAAAACCTCTATCTATGTATGTATACCAATTGTGCGCTTACCATTCAATTCAATTCAATTCTCTTTATTGACAACATTTCAGCAAGTCCTACACATACTAGTTTCTAAAGTTTGTAAGTGCTAAATTATACCTTTATATATTTCTCGCTTTGGAAATAATTTGTGATTTCAATATTTTTTATTAAGATTAAGATAACCTTCATTTGTCCCAAAGTGGGGAGATAACTATACTAATTAAAATACAATCAAATGTCTCTAACTCTACTGTATCATCAAAGAAAGTATAAATTATCTTTCTTTAACATAATAAAGAAGTATGAAATCGCTTAGCATTTTCTTATTCCCACAAATACAGATTTTGAGGACAGTAAATTCTAAATGTCACAATGGTCTCCCATCCTGACTTCTAAACCAATCTCTAGACCCATTAGAAGAAAAAAAAAACACCCCCTTACGCCACTTCCCTGATCCCCCCCACTCTGGCTGGGAACCTAATGAAAAGGAGAGAAGGAAAAAAAAGTAGTATAGAAGGGAGAGAATTAGAATGAGAAAGAAACAAATAAATGAAATAATTTGTCTGAAGAGTTGCTGCTCTCGAGTGGTTTTCAGTTTTAAAAATATTTCATGGAAAGTCAGCACAAAGAGGTATTGTCTGTTGCAGTAAAAGTGTATAAACTGTGAGACTTTTAGAAAGACAATCAATAAATCCATCAACCTTCATTTGTAAAGCACTTTTCCTACAAAGTGCTTCACAGCCCACAGCACACAAAGTTTAAATCACATAAATCATAAACATTAAAATCACATGGAACATCAAAAAACCTAAAAAATAATGAATAAAAAAAAAACATTAAAATCTCAATCACAGGGTAATAAAAACATTAAAATCACACATGTAATAAAAACATTAAAATCACACAGGTAATAAAACATTAAAATCACACGGTTAATTAAAAACATTAAAATCATACACAGGTAATTAACAAATCCAACACGTTTTATCCATTAAAATAAAAGTATGAAACGCGCAGCAAGCATGTTATTCCTCTCGTCTTTGTTTCTTGGATAAACTCCGACGTGATTGCTCTTTTCTTACATATATTCTTGAGTGTAAATAGTCATTATAGAAAAATATGTTGTTTTATGCTTCTGTTGTATCTGCATCACTGGTAAACCACAACCATCACTTCTGAAGACCTGAAAGTACCATATGTGACATTCTTGAGGTGGCATGAGCTGCATGGTTCAATTCATTTACAAATAAATAAATAAGACACAATAGATATTTTTTATGTGAACTATTCTGGCCAAGTATGAGTCCGGTTTGTGGAGCTGAAAACCATCCTCACACTGGGGCATTATAGAAAACTATTTTATATAACTTCTGTATTCTCAATGCTAAAAGAGAAAAATTATTGAAACCCGTCCAATGTATTCCTCTCACAAAAACATTGGCAATGGTATAATTACTAAACAGATAAATTAAATATTGGTCGGGACAATAGCACAACAGGTGGTAAAAACAAATTCTGGCTATCTGCCCTAAACTCCTTCCATGGCCTGTTATACGTTATTTTAAAGCAACCACATCATATATTCAACTCCAAGTAATTAACCCAAAACACAATTAGAAACAATCCATTATCAATCTGTATATAAATATGTTGATGTGTAAATAAGCTATTCTTAATTAACTAATTTTGTTCAGAAAAAATATAAATAAAAAGAATAATATGAAAAACCCATATTCAATAAAAGTTTTTATTTTTGTCAGTTTTTTTTCTTCTTCCCACTCCTTTTCGAGTATCTGCAAGTGTTTCTCTTGTCTATTTAATATCTATAATTGCAAATTATGTAAATGTACCTCAGGGTTATTTATGCACAATTTTGATATTCTGCTTTTGTTTCTTGAACACTTGTTGGCTCAAAATAAACATGGCTTAATTATTTGTTTAGAAAACCTTCATAACCCAAAGTAAGTGCAAAAAAATTAAACTTAACAAAATATTAGCTATAAACATGCAAAAAAAAAAAGTGTTGCTCCCTTCCTTGTCTTTAATTAAAATGAGTCACTTCCAAAGCATAATACTTGCTAACGGCTAACGGCATTAGCACCAACCTCCTGTTTATTTGCAGACAAACAAACCACCTTTAACAAAATTGAGCTGGAAACCCCGACCTCGTGTGACAAAGATGCAATAGGAAGTTGGCGGTTAGAAGATGAAAACTGCACGGCCGGTGAGTGGGGGGCCACGGGGATAAAGGGCTCTGCAGCTCTGAATGTCACACTAATAAAGCTCGACTGGATATCCAGGTTCCGGCGCTCAGCTGAGGAATGACACAAGCAAAGGGAGAAGGGAGAAAAAGTCCAGATAAGACGGAATCCAAGGCATACGGGATCAAAGATGGAGGTGTCGAGAGCTGCGAAATGTCGTATTAAAACTCCCCCATTCCCCCCAAACCAACGGGCTTACACTGTCATGTCCCAGTTCTGAGGCTCCGGGCTCCGACAGACAGAAAGAGAGGGAATAAATTGGGGGGAAAAAAAGAAAAAGAGTGACATCACACTGCAAAAAGTGATGAAAAATAAGTTAAACATCTAAACATGGGGCGACAGTAGCTCAGTTTGTAGAGCATTGGCCTTCAGGCCTGAAGGTTGTGGGTTCAATTCCCACCTCTACACCTTCTCCACCGACTCCCACTGATGACTGCTGTCGTTGTGTCCTTGGGCAAGACACTTAACCCCACTTTGCCCAAAGCCCCCACTGAAAGATCAAGGCTATGCTCACACTCAGAGAGCAGCCGTCCTCCTGTGGACTCACCACCTGCAGAGGGTCAGTGAGGGGCTGGTGCTATGAGACTTGGGTGGCATCTCTGACTGTCACCCCCCTGACCCAGAAATGGATTAAAGGGTAGAAAATGGATGGATGGATGGATCTAAAGGCTCAAATTTAACAAAGTGTTTTGTAAATGATATGCCAAGATTAAACAAGATTTGCAAATGGGACAAAGCAAAATGATCTTGTTTTAAATAAATATATTATCTGACTTGTATACTGTAGAAGGTAAAGGTGCACTTTATTGATCCCCGTAGGGCAATTCATCCTCTGCATTTGACCCATCCTGATGCCGCTAAGCCTTACGTCAGGAGCAGTGGTCGCTGTAGTAACAGCGCCCAGGAACCCATCTCCAGATGTTGGTGCTCGGCTTGGTCAGGACTACCAGAGCTGGAAGATTTAACCTAGTGTGCATGTTTTTAGTGGTAGGGGAAACCGGAGCATCCTAAGCAAGCACGGGGAGAACATGCAAACTCCACTCTGAAAGACACCGTTCCGACCGGGATTCGAACCAAGGACCTTCTTGCTGAGAGGCGAGAGTGTTATCCACTCAGCCACCGTGCCATCCTTAGCCTGTGTTTATCTGTATGTTTTTAAAAGTGAAGCCCTTTGTGATCCTGGTCTGTGAAAGACGCTATACAAATAAACTTTACTTACTCAAATAAAGAAGACAACTCGATTCAAGAAAAACTACCTCATATTCTAAAACTTTGCAGTGCATATAGAATTACGGTTTACTTAAGAGACAAAAAACTTTCAAAATCCAGTTGCTGAAGAGTTTTGTATAATCATAATAGTAATCTCTTCAGAATACAAAAAAGAAAAGTGTAATTGTTTGGAACAGAAGCAAAATAATTACAAAATATCTGGCAAACGTCCAATTTGTTATTGTTAAAAATGATGAGTTTTGTGGTCAACACTGGCTGCCATACACACAAGTAAAAAGTGGAATCATTTTAATTTGTGGAACACAATGGAGAATGTTGTGTATAACTACCATATGGTTCTGCCAGAATGGTGCCATCTTCAATCAATCAATCAAAGTTTATTTGTAGAGCGCCTTTCATACACAGGGCAACACAAAGCGCTTCACAGTCCACATCACAAATCATCACATAAAACAAACACCAGAATCACAATTAAAACATTAGAATCACACAAAAGATTAAAACACAATTAAAACATTAAAATCACACAAAAGATTAAAACACAATTAAAACATTAAAATCACACAAAAGAATAAAACCATTAAAACTTTCAAAATTACACAAGAAATTTAAAAAAAAAACAAAAAAAAAAAACAGTGCATTAGAAATGCAGATAAAATCCTTCAGTTGTATGCACAGGCAAACAGAACAGTCTTTAACCTGGATTTGTACATTGACAGAGTAGACGCCTCCCTCACATTTTCAGGGAGATTGTTCCAGATCTTAGCTGCATAGATCTGAAACGCAGCCTCCCCATGTTTGGTTCTCACTCTGGGCACCAGCAGGAGGCCAGTCCCTGTGCTCCTCAGAGTCCGGGCCGGTTCATATGACACCAACATGTCACTAATGTATTCTGGTGCAAGGCCATGGAGAGACTTGTACACAAGCAGAGCTGTTTTAAAATCTATTCTCTGAGCCACAGGAAGCCAGTGCAGAGACCTGAGGACCGGACTAATATGGTCATACTTCCTGGTTCCTGTCAGGACTCTAGCTGCTGCATTTTGGATGTACTGCAGCTGCTTACAGGTCTGTTTGGACAGACCTGTAAGCAGGCCATTGCAGTAGTCTAGCCTACTGGAGACAAATGCATGGACAAGAATCTCCAAGTCTGCCCTGGACACTATATTTGGCAATGTTCTTCAGATGGTAAAAAGCTGTTGATGTTATTGATTTTATGTGGCTATTGAAGTTTAGGTCTGAGTCCAGTATTACCCCCAAATTTCTGACCTTGTCTGAAGGAAGTAGGGAGAGAGACTGAAGTTGACAAATGACGCCCTCTCTTTGTTTCTGGGGACCAAAGACAATGATTTCGGTTTTGTCTGCATTTAGCTGGAGGAAATTATTTTGCATCCAGTCACTGATCTGTTGGATACAGTGAAGGAGCAAACCCAGTGGTCCATGTTCTCCTGCAGTCAGTGAGACATAGATCTTGATTATTGATTTTGGCAGTTTCTTTATCACACAACTTAGAATAGCACGTTCTGGAAGAATGTTTGAGACTTGGTGAATAGTTTGTTAATGAATCAGTCAAAATGTGATACTTTCCACAGAGGGGGAAACAAATGAACACTGCTAATTCAATAACGTATATGTACTTTATGGATGTATGATTGACAAGTGGGAGGACCAATAGTCCTGATGATCCACCCATAAGTAGAAAATCCTCCTACATAGGGCTGGGCGATATGGCAAAAAAAAAAAATCTCCGATTTTTTCACACCAAATCCGATTTTCGATTTTAATCGATTTATTTTTTTTTATTTAAAAACAAACTACAACTGGCAAAGAAATAGATTTTCCTTTATGCAGTTTAATCTAAATCCCCATGGAGCATAAGTGTAACAGGAATTAAGCCTTAAAACATGCTTGTAAACGAGGTGGCTCTGTAAACAGTGAAAATGTAGCTTAACAGTTTTATAATAACTTCACTTACAATGACACTATGCACCTTCAAAATAACTTAAATCACACAAACAAGGCCCATCGCAAATATATCAATCCTATTAAACACATGCATTATTTACATGAAATATCACATTTTTAAAACTGATTACTCAAAATAGAAATGTTGTAACAGTCTTTTCCAAAAGCCTCCTCGGGTTTTCATGCTTGTTCTTTCAACTGTGCCTGAGTAACTGTGCTGTAGTACAACGCTCGGTCCAGCTGGTGGCGCTAATACTAACTTTAGTGACTCCCGCATTGTGCGAGCTTCCTGTTTACATTCTGATGCTGTAGCTAACAGCTACTGTAGCAGCTACTGTAGCAGCTACTGTAGCTAACAGACGGGGGGGGAACACGTTGTTTGTATCAGAGCAATGAGAGCAATGTGTGAGACGTGTCTTTCCCCAAAGTGCAGCGGCTCAGTGGGACACGAGTGTGTGCGCGCCACGGACACGGGAGTGCGCTTTGGAATAACGAGCGTGAGAGAGCGTGAAAGATGTGGCGTACGAACATGGCGTACGAACATAACGAACGGAGCCTGCGTGCGTGTGTGTGTGTGTTTTGGCGATTAAATAAAGTCTGATTCTTGAACGTTTGAAGTGTTATTGCAACAGCACCAACTGTGAGAGCGAGCATCAGGCCAGAGGGAGACTGTTAGCATTAGGTTAGCTTCAAAATGACTGCTCAACACCATAGACCCGCGGTTAGCGCGTTAGCGCTGTAGTTCTGCGCTGGAGAAAATAAAAATCGAATTTTTAAAAAAAGAAATCGCCCTAAACGTAAAACTCGAATTAATGATTAAAATCGATTAATCGCCCAGCCCTACTCCTACATAACTTTAATATTTGTCCATAAATGTCCTTTAATGGTCCGGATCATCATTACTAGGAACGCTTAAACAAAAAACACAACCGATACTGCTGAAAACACGTTCGCTCATGTCTCTTTGTCCTGAAATCAGATTTTTTGGATAAAAAGAGACGACCAACCTCAGATCTCGGCCCAGAGAATCAAATAATGACTCACATGCATTATCTAGTGAAAGTATGCAAAAGATGAAGAGTTCTTGAAGAGCTATGGTCTGTTAAAATCTTAGTTGGAGTCTTAGAAAAAGTTCTTGAGGTCTAACTAAAAGGACAGTGGTGATGATCCAGGACGCTCAACATTCAACAACATTTATCAACACTAATGGACATTGGTCATCTGCCCCTTATAGACCAATACCAATGTGTTTTCTATTTTTTTTCTTGTGTTTGAGCTGTTTGATTCTCTGATTTTGTAAAGTTCTCCAAGAAAACTACTGCTGTTATTTAGGACTAAACAAGAATACATTGTATAGAATTGGTCTGATTTGTCGTTTAACTTTTCCAAGAATCTCTCCATCGGGACAAAACATATTATTTATTGTAAACAAACTTAGGCATTCCATCTTTAAACCTTTAATCCCTGTGAATGTAACACAAACAGCAATCTTGACCTATTCAAACATGTCTTTGGGATTAGAACACAAGATGCTATCTGCGTTTCAAAGCCAGGTTTTTAACTGTAGGGCAAGTAGTCACAGAGGAATTTGTCAAAAAGGCTGTGTGCTTCAGCGTATTATTAATTCCTGCTCACATACCCACAGCAAAGAATGCCACAAAAGAAAATGTCATGACACTTTCACAAAAGCCCCCAAAAGTTCTGAGAAAGCCATAAAGAAGCCGAGAATGAATAGTGAAAGAGGAGGCAGATCTGTGAGGGCAAGTTTAGCAGGGCAAAGGTAAATCAGGCAAAAATAAGTAAAAGTCAGAGTGAAGAAAGAGAGAGAAGGCACGGAAATATGAATGTTTGTTGATATCCCATTCTCCACAGTTGAGATGAAAGCGAGAAAGAGGGGATTAGAAGCGAGTGGGCAGAAGAAGAAGAAGAAGAATGAGCCAGAGCGAGATGGAAGCAAAATAAGATCGGGGAGGGGGAAGAAGAAAAAAGTGCCCTTATGCTTGGTTAATCATCGACGCTGCTCTCGATGTTTGCGGCGGTGGCGAGAAAGTTATCATTATATTTCCATCTAAAAATATCTGGAACAAAACTGGCAACGGGCGGGAGTGCGGAGTGAGGGATAGAGCGACGGCAGAGGTAATTACAGAAGGGGCTATTAACGTGCGGCGGCCTCATCAAATATTCACACAGGAAACTAGGGCTAAGACTGATGATTCTGGGGTAAGGCCAGAACTCGTGAGACGGCTTCGATTCTACTATTGTGACAAGGGACGACAGGGGGGGTGGGCTAATCCGCCGTTTATCGTGTGTGTGTGCGTTGATGAATTGAATTTAAAGGAGGAAAACCGTCGGCGATTGTTTGGGATGTGGGCGAAACATTTCCATTCAAAGGAGAGTATATTGGCAGAGAGCTATTATTTGGCAGTCACTGTGATGATAGCTTGTGTTAGCTTGTACTGTACACGCGCCTATATGCATTCAAGTCCAGTCTTTAAACGCTCCTGAATCTGCAAAACCGTCTATACAGCGACCTAGATTGCTTCCCGTTTATCTCTATCATGTATTTGTTTTTTACTTTTGAATGGGCTGGAAACGGCAGCAAGTTATAAGTAGCTCTGAAACAGTTGTTTTTGGCTTTTGATTGTTATTTCTCTCACGTTTTTCTAAAATGTATATTTTACTGCAGGACAGTGTTCTTGGTTTTACACTGATCCGAACCAGAGCAGAGAGGGTGCACGGTTCAAATCAAGTGGATAAAGCCTAAATACACTGGAGGATTGTTTTTTGGGGGGAAGCTAATAAAGTATTCAGAATTTCACTCTGAACCAGAGCGGAGAAAATGGTCCGAACCAAGCAGCCTCTGAACACATGAACCAGAGGATAGGAAGCTGCTCATCACCAGCGGCCGTTCCACCTTTGCTGGTATTTATCTATCTAGTTTTATCAGTTGAATTACAGTAATTGAATTGATGTGTTTGTATTAAAAATGTAATGTACAGAACAGACAACAAAGAGAAATAACAAAAAAAAAAACATGACCATTTTTTTCTTTGAAGAAGAAAATGGAGTGGTAAACAAACCCATGTCCCTCAGTAAAAAAAAAAAAAAAAAAGATAAAATATGTGTACGTAATTTTGGCCTTTCAAATCAGCAAAAGGACAAATGCAGGAAATATACTGTAGAAGAAATAACATTTACATTTTATCTATTTGTTAAACCATAATAGAGGGTCATACAAATATCTAAATGTAAAGTACACAGTGAAGGCTTCAGGATCCATAACGCTGCCAAATCTCAGTCTGTGGCGAAAAACATAACAGAAAAGTTTAAAAGAAGTAAACAATACATTTACAGTGCTTTTGTTCAACGGGCCACAATGGGCTCTATTATCGTTGTCTGTTTCAGGAAATAGAAACAAAAAAACTTGCTTCCATGGGGCTATTTAAAACAATATTCAGGCCTTGTCAAGTTGCTCCTCGCATTCAAAGGAGAATTGAATCAATACAAAGGAAGCAAGCTTATCTATGCGGTAACAGGGCTGAATTAAAAATGGAGAACAGTGCCAGAGCAGTTTGCGCACATACAACACTGGGGAATTGTTAAGGGATTTAGGTTCAGAGATACAACCTAAAGATCTTTACACACAGCTAATCGCTTTCATCCCTGTTACCTCACCCATAAGGGGAAAAAAAGCATTGCAGAGGGAGAAAAAAAAAAGATAAACACACTAAAAACCGCTTTGGCGACATTTCATTTAGACAATTTAACAGATTTCCCGGCTCTCGAGAACCCAGCAATAGTGTGATTCACGCAGCCAACAAGTCATAGAGCCCATTAGCCAAGCGGCACAGAGAGAGAGAGCCAGACGGAGCGGCCGGCTAACGAACAGCTATGGGACACATGGCTCCTCGCCGCCGCCGCCGCCGCACGCTAACACCACGCAGTGCCGTTCCATGCAAGCTGCGCAGGAAAAACAGCAAATGCGGGGGCCACTTATACTCATGATACCACCAAGCTCACAGTCACACCTCTGCTAGGGTAGGAAAAGAACCTCACACCAACTGAGACAGAATTGGTAAAGAAGGGGAAACATAACAAAGTCTATAGTGACAACATACAGTGTAGGCTTTGGTATAAAAACTAAATTATTCTTACAGGATTCAGGACTTTCAAATCAGCAAAGGAGAAAATACTTATCACTATAGACCCTTGTATTACATTACATCCGCCATTTCTAAGCCATAACAGACAGTCATACATAATGAAGTAATGGAATTGTTTATAGGGGATGAATAAAATTAGAATTTGAATCTTCTAGGCAGCAGACCTGTGAATTTTGGCTTGTGTTGAAACGCCCCAAATTTAATCAAAAATCAGAAAATGACAGTAGGCCATTCATCCATTTTCTTCGACTTTGGGTCTTTCTGGGTCAGCTGCCACCCATTTCACAGAGCACCAGCCCCTTGATCTTTCAGTAGGGGGCTTCAGGCATCAGTGGGGTTATACGTCTTACCAAAGGACACAACTACTACAGACGTCAGTGGGAGTCAGTGGCGAAGGTCTCGTGGTGGTCTCGAACCCACAACCTTTAGACTTTAGGGCCCATGTTCTACCAACTAAGCCACCCTTGAGCCACCTTGGTCAAAGTGATAAGTGATAAGTTGAATTACAGAAATTAAAACACTTTTTGTCAATGAAGTGGTGTAAATAACATCACAGACACACACTGCTCACACCACAACTCATCAGAAGTAGTAGTAGTAGTAGTAGTTTATTCGGTCAAGCTAGAGAAACAAAACAACAGAATTACAATATCAGGAAATATAAGACAGAATAGAAGATAGATGGAAAGTACAAGCAGAAACGTTGACATATCCGTCAGTCTAAAGGCTGCACGAGCTCAGCACTACTCGCTCTGCATTAAGCACTCCTCTGACGTTAATCCAGGTTGGCATTTTGTCATCAGCGCGTGGCATTAAGAATAAACATGCGTCCAAAGACACGGCTGAGAACCGCAGACACAACTTCTGGCAATGATGCATGATGGGCAACAAAACACTGTCGACAGGAGAGCACACACCAGAGGCCGTTTCACACTGTTATTTCAGCATGTCATCCGTAATAATACCACATACCTGTATGGTCATTAAGTATTTGTTTGACAGAAACTAAATGCTGAGTCTTAACAATTGAAGATGATAAGATAGTCCTATTTTTGTCCCACAGTGGGGAAATGACATTGTCATCGTTGCGCACATTACAGCAGATGAAAAAGTATGAAATAACAGACTCAGATTGCACACATCAAACAAGATCTATTAAGAAAATTGAATGAAATGATAAGTAATAAGATAATAAAATAGGATAAAATAAAACTCTTGAGCTATAATTGCACTTGGTTCGGAGGTATATACAGATGTGTATATTGTACTGTAGCATCAGAGAAAATGACCAGAATAAACAATAGTAATACTAGCAGCAGCAGGGAAAGTGACTAGTGAATTAGAGAAAAATATCAGAAGAATGGATTTGAAATAAAGCAGAAAGAAATATTAGATAGACTTTATAAACTCTAACCAGGTAACGAATCAAAGAAACGAGCTAATGCTTCCCTTGTTGTCTGTAACATCAAAAACTGGCAGTCAAAGAGATAGTTTTTGGACTCTAATAAGTGCTGTGATTGGCCAATGAAGCAGGATGATGCAGCAGTAGAAATCAGAAAAGAAAATTTGGCAGGTTATTGTATTGTGTATGCATGTAGAAGAATGTCTATGATTCATATCTATACATACAACAATACCACCCACCCTTTTTACTCTGCTTCTCCCATTACTGTGGGTGAGGTGCTGATACTGTCAAGGACGCACAGTCAAGGCTGCGTGGAGCAACAGTTGTGAATACAGTGGTGTGTGTGGTGTAAATGCATTATGGTTCTTTGATTGAAACGCGTGTGAAGTGTGCACCGCTGACGCTCAACAATGACGCTACAGTGTGTGGGAACCAGATGTCTACTGAACTACGGCCCACGCACTACATTTGTAAAGTTGGAGGAGGTTTTGTTCACTTCACAACCGGGCGAAAAGCATGACGGAACCAGAACCTAAACTTCAGCGCACGGAGGATGAGCTGCAGGGATGAGATGCTACTGATCTACTGATCTGGACCGGGCTTGGGGATATTTAGATATATAGACCTGTGTTCTCTGGTCCCAGATTTGAGATCCGGAGGACGGGGACACCAGAGAACGAACCGCGCTTGTGTTTGGGCGTGTGTGCTCTTATAGCTGGACTGTGTGTGTGTGTGGTTCTGAAAGTGTTGCCTAATCAGAGGAGTTCAACTGCATTTCTCTCAAACACACTCAGATGAATTAGTCTCTGGGACAAAACCTCTGAATCCAGTGCTGTGGTGAGGATATAGAGCTGTTTATTTTATCAGTACATTCATCCAAAAAGGAATTTGGTATGAGGTAATAAATGCTTAAATTAAATGTTTTTTATCTTAATTTGAGTACATTCTGACTGTCTTATTTCAAGACTTGGTGTTTTTTTTTTTCTTAAATCTTGCATCTTTTTAAGATCCATTTGCATTGTTCCATTAGCAGTCACAATGTACTCAAATTAAGATACATTTTGCCAAATTTGAGCACTATTTTTCATCACTTTTTGCAGTGAAAAACATGCAGCCCTGTGCTAAATGTTTAATTACTGTGAATTTTAGTTCAAAGAAGATGAGTTTAAAACCGAAACATGCTCGTTTTAGTATTTCTTATGTTCTGAGACATCACCTGGGCCCTCATAAACTCAATCTCGGTTCTGTACCTCTGAAAAAATATTACTTGAGCGATAGAAATACACATATTGGATAGATAGATAGATAGATACGTATTTGAAAAATGGCTTTACAACAAGCAGATGGTTTGAAAAATGTGTCCAAATAGATGTCGCTTTGGTCCAGTGTTTGTGGCTCCATCAGGCCTTAATGCCGGTTTGTTTGCAGCATGTTCCTGGCCCCGGAGCCGCCAAAACTCCAATTAATTCTGGCTCCACTACATGAGCATGAATGATGACTTCACCGTACCTTGTTATGAGGCCCAGAACAAACTGGATGTCCTCTGTCTGAAAAGGTTGCTAACAGTGATGTGGTAAATCAGATGCAGGTTAGCTCCGCTGTGGTTTGAATATGGAAATTGAAACGCTGATATGTTGAGCACACATGAGGAAAATGAGAAGAGACTATTACGTTTCCGTCGGTGGTAGTGGATAACAAATTGCTTCACTCTACAAGGAAGAATCCCTGATCAATATTGACATGTTATTTATTCCGTATCTCGTCTATTCCTGTGACATTTAAAGATATTCGTAATGCAAATTTTGTGTGCAATGTTTTCGCATAGGGAGTTATGGCTTTGGGTTGTGATATTATGACAGAAAAGCGATGTGGAAAAATAAATACAGAATCATAATGAAGGCAAATGTTTCTCTTTTCATAGAAATAACAAATACATAATACTTAAAATAACCAAAAACATTTCTTTAAAGTAGAAATATGTAAGATTTTCATGTCAAGTCATTATTAAATGGCCCTTTGCTCTTTTCCAATACTTCTTTAACCGATACTAATTTCAAAATTATTTTTACAGCCCCTAAATCTTGTTATTGTTTTCATTTTGATGTCCCGCCCTCCACCGTTTCACCAATCAGAAAGTCTTTGATCCGGGCGCCAGAACTCACTGCGTCGAGCTAATCTCACTGGTAAAGTACCATGTGGCCACAGAACAAAAAAAGGTCTTGTTATGATTCTCAAAGCATTAACGACAAAACAAGGAATAAAACGAGGATTTCTATCTTTGCGAAAAAGGTGTTTTTTTTATAGATTTGTTGTTGACAAAACTCTATTCATAATATATGGTCCCAGCTGAATCTGGGAGAGTGGGAGAGGTTGCAGTCCCACTTTTGGCCAGATTTTTACATGCTGCTCCTTAAAGCTTTAACATTTACAGAAAGACATTGAATTCATAGTTCAAGGAATGAAGGAATTAATCTTTTTTAACCTTTGTTGGCAGTGGGTTGACCTCTGTATGAAGCACACATTGTCATGGTGTGGGTTTTATTTTTGTATTTTTGTTTTATTTTGACATTGTTCTCTGTGGTTTGGTTTTAGTTGTACTTCCTGTCCTGTTTGCCCCTGTCTTGATTGTCTGCCCCGCCCTGATGTGTTTCACCTGTGTCTGTGTCTATAGGTACCATGTGCTTCTCTCCCCTTGTTGCTAGTCCATTGTCTTGTCAACGTCCTGTCTTGTTCATGTCTCTGTCTGTTTCCGTCCTGTTCCTGGTCCTGTTTAAGTTTTGGATTTTGAGTTGGTTTCATCTGGACTTTTTTATCATTAAACCCTTATTTTTGGCATTTCTGCAATTTTGGGTCTTCATTAACTTCATCACGTGACACACATGTGATTGGTTAGAGTCTTCATCGTGGAATTATTATCAGAAAAGCAATACTTGATTTGAAAATGTCTACTTATAAAAGTTTTTTGTTTTTGTGTGAAATTTGTGTACACAGGTTTGAAATAAAAATAAATAAAAATAAAGTACAGTTCCCTTAAGACTTGTGACAGCAGAGGAGGGAATTGAAAAAAAAGATTTGACAATGTCTAATATATAATGTCTATACATGAATATAATTAAAGGGCTGTCAATGTTTAAGCAACCATCGACTACTTGGCTAATCGACCAAATTTTGTAGAATTTAAATCATTATTTTATTTAAATTACAATAATTTATTTGTCAAACCTGCAAAAATGAGAATACATGGAGAAAAACAGATTTTCAAGACAAACTCCATTCCATTGTGCTAATTCTAAATAGTCAAATGTCAATATACAGTTTGGATCAGATCAGGGACGTGCAGTCAGGGGAGGCAGGGGAGGCAGAGCCTCACCTGCCATTATTGGAAACTAATAATTATTTTAGTTTAAATATATAATTTATATCCACTGTCCTATGCTTTTAATGTATATTCGGCACGGTTCCCATCAGTTTTGATCATTTCTGAAGTCAAAATCGCCGAAATCCCGTTATTCCTATTCAAAGAGACGAGGTGAGGCAGCGCTCCTGCGTGCCTCACCCCAGACCGCTCCCTCACAGTGTGTGTGTGTGTGTCTGAGTGCACTCAGCTCGTGCAGTTGATATATCACCGTTTGTTTCAAATATCCTGCTTTAAAAACATTTTTTAAACTCCTCTTAGTGTTTAGTAGTGTATTGCACGTATCTGTGTACAATTTATATTTAGTTTAAGTCTTTTGATCGTAGATGAACACACAAGGAAAAAGCTTGGCGTGAGGCAGGCGGTATCTGTGCCTCACCGCTAGGGGTGATAGTGAGCATAAAGTTCATACCAGAGTTGCTAACAAACAATCAGCCCAAAATGCTATTTCTTTTGCTGGAAGATGGATGATTTGAATGAAGATTTTTTTTCTCAATTGGACTTTCAAACAAAGAAAGAATTAATATAGACTGGGAGACCACCACTGGACTTACGAGGTTAGTCCGGCTGCGGGGGAGGAGTTTGTTAATCTGTGTTTTATGTTGAACATTGACAGATACCGGCAAAGTAGTGCTTTTCCGAAAAACACTGATTCAAACACTGCTCAAGAGTTCTGCAACTTGTTTAAATTATTGTTTATGTTCCTCGCGTCTCTCTCTCCTCGCGTCTCTCTCTCCTCGCGTCTCCGTCTCTCTCTGCTCCTCGCGTCTCCGTCTCTCTGCTCCTCTCTGTCTCTCTCTGCTCCTCTCTCCTCGCGTCTCTCTCTCCTCGCGTCTCTCGCACCTGCGCTTCTTAAAGATGTTGTTTGATGCGGAGCAGAGTCAGCAGCTAGATTTGTTGTGAGATTATTAAAAGAAGCTGGTTCTCTTATCTTTACAGTATATAAAGTTTGTGGATGTCATTGCATTGGTGATTAAATGCTATTTTATTTGAATAATGATTGTAAATCTGACTTTTAAAGTCAGTGCCTCCCCAATCACAAACCTCACCGCACGTCCCTGGATCAGATATGTAATAATATATAGAGAATGGGTCACACCTTGGTCTAGACTTATCAGTTTGTTCAATGTATGTGCTCGACTACAGTCTTGGAATACTATATACAATAAAAGTAAATTCAAAAAAAGAAGAGGAAATCGCTTTTATTGCTGATAAAGTAACAAGTGCGGCAGAAGGCTTCATAATTATTAGTTGAGATTGTGGCTCAACACTGTAGAATTTTCTGCCTTGAATCAGTCGAACGAACGAAAGCGAAGATGCCTCTCATCCAATTGGAGAACTGGCCTATAATTTCTCCATCTCATTATGCGCAAAGCCAACGAAAAAAAGTGTTTTTATTCAAACTCCCAGCAGCTAAAACAAGATGTTATTTTGCTGAGAGCGAGATTGAGGAAGGCCGACGCCAGGGTGACAGAATGACTCGAGTTGTCAAGATGAGGTACAAGCTTGCATGAGAAATTACCTGCAGTCACATTTTGGCACACACTCACAGCCGGTTCCCCACAACTAACAAGTACAAACATGACCCAGCCTCGCTTCCAAGAAAAAAACGGAGGGAGGATTTGGTGTGGGCCAAAAATAACAACATGCCAAATATGGAGGAGGCTGGTGAGGGTGAGGAGGCTGAGGAGGGTGAGGAGGCTGAGGAGGCTGAGGAGGGTGAGGAGGGTGAGGAGGCTGAGGAGGCTGAGGAGGGTGAGGAGGCTGAGGAGGGTGAGGAGGGTGAGGAGGCTGAGGAGGCTGAGGAGGGTGAGGAGGCTGAGGAGGGTGAGGAGGCTGAGGAGGCTGAGGAGGGTGAGGAGGGTGAGGAGGGTGAGGAGGCTGAGGAGGGTGAGGAGGGTGAGGAGGGTGAGGAGGGTGAGGAGGCTGAGGAGGCTGAGGAGGGTGAGGAGGGTGAGGAGGCTGAGGAGGCTGAGGAGGCTGAGGAGGGTGAGGAGGCTGAGGAGGGTGAGGAGGGTGAGGAGGGTGAGGAGGCTGAGGAGGCTGAGGAGGCTGAGGAGGGTGAGGAGGCTGGGGAGGCTGATGAGGGTGAGGAGGCTGAGGAGGAGGAGGAGGCCGGGCCAGCGGTGCTCAGGACATGGAAAAGGAGGAAACACATTCTGGTTACGCCCAAACGTGTGTGTGCTAGTTTGATGAAAACGTCTGGTTTCCAAACAAAAACATGTTTCAACTGTGGCCCAATCCATTTTCTCAAGAAACTGGTTTTAAACAGTTCTGTTGTTCAGACGCAACATGAAAGTAGCAGAGGTTCAAGTGGGTTAAAAAAAAGACGGTAAACTCCATTACCTTTGGCATAGGGCACAGTTTTGCTTCATAATAAGATACACAATATATTTCAAGTATCAGAATACACGTAGTAACCATCATCCACATTCTTCCGCTTTGACCATTTCTGAGTCCAAAGTATTAGTGATAATATTTGGGGAAAAAAAGTAAGATCGAGTGAGACATGACACCAGAGATAAGGAACCTACGTTTTATGTATTGGTATAAAAATGTATCATGAAAAAAAAAATAATTCCAAATAATAAATTAGCCTAAAGCTACTAGTGACTGCAGCCACAGCACAGAAATACATTTTAAAATATGAGACTTAAGCTCTCTCCGCTAAAACAGTTCCCGACCTCTGATCTACACTGTCAAATCCTGCTTTAAACCCCACACTTTAAAGCTGGGATACCTAACTTTAAACTATGTAAAAACAAATCCACCCAATACTCACCCTCAAAACAGTTTGGTGTTATCAGTAGTTTTCATGTGCATATGTTTTTTTTCTCCTTTGGCTCAGCTTTTTAAGGCAGAAAAATGAAAAAGAAAGGACCACTCTCACTCAGCCAATCAGCTCTCAACCCAAAGCCTCAAATAGTGACTCCCTCAGAGTTTTCTCATTAATATTAAATAACTCAAAACACAAGTTATTCCTGTGTGGCAAGTGTGGCAGAAAACAAATACATTTACATAGTATTGCATTGCTAGCGTCTTTCTTGCACTGTGGATTCTCTCTAAAGCTGTTACTCAAAGGGCATGTCCAATGGGTCCAGCTGCATGTATTTATACCCTTGCTTGTGTTGGCTTCACTTTGATCCTTTTGTGAAGGTGACAACAAAGCCATTTTCAACTCGGGAGCTGGTGAATAACAACGGCCGACAACATCTAAAAATGCTGGTTTGCTATTCAGACAAGTGTTCGGGTTAGCTGAAGGCGATTCAGTGCTCCCAATGGGGGAAGAATATCAATGATTGAGGTAGATCTGGAAGCGCGTAAATTCTGGAATCTTGGGCTGTCTTCATCCTCAGACATGTGGCTTTATGTATAAAGTGATATTTGAAATATGTCTTTTGCAATTCAGCTGCAATGGAAATAAACAGGCCCCATCAGTGTTTATATTATTATGTAGGACTTGGGCGACAGTGGCTCAGTTGGTAGAGCATTGGCCTTTGGGCCTGAAGGTCGTGGGTTCGAGCCCACCATAAGTCCTACTTCACGACTCCCACTGATGTCTGCTGTCGTTGTGTCCTTGGGCAAGATACTTAACCCCACTTTGCCTGAAGCCCCCACTGAAAGATCTCAGCTCCTGTGGACTCACCACCTGCAGGAGGATCAGTGAGGGGCTGGTGCTAAGTGTACTGGGTGCCACCCCCCCGACCCAGAAATGGATTAAGGGGAAGAAAATGGATGGATGGATGTAAGACTTGTTTCTGTTGTTTCAAAGTAATGTGTTACGCTACAATAGTACTGTCTCTGGATAAAACATTTCACTTCTAAGTTACTTTCACCAAATATATATATACTCATACTAAATGTAGCTTATTATGTTTTTGCCTTAGGTTGATGGAGCTTTTGGTTTTGAACATGAAGTCACTTAACTGTTCTGCACATCTTTGTCTCCAAACAAACTCTAAATAATGTCAGTTTGCCCATCTTGATAATGTAGTATTGTCCGGTGTAGTGCTTGTTTCTGCTTCAGCTTCAGGAGGCTTCAGGAGGCTTCTCGGGGCGACTATTGGCACAGATTTTTTCTCCTCTGTTGATCTTGCGGTGCCGTAATATAAAAAAACAAAACACAATTTATTTTTGGGTTAAAATGTTATGTGACACATATTACTGACCTTTGTATCAAGTAAAATATACCCTGTTTTTTTAATACCTTGCATCACCGTGTTACAGTAAAAAGCAATATATTACAGTCATTACATTACTTATGCAACACTGGCCCTAATGGATTTTTTATTTCTATTCTAAGGCAACATCAAGAAAACGGATACAATGCTGAACAAAAGGTAACCCATGTGGTGATATTGGGGTTGAAAGTCACTTATGAGTTCTGCTAAAAGCCCTTTTGGTAATTGTAAAGCCGAAATGACAACAGTTGAAACGCATAATTATAAGTATTTAAGAATAATTATCTATTGTTGGAAAGAGAAAAGGTTTTAAATTGTTTTGTAACTTAATTATTATATTAGACAATTAATGCAGAGAGAAAGGACAAAAACACAATGGCCGTTCATGAGTCAATCAGAATTAATGTTGCAAATCCTTTCTGCTGAGAATATGTGACCAAATGTTCCTAAATCATATGGTACTTGTGTCAGAATATGGCGGCGACTGCCATTCACGGTTTCTCTGCTCTTTTATTAAGAAAGCCGAGAACATGAACATTACTTTAATATTTTTTTCTGGCTCGACCTTGACATAATAGAACTCTCTATACACATCTTCAAAAGACCGAGGCAAAAGGCGATAAAGTGTCTCCTTGTCCCTACAAATCAAATCTGCGCTAACGGCAGACCTAGGTCAAGTGGGCTGAAGTGGGATCAGGTGTTGGTTCTTTCGGTCTTTAAACATCTTCAATGGCGCTGCAGTTCTCATGGATTCAACCAAAGGCAACACAAAAGAAGGGCTGAGACACTGGTTGCGTAAATCTTCTTACATAAGGACCCCACAAGGATAATCAGTGATTTGTGCACGGACCATAACAGTGACTACAGTATGTGTATGGGTGCATAAGGGAGCCCTGTGTGCGGCGAAAGACCGTGCGAGAAAGCGCTTTTGTCTCGCTACTTGTGCATGTTTGGCTTTGTTTGGTCTTGGACGTGCTTACGACCAGAGAATCTTCAAATACAGATAGTTACATGTTTCAAATGCCAATCCAATAAATGCTGTGGGCAGGACAAGAGACGCCATGATCACAAAGGTCACCAGGAAACCAATATGTAATGGGGAACAGCAAACATGACTGTCTGGCTGGTTCTCCTGCGTGCGGCGATAGGAATTTGGAAGAAAAGTTGGAAAATGGAATACAATGTCCACACACACAACGCAATTTCAGTCATATGTAGTTTCTTTCTGGTCCTTTCTGGGATACACTGTGTTATTATCCAGTTTCACCACTCATACATGAAGAAACATACATACATTTTTCTCACTATATTTGGAAAAAAAAGTAGTTCCACATATTACCCAATTAGCATGTCTTCGGGACCTACACATAGAGGCCCAGGCTACGTCCCAGAATACATTTTCAGTGTAATGTGTCTGACAATTAACAACAGCAGTGAAATACACACAGAGCAGCTGCATAACAAGCATAACTATTTTACACACTGCTGTGAAGAGGATGGATTCTTTTTTGTATGTGTCACAGTTGCGTATCCAGGCTGAAGACGGGAAAAAAGAGTGCCAGGCAAATTGAACGTAATCAAATCAAATGTGTGTACTCCTACAGTACGCTGGGTGGACATCGGGGATAATACTTTTGAATTAACTACACACCTTTATACTTATTCTCAAGGTCTACGCTTTTGATATTTTCTCAAATGTGAATATTACATAAGATTAATGGATTGATTTTTGTATTAATTCAAGCTGAAATTACACATTCATAAGTATTTAAAATATTTACATTCCTTAATCTATGAAGAAGTTGTATACATTGTTATGTTGCCTTTTGTGCTTTCAGTATAAACAAGCAGGTGCAAATATACAATCATAAATATACAATCAGGCGACAGCATTTGACATTGTTTCACCATGGCAAATACATGGTGAAACTTTGGCAAATGTTTTTAACCTTGACAGATATATTTGCAAACTTTTGTCTTTTTGCACAATCTGAGTGATCCTATATCTATGCCAAGTGTGATATGTAAATTTCTCCAGTGTGAGATCAATAAAGTCTTACTTATCTTATCTCTTATCTCACTAACTTACTTGCACATATTCTATAATCTACAAATGTCAAGAGAAAAATTAGGAAACTGATGCAAGTTTTATACAGCAATGAAGTATCAAACTAATTGGCTGAGATAGGCCACGGATCCGCTATGGAAAACAACACAATATAATTATTTATTAACAAAAATAATTCACTTTTTAATCACTCCAGTATGAAATAATGTATAACCCTATTATTTATACCCTCACAATACCATAGTTCACGTCGCTTGTAGTTTATTTCTGCTCAGTTCTGCTCAGAAGTACAGATGATGGTTGAGAAACCTTCCTTTGCTTTGACTAATCCCTGTGCGACTGAGAGTTTACACAAACTTATCTTATCTTTTGTGTTAGAATATTTAAAATTTCAATATATATTCACAGATGTATTTCTTTTCACAATTTGTGAGCACAAAATTGAGTGATTAATATTTCTTTCCCCACATTTGTCAACTATGGAGCTTTGAGAGGCTGTTTATCCACGTCTTTACTACGGCAAACACACTTTATTTCAGACTGAATCACACCAGCACGACAACGGCATCGCTTGTCCACTGAAAGCAGGGGACAGCGGCCGGTCGGCTCAGCGGCTGCAGAGGCACAGAGGCTGACTGATGGTTTGGAAGGACAGCGTAATTGGGTTTTGGAAGCCCCTCTCTCGGGGGAGCAGCCTCTGTCTTTGCCGCTGTGATATTTGTGACAGAAATAGTTTCCTTTTGCACAACCACTGACCTTTAAGATCACAAAGGACACATACTTTCTCTTGGACTAATCAGCACGAACACAAAGGGGAGGTATGAGGAGAGCTCTGAGCCGGCTGCATAATCACCATGTAATAAATTAATGATCTACACCAACCTACTTGCACATTTTCTATAATCTGCAACTGTCAGGAGAATTATTAGGAAACGGATGCAAGTTTTATACAGCAATGAAGTATCAAACTAGCTGGCTGAGATGGGCTATGGATACGCTATGGAAAACAACACTATCATTATTTATTGACCATAGACCATATTCACCCTATTATTTCAACCCTTACAGGCAAGGCAAGGCAAGTTTATTTATATAGCACAATTCATACACAAGGCAATTCAAAGTGCTGAACAAAATAAGAAAGCATTAAAATCCTAAATAATCACAGAACATTAAAAAGAAAGCTCAAAATATAAAGTTGTATGCACAGCTAAACAGAACTGTCTTTAACCTGCGTTTAAACATTGTCAGAGAGGAGGCCTGTCTCACATCTTCCGGAAGACTGTTCCAGATTTTAGCAGCATGAAAATGAAAAGCAGCCTCCCCATGTTTAGTTCACTTTGCTTATAGGTTCTTTCTGGTCCGTTCTGGGATTCACTGTGTTATTATCCAGTTTGACCACTCATACATAAAGAAAAAAACAGTTATTTTTCTAAATATATTTGAAAAAAAAAATCCACATATACCCCAATTAGCTGGTCTTCTGGAGCTATACATATACTATAGAAATCAACACAATACCATTATTTATAAACTAAAACATGTTTTTCACTCCAGTATGATCAGATGTATAACTCTATTATTTCAACCCTCACACAATAGTTCACTTCGCTCAAGGCTAATCAGCTATTCTTTCTGTGACTAATGTTTTTCTTCCATCCTGCGTCATTATTATAACAGACATGGAAAGTTGTTTTTGTTGTCGTCCGAGAATCTTGTAAATACATGGCTACCAAGCTCCGGAGAACAAACAGTCTGTTGTTAAAGCCAAAAGGGCTCAAATAAGACGTCGTTGAGTGCACCCATTGTAGTCGGTCATGATTGAAGCAAACATGTGCAGAATATACACATTTAAAAAGTAAATAAAAAGCAGAGAAACCCAAGGCTCTGGGATCCTTGGCTCTGGAACCATCCGCTCGAGGACATAAGTAATGTTTATTTATATACCGCCTTTCACAGACCAGAGTCACAAAGCGGTTTACAATTGTTATTTTTTGGGCACTTGTCCTCTCACTCCACACAGAGATGGGAGCGGGGTCGCCGAACAGGAGGCGCATGCCAGACCTATTGTACATATTTTTAGTGATAGGGGAAACCGGAGTACCCGGAGGAAACCTACGCAGACACGGGGAGAATGTCATGAGGTGGGAAGGAGGAGGACTCAAAATGCGAGAATGCCAAAATAAAGATTTAATAAAATAAAGTCCAAGGTAAAAACAAAACTCAAAATCTAAAATACGGAACCAGGAGCACAAAAATCAGGAACAGGACGAAACAGAAGTAGACAATACAATGGACCAGCAACAAGAGGAGAGGAGCACAGGGTAATTATAGACAGACACAGGTGAAACACATTAGGGCGGGGCAGGCAATCAAGACAGGGGAAACAGGACGTCAAAGTCAAACTAAAAACAAAGCACAGAGAACAGATATCAAAATAAAGCTAAAGTCCAAAATAAAATCCACACCATGACAGAGAACATGCAAACTCCACTCAGAAAGGCCCTGGTCCGGCCGGGATTCGAACCCAGGACCTTCTTGCTAAGAGGCAAGAGTGCTATCCACTCAGCCACCGTGCCGCCCAATATAACATAAGGCTCAAGCCATCACTACCTTCTTTTTAATCACATAAACCAAAGAAATAACTGGCCAAAAGTGGTACTGCAGCCTCTCCTCCTCTCCCTGACTCAGGTTGCCAGATATGCAGACGAATCCAGCTGGGACCATAATATCTGAATAAGAAGAATACTACATGCGTCATGTTGTTCAGCGTTCCCCGAGGGGGGCGTGACTGTTTACATCTGAGCCCCTTCGGACCCCACCGCACTCCCCCGCCTCCTGCTCACCAGCACCGGGTGAGTACAACGGTGCAAACACTGCTCCCTGTCCGTCTGGCAGTGCATTACCAGTCCAAACACTGAACTGTGCTGACTCCCTTCTGACTCTGGGAGCTAAAGAACAACAACAAGGGTTTTCACATTTTAGGCCAATTGAGACTGTGTGTGTTCCTCGCACCAGCTCAAAAATGTTTTTAAATTTTAAAAAACGAATTCAAAACAGGACAGCAGTTAGACGGTCCAACTCTGCAAATCTAATTTCTGTTCCCTGTAGAAATCAATCAACCACATTAATCGACTCTGACGTTAATTTTAAACTTGCTATGCTTAATGTCAGATCTCTATGTAACAAATCATTTTTAATTAATAATTTTATCACTTCTTATGATCTTGATTTTATGCTTATGGCTGAAACATGGCTGGACCAAAATACAGGAAATGCTGGACCAAAATACAGGAAATGCAGTTCTAATAGAAGCAACACCACCCAATTTTAAATTCGAATCCGAAATACGAGAAAACAAAAGGGGGGGAGGCATAGCTGCAGTTTTTAGAGAGCACTTTGTCTCCCATAGAATGCCCCTTGGAAATTTTTCATCGTTTGAGTATATTTCTTTTAAAATGGAACAAAAGCAATCTTCTACTCTTTTCATTGTCCTGTACAGGCCACCACAGTCATGTTGCGATTTTATTGACCATTTTACTGAACTACTTTCATTCGTGTGCACAGATTTTGATAGTTTAGTTATTACAGGTGATTTTAATGTACATGTTGATAATGTTGATGACAGAATTGCAAAGGAGCTGGCTTCTGTATTTGAGACCTTTGGTTTCATTCAGCACGTGAGTGGCCCCACCCACAGCAGAGGGCACACTCTTGACCTGCTAATTACAAAGGGGGTTAATGTATCAAATGTTAATGTAGTTGATGTTGCTTTGTCAGATCATTTCTGTGTATTTTTTGACATGTGTTTTGCTAGCAAACCACCAGCTGAATCTAAAATTGTTAGAAGAAGACACATACATGAAAACACAAGTGAACTGTTCATGGGAATGCTAAATTTTGAGAAAACTCCATGCTCTACTGTTGATTAATTGTATAACTCTGTCACCACCAGTGTTCTGACTGTTCTGGACGCCATTGCTCCTGTGACGGTTAAAATAGTTACCAGTAAGAAAAAGGCCCCATGGACTAAGGCAGACTCGGTCAGGGCACAGAAGCAAGAGTGCCGGAGGGCCGAACGGAAGTGGCGAAAGTCCAATTTCCAGGGCGATTATGAAATCTTTAAAGATGAGTTGGGTGAATTTAACCGGGTTCTACGTAGAACAAGAGAAATGTATTTTTCTGACATTATTGGAGGTTTCAGTAACAATCTTCGTGTTATGTTTTCAACAGTTGGTAGATTAACGAACCCCCCTGTAAAGTTGCCCCTAGAATTTTCCTCTAAATCTAGGTGTAATGAGTTCGCACAGTTTTTAGATGACAAAGTACAAGGAATCAAAAACACTATCACCTCCATTGCACGTATAACTATGCAACAGCCAGAGAAGCTTTTTGAGCTAACTCACTTTGCACCTGTGGATACTGAAACTGTCAAAAAGATAATCATGAGTCTGAGCTCCTCCACATGTAGCCTGGATATATTACCCTCTAAATTTCTGAAGTCCGTCCTGAGCAGTTTGTTACCTTCACTGACACAAATAGTAAACATGTCTCTGTCGTCAGGAACATTTCCTATGGCCCTAAAAACAGCAGTCATAAGACCTCTCCTAAAAAAGAGCAGTCTGGATCCTGCGGGACTTCAAAATTATCGCCCCATATTGAATCTGCCATTCATTGGAAAAATTCTTGAAAAAGTGGCCTCCCAACAACTTACTGAATTTTTAACAATGAATAATTCTTTTGATATGTTCCAGTCTGGGTTTAGACCCCACCACAGCACTGAGACCGCTCTAGTGAAGGTAACAAACGACATTCGACTTCACACTGATGCAGGTAAAGTCACAGTTTTGGTCATGTTAGATCTTAGTGCCGCGTTCGACACTGTCGACCATGAGATCCTCATGCAGAGACTGGAGGACTGGGTTGGTGTCACTGGCACAGCCCTAGACTGGTTTAGGTCTTACCTGGAGGATAGGAAGTACTTTGTGGAGATTGGAGACTGCGTCTCAGATCATGTGGCCCTGACCTGTGGAGTACCACAGGGGTCGATCCTGGGACCTCTCCTATTTAATCTCTACATGCTGCCGTTAGGTCAGTTAATACAAAGAAACAAAGTGTCCTACCACAATTACGCTGACGACACTCAGATCTATGTCTCACTGACTGCAGGAGAACATGGACCACTGGATTTGCTCCTTCACTGTATCCAACAGATCAGTGACTGGATGCAAAATAATTTCCTCCAGCTAAATGCAGACAAAACCGAAATCATTGTCTTTGGTCCCCAGAAACAAAGAGAGGGTGTCATTTGTCAACTTCAGTCTCTCTCCCTACTTCCTTCAGACAAGGTCAGAAATTTGGGGGTAATACTGGACTCAGACCTAAATTTCAATAGCCACATAAAATCAATAACATCAACAGCTTTTTACCATCTGAAGAACATTGCCAAAGTTAGAAATATAGTGTCCAGGGCAGACTTGGAGATTCTTGTCCATGCATTTGTCTCCAGCAGGCTAGACTACTGCAATGGCCTGCTTACAGGTCTGTCCAAACAGACCTGTAAGCAGCTGCAGTACATCCAAAATGCAGCAGCTAGAGTCCTGACAGGAACCAGGAAGTATGACCATATTAGTCCGGTCCTCAGGTCTCTGCACTGGCTTCCTGTGGCTCAGAGAATAGATTTTAAAACAGCTCTGCTTGTGTACAAGTCTCTCCATGGCCTTGCACCAAAATACATTAGTGACATGTTGGTGTCATATGAACCGGCTCGGACTCTGAGGAGCACAGGGACTGGCCTCCTGCTGGTGCCCAGAGTGAGAACCAAACATGGGGAGGCTGCGTTTCAGATCCATGCAGCTAAGATCTGGAACAATCTCCCTGAAAATGTGAGGGAGGCGTCTACTCTGTCAATGTTCAAATCCAGGTTAAAGACTGTTCTGTTTGCCTGTGCATACAACTGAAGGATTTTATCTCCATTTCTAATGCACTGTTGTCATTTATTTATTTATTTTTTTAAATTTCTTGTGTAATTTTGAAAGTTTTAATGGTTTTATTCTTTTGTGTGATTTTAATGTTTTAATTGTGTTTTAATCTTTTGTGTGATTTTAATGTTTTAATTGTGTTTTAATCTTTTGTGTGATTTTAATGTTTTAATTGTGATTCTGGTGTTTGTTTTATGTGATGATTTGTGATGTGGACTGTGAAGCGCTTTGTGTTGCCCTGTGTATGAAAGGCGCTCTACAAATAAACTTTGATTGATTGATTGAAGAAGTTGCTTTGAGAATCATGACGAGACCTTTTATAGTTCTGCGGCCACATGGTACTTTACCAGTGAGATTACCTTGAGTGAGTTCTAGCGCCCGGATCACAGACTTTCTGATTGATAAAACGGTGGAGGGCGGGACATTGAAATGAAAACAATAACATGATTTAGGGGCTACAAACAAAATAATAATATTGAAACTCAAAAATCTCTGAACTACTGTTATCAGTTAAAGAAGTTTTTGAAAAGAGCATGGTTTATTAATGCCTTTTGAAGGATTAGGGCCCTTTAATGATGACTTGACATGAAAATCTTACATTTTGCTACTTTAACTGTTGTCCTCATTCCTACTATTCTGTAACACGGGATCAACACTGAAATTTTCCCACTGGGACGAAGAAAAGATCTCTAAACACTGTGAACATTGAAAGAATGTCTGAAGTTATTATTAATAAGAACATAAAGAGGAAGCAACACATATATATATCTATGGTGTTAAAATCTTGCTGTTTGAGTGATGTAAACATTGTGACAGTGACTCTGTTGTCTTCCTCTATGTTCTTTATGTGAATGTATTGTTTTTTATTCTACAATACTTCATAATAGAGGGACTACAAATGACATGGGAAAAAATTGAACGAGGATTTTTCACTCCAAAAGCAACAAAGGGAATACCACGTCATAAGAGCTGCAATTTCAAGAGAGGTTGGAAAAAAGGCATCTTCAAAGAGCCATTATTTGTTTTTAAAAATGAATACTGAACAGAATAAAATGTTTTGGCGAGTTACTTTTTCTCTCTCACACAAATACAACTTCTAAGGGATTATAATTGTTCAAAAATATAGAGTGGTCGCACGCAGAAACTAAAAACAAAAGCCACACATCCCAAACTAACTTTATAGCTTATTCAAATACAACTAAACAGGGTCTCTCCTCTGCTTGGATAGTCATCGGCAATATCATGGCACCCCCACCACCACTTCATATATTTGTGAGAAAGTGTGAGGAGACTTATGGGAACTTTAGGTCCTCCTCATTTGGTCAAAACCGTTTCTCTGTCAAAGCAGCAGTGGCCTGGAACTCACTACCTCTGTCAGTGCGGGAGAGTAGCTCACTGAGGCAGTTTAAACTCAGCCTTAAAGACCTGGCTCAAAGATAATTAATGATTAGTCTGCAGTCAAGATTTAAGATTCAAGAATGTATTTGCCGTTTTCAGTAAAAACCACATTGGAATAACTGTGCAAGACTACCCCAGTGTGCACCAGACAGAGAAGATAGCACACACCGGAGCTCTTGTCGCTACATTAATCAGATGTAAATAATTGTGTGTTGTAAATATTGTGCTCTCTATCCGGTTAGAGGTGTTGTATTTTACCTGTATTTTAAATACTAACTCTGCCATTCTTTAAAAAAAATGTTTTGCAGGGCTAGTCCTTGGGCCTCTGCAGATGAAAATTAGCTTGTAGCTTTGTCATATATTGTGCAATGTACAAATGATATGCAGTCGTTGAAAAAAATTATAACTAAATGGACAGGAAAACAAAACAGAAAGTTAAGTCACATGTGCGGCTGTAACACGTTAATCAATTCATCAAATCAATTAATGAAATGTATATTTTGTTTATTCTCACATAGGCTTAAACATGTTTTTATGATTTAGAGTTTTTCAACCAGTGTGCCTTGAGATGTTGTTTTGTGTGCCTTGGAAATTATACAAGATCACATTAATGGTCAAAATTATCTAAAAAAAAAATGAATGGGAGAAGATTAGAAATGCTTTGTCGTGCTAGTTTGGTTTTCTATGTAATATATTATGGTGAGAATGACTTTGCTTTGTCAATAAAGGCTGCAGAGTTTCATTCTTGCATCAGTTTCTGCTGGTGGTGTGCCATGTGAATGTTCTTAGTGAAAAAGGTGTGCCACCGCTTAAAACGACTGATTTAGACAATTCTATAATGACTGCAGAATCAAATAAAAAATGTGTCTACAAAGTATTTTTTCATCAAAGAACCCTATTTGTAACCAGTCCTTTCTATAATGATGTTTTCCAGGGGCATCTGGGACTTTGTTTGGATCAAATGTAGTAAAAATCCCACACTCACTGCCCTCATATCATGGTACATTGCGCTTTTCACAAATGGAGAAAATAATAATGCAATCTATTCATGAATAACTTGTTAAATGTAATGGCAATTTCCTTCTATAAAATGTAAAAGCAGTGTCATTGCAATATTCTTCACATATCATGAATCTGGGAAATGTTATTAATTTACACAGCTTGACACAAGGAAGCACATCAATGACTGCATTCAACTCTTTTCCCAAGGACAACTTCTGAATGCAACATACTGTGTCATTTCTTCTAGAATAAAGGCACATTGTGTTTGGCTTTCTGAATACCTAATATTACGCCACCGGCTCCGTTTGCTCAACCGTGCCGAACAGCGTTAGCCTATAGGTCAAATGCAATGTATCAACTCCAGAAGCTTCAAGCGCTGTTTTTTGTTTTATTTATGAATCAAAATCTTCACTGTGAAGTCTAAATCTTCATTTAAAGTAGCTGCAGCAGTGTCACAGAATCAAAAGTATTGTTTATGCCATTGTGAGTAACAAGAAATCACAAACTAGGAAATTGTTTTGGCTCTAGAAATTGCTACTATATAGGTTAAGATTAAAGGCGCGTTCAGACCAAAAGCTTCAAAAAGCTTTTGACGCGCTTCAACTGACGCCGGGATAGTTTTGTCATTTTGGTGCTTGAAGCTTTTGACGCGAGTGACGCGCCTGACGCCGGTGGGAGGAGCTTCTCTGTTGTCTGTGGGAGGAGCTTCTCTGTTGCCTGTAGTCAGGACAGCGGTGGATTTTTCAATGAGCAGCGAGCCTTTATTTGTTATATAAAGCAAAATAACGTTGTTGTAGGGCTTCAACAAAACATGTTCTGGGTTCACCACAGACTTGAGAGGCTGCAGTGTTTGCAGAGTTCCGTCATTTACTCCAGGAGCTGCGTACGGAGGAGTCTCGCTTTCAGCGGTACTTCCGCATGTCACTCGCCCGGTTTGAGTTCTCAAACCCCGGAGCTAGCCTCTCCCCGCCTCGCTCTCGCCTCTCGCTCGCCTCTCCCCGGCTCTCGCTCGCCTCTCCCTGCCTCTCGCTGCCTCTCCCTGCCTCTCCCTGCCTCTCCCCGGCTCTCTCTGCCTCTCCCTGCCTCTCCCCGGCTCTCTCTGCCTCTCCCTGCCTCTCCCTGCCTCTCCCTCGCCTCTCGCTCGCCTCTCCCTGCCTCTCCCTGCCTCTCCCTCGCCTCTCGCTCGCCTCTCCCCGGCTCTCGCTCGCCTCTCCCTGCCTCTCCCCGGCTCTCGCTCGCCTCTCCCTGCCTCTCCCCGGCTCTCGCTCGCCTCTCCCTGCCTCTCCCCGGCTCTCGCTCGCCTCTCCCTGCCTCTCCCTCGCCTCTCGCTCGCCTCTCCCCGGCTCTCGCTCGCCTCTCGCTCGCCTCTCCCCGGCTCTCGCTCGCCTCTCCCTGCCTCTCCCCGGCTCTCGCTCGCCTCTCCCTGCCTCTCCACGGCTCTCCCTGCCTCTCCCCGGCTCTCGCTCGCCTCTCCCTGCCTCTCCCTCGCCTCTCGCTCGCCTCTCCCTGCCTCTCCCTGCCTCTCCCCGGCTCTCGCTCGCCTCTCCCTGCCTCTCCCCGGCTCTCGCTCGCCTCTCCCTCGCCTCTCCCTGCCTCTCCCCGGCTCTCGCTCGCCTCTCCACGGCTCTCCCTGCCTCTCCCCGCCTCGCTCTCGCCTCTCGCTCGCCTCTCGCTCGCCTCTCCCTGCCTCGCTCTCGCCTCTCCCTGCCTCTCCCCGGCTCTCGCTCGGCTCTCCCTGCCTCTCCCTGCCTCTCCCCGGCTCTCGCTCGCCTCTCCCCGGCTCTCGCCCGCCCGGAGCTGCCTTGCTCTGAGCCAGACTCATCGTCAGCCTGTTCTTATTTTAAATAAACTACGTTTACTACACAGCATGTGTACAATGATTTTGTTACTCAGAATGTTACTACTCATACAAATAATATTACTAATAACAATAATGACAATAAAACAGCAGCAGCAGATACATGACTTCTCTTCATGACAGAGACAGACCCTCTGCTGCTGCTGCTCCTCGTCTCCTGATTGGTTGAAGCCCGCGTCAAAGCTTCAAAAGCTCAGCTTTGCTCAGCTTCGGCGTCAAAGGGATTGTTGTGATACGCGAGCGTTTCGCGCGTCAAAAGCTTCAAGTGAGCGCGTAGTACGCGCGACTCTTGAAGCTTTTGACGCGCGTCAAGTGACGCCGGGCCCCTCGGCTTCACCTGACGCGCTTCACCATTCACTTTCAATGGAAACCTGACGCTTTTGACGCCGAAGTTAAGTCCGGTCTGAACGCCCCTTAAGAGATACTTTATTCGTCCCACAGTGGGGAAATTTCAGAAAATATATACAAATGGATTAAGTACACTAAAGTGAAATACAATTCTTTATGCTTTATTATTGGAAAGAAATTTAATTTTTTAGACATTTTTAGTTTTGTGTGAATGCAAAAAATCCTTTGTTTTGTCTGTTTTTTGTTTTTGTTTGTTTTTTTCTATGGTGTCTTTTTTTTGTCCCTTGTTTGTCCAAGCTGTGTGTTTTGTGTTATCTTATATTCTTATGTTATTCGTCTGTCTTGTATGTTATTGTCCTTGAATAAAAAGTGCAGTAAATTGACCGTAGTGACTGCAGTCCATAAGAAACTGCTAAAATATCTCACACACAGAGTTACTGCTCTTTTGTGTCCGTATAGCAGAGCAACGGCCAAATGTGAGTAAGAAAAAAAAGAGAAGGAGGTAAAAAAAAAAATCTGGGTAAAAAGGTAAAAGTGTGCACGAGAAGACAGAGCGGGAAGAGGTTGTGTTTCAAGCAGATAAGAGCAAACAGCTAAATCACAAAGTGCTCAAGGAGCAGTGCCATTAAGAAGGACAAATATGCCTTTTCAATCCCCAACTTTCACAGACCTAAAAAATGAAAATGCAGAAAGTTAGGTAGGCATATATATAAGTGTTAACAGAGAAGGACGATTGTGGGGGGGTTGGGTGGTTCGTGAATAGATAATGGCGAAACGCAAGCGAGCAAAAGCGAGATAAAGCCAAGAAGGACAGTTTCATTTGTCTAATTGTATTTATCAAACTCTGCACATAAACAAAAAAAAGAGACAAATGGCGTTGACAGAAGATAAATACGACTGGAGCTGAGATACTTGCCCACGAAAGCTTATATTAAGCAAGCTAACAAAACAAGAAAAAAACAGAGCAGATATGAGAGAGAAGGGATAGGGCTAAGGGCACCCGGCAGATTGACACTGAAAAATTAATGCGCAATTGCAGAGAGGGGACGCCAGTGCGATGGATGGAGTTTGTGAGTGACGCACGGGCAAGAGATGAGGATATTGGGCGCACACACTGGCAGATTTAAGGTTCTGCGCCGCGCCTTGCCACCCCGCCGCTGTCTCCTTTGCTCATTCACCGACAGGGAGAATGATGGTGCGAGAGACGGGCAAGAAAATCACTTTTGCGACTCAACTTCAGAGTTTTTTGGACTATGCAGTGGCAGCTTCTGAAAGAGTTTTTTTGTGTTAGATAAGAGCATGATGAAAGGCCAATTAACTGTCCACACAAGAGGGTGAATTAGCAAAATGGAGAGGTCTGACTTTTTAAACATGGACAAAGCAAACGAGCTCAATGAAGCCTATTTGGGAAGTGGACAATGATTTTCTCTCTCAAGCTTTGGTTACCATTGAAAAGCCAACTGTGTAACTGTTTGTGTCTCGCTCACAATTTTGGGCTTAAAAATCTGTGGTCTCTCCCTATGGACTGTGTGTTCTATATTTTTTTTGTCTTAACTGCTGATTCTCTGATCTGTGTTGGCGATTTCAATGGTCCTCTGAGATGACTGCTGTTGTTATTTAGGGCTATACAAGAATACATAATTGTATTGCAATTGTTTATATGTGCTCGGTATGCTCCTGGCTCCCATCCACTTCCCTGGGCAAAACACTTAACCCCACTTTGCCTGAAGTCCCCGCTGAGAGACAAAAGGCTGTGTCTTTGTAGACTGAGCAGCAATCTTCCCGTGGAGCCAGAACCTTCAGGAGGATCAGCAAGAGCCTGGTGCTTTGAGAATAAAGCTCTAATTCCCAACTCTAAACCCAAAAATGGATTAATAAAAATGACATGCTGATATCACATCTTTGTAAATCCGGATATAGGCCCTAACAAATCACCAGGTGCCTTTTGCTCAAGAATTTGGCTTGTGCTTCCATGCAGGAATAAACAACAGTCGCAATTGGCTTTTCGCTTGCTATTGGTTCTTTGCCCACAGATTCCAGCTCATGGGGCCTGTTTGAGCTAGCTCTAAACAGCTTCTCCTGCAGTAAGACAGACATTATAGATGATATCAGCACTCGGTTAGTCCGCTCCTTTCTACAGTCTGTGGGTCAAAAAGCCAGATATACCATTTTGAAAACCTTTACATCAGAATAATGTCTTCACTATCTTCCTTGACCCGTCATCGCGAGCTGAAATATTGTGGGGATTATGAAGGTTACGAATTGGCTAATGCAACTTTAAATAACTACCACTTTGCTAGTTCCTTAAATGGCCTCTTCTATTTAAGATGAATTCTACCTTGTCCTCTACCGACGGGGAGGGAGCCCATTTCGGGACCCCATCACGACACACTTAAATGAAAGAGACAAGTAGAAGAGTGAAGTGACATTTAGAGATACTATTCTTTTGGGCTCTACACTTAAACTGAATTTTCTCACAGGCATTCAGGCAGGTCCAATATATAGTAAAATGGAATTATTACTTCTTCTGAAAGCTTCTGAAAAACCTAAAACAGTAATTTCATCCTGTTATTACTCTTGATCATTTGTATGTTTTATTAATATCAAAACAGAAATTGGTCATTATATACAAACTCATCATTTGTCAAGAAAGTGATTTGATTTTGATCACAGAAATGTGAGCTACGGTTACTTACTACCTCCAGATTTCAATATGGAATTGGACCCACACCTAATAACAAATAAACGATTAAATTAATGAATCAATTAATGAATAATGTCTTACGCATGTCATTATTGGGGTTTCCTTGAATTAAAGCCATCATAAAGTCAAGTATGTTTTACAAACTAGAGATTTGGCCAGTTCTTTGATATCAAGCAGATAACATTGATAAGTTAAGTTTATACCCTGTATGTGTGATCTCCATGTCAAACCGACAGCTTTCAGAGATGGCAATCTAATACTGAAGTCATAAAATGGTTTTGCGTCTTACTCTATGTCAATGTCATCTCCTTTCAGTTTATTTGTAGAAGATGGATCCAAAAACTGATTTTATATTCTGACACACGTGAGTATATGAACTGACTCCCCATTGTCTCCAGAGCTAATATGACTGACATGTGTCTGCGATGATCCATGTCCAACTCAATCTTTTGTCTTCTCACGTTTTCCCTCTTTTCGTTTCTCACTTTCTCCCACACCTGCTGCTCTGCATTCACGTTTGCGATTGGCTAATGCGTCTTGTGCACGTCCCCTCCGCTCACATGCGAGCCCATTCACACCCACTCTCACTCAAATGCCTTTTCATCTTCCTGGATGTGATTGTGTCGATTTGTCTCAGTGTCAAGGCTCTTCCCAATTTGCCATCTGCCTGACAGGAACTTATCGATTGGCCCGCACACTTGTCATTCCGGCATTCTTCACTCACGCCTCCTTGGTCCAATCTCGCAACATCTCCATAAGAATACTTATTCACGATTCCCATATCCTTTCCTGCCTTTCCATTATCACATCCTTGCAAAGACTTATATCTATCTCACCATTCCTAGACTCCACTCCACATTTTCGCCGTCTTCCAGGGTTTTATAGCGGACACAAATCACAGCTATGGGGCATTTAGGTAGCCTGTGATCAGTAAACCCGAATGGATAGCCAGCCATAACAGTGATTACCTGTCATTGCTCCGTTTCAGCTTAGAAGAATCAATCCCGGTCAAAATGGTGGACAAACACTCTCAACAAAAAGGTATACAGGTGATCATTACAGAATTTCAATCCATTCAAGTTCCCAATGCTGTTAATACCTAATCCCCCATGATAACTTTTTACCATGTTGCTCTTCCCTAGCAGTCAAAACACTCTGAACGAATGAAGAAACCGCTTTGGATATGTTGTTGTTTACAAAGTACTATATTTACAATTCCCATTTTGATACCATAGACCGTGTATTAGTAGTGGACTGACCGAGTGCAGTCCGCATAGTGTTAGCCATAATGCAGAAGAGATTGATTTGAACATAAGCTTATCTGGGCCTTTATTCCCTGGCGTAAGCTTTGTGCTATAACAGCCAAATTTCTTGCTAAGACTTTTGCTACTGCAAGCTGGAGTTTCCCCTGAAAATAAAGGCCTTGGGTCAACCTTTCTATGGCTCTTATCTGGATGTTCAAAGACATCATCAAAATATAAACACCAAGATTGACACGTACGCTATACAATGGGTTTTTAAAACCAAAAATGTGAGAGTGACTCAAAAGGTTACAGAGCTGAATGAGTTTACTTTTCAATGCAAGCAAATAGGAGCCAGAGAGAGCAAAACAAAACCTCCCTATAGGCTTCATTGAGCATCGGGGTTAGCATTGTCCATCTATATACAGTCAAAGTTAAAGGCATCCATCTTCTATCACAGACCGGCTTCCTCATCACGTTATAGATCACATATTTACTGCATTGAAGTCCAAGAAGTACAGGTCTACTCCTGTACCAAATTCTTAAGGAAGATGCTGAACCCTTGATATTGGATCGGGTACTGGCATTTTTCATTCTACTACGACCTCCAATACTTCCGCTCTTACAACATATCCAGTCAGTCTTAGTTGCATTTGTGTAAGACTCATGCACCAAACAAAACATCGTACTTGTTTGTCTCTTGAGCTTTGTGAAATATTCTGTCAAAACTCACAACCCTTTTCACTGTAGTGCAAATCTCTTCAAACTGTGTGGTTCAACTCCTCTTGGGAACGGAGCAGAATTGAGAGAAAAAACAGTTCACTGACAGGCAACGTTGTCAATCGAGTGTAAGAATCCATCATTTAAATACAACATTTTATTCAGAGGAGAGGGCAGCTTCTCCTCTTCCGCTTATTGACATTGATGACTTGTGAGGAGCTTCCAAACAATTGCCGCAAAGTAAAACCAAGTTCCAGCTCGACATCTTTGTTATTCATATCTGTCTAAGTCTTGAAAAATTGTGTCCTTAGCTGACACTTTGAGACAGTCTTTTTACTTTTAAAAAATAACACTAACATGAAGCAAGGCAGTTCATTTAAATGAAAAGGGCTGATGCAACAGTGCGAGTGTTTACAGAAAGTCTGGAGGTTCAGTGGTCCCATCATGTGTCTTGTCGATGTGGCTGTCAGCTGTATACCCTTTTGACCAGCACACTTTCATCAACCATCACAAGGAAAATGCACATATACAAACAATATACAAAAGAGTATGGTGTGACAAGCTTTGCGGAAGACGGTTGAGTTGATAGATGAACTGTACAAGCATAAAACATGGAAGCTAGATACCCCATAGTTTTCAAACAAGTGCGGCTTGGAACTGTAAAACCGAAATCTTCAAACAATTTGTTCTTGGCGCAATCCTCTACAGCGGCAAAGGTCAGTAATGTGAAAATAAAGTTTTTCATTTAGATGTAATGAAATTGGCCAACAGAATACCCACAGCTGCCAAAGAATGACACCAATTGGTCAATGGAATTTCTCAGATGGCAGATGATGCAGCTCTGTAAAATTACAAAATAAACATCTAAAAAGTAAATTACTATGAAAAACTGGAACTCATGGTTCAGGCATCTCTTGGGCTGACTGTGTGGTTGTAAAGGTCGACCATTATGTGTTTCACCTTTTCTTTTAGCTTTAATAAGTTAGTTGCCTTTTGGTCAGATAATTGGTCGACAAAATCCCAAAGGCCAACGTTAGAGTTTAAAAGAGCTTCTGGCTTTACGAAAACAGTCATTTTCTTTTCTTCTTAAGAGGCATAATACAGTATTGTCATGCCATTAATGACACCAGCGCGGTTTTAAGTGGGCATTTTAGACATTGCAGCAACAATGGATGCATAATGATGTTTGTCTGGCAAATTTTCACCAAAAGTTCAGCTATTTCAAAATGTAGGTTGGTTTTGAAGGTCAATATACTTTTTCTCATGATGTGCGATGGTGCATTCATTAAACAGCTTTCATTTGATAGAAATCCAGCCACGGTTGGCAGTAAATCAGTCCAACATTTGTGCAATTTCCAAATTTAAACACATTGGGTAGTATGATGTAATATTTGAATACTTTTTTAAATGATTCATTTTTTGCATGGTTATTTGCTGTGTGAATATAGCCTTAGAGATGAAAACATATACTATTAGTTTCCCATTAGTGTCTTGCCCAAATTACGAGGAGCTTGAAAGATATAAGAATTTTCTGTAAGAGCTGGAGCAATAGATATATATTTTTTAGCATTTTTACTTTTTTGCTTGCTCTCCATAAATGCTTTGTTTCAGGTTTTAATCAACCTAGAAACGTTGCAAACTTGTGAGAAATATCCATGTGCCTCCTTATTTGACATATTTGAAGCTGATGGGCGGAGTCAGGTCCTCTGTCCCTTTTCTGTCTGATAATGATGAATTAAAGATGTAACAGCGGCAAAATAAACATGCACGTGAGATACTGTTTTGCAAGTGGAGGAACTAGTTATGAGTGGGCCTCATTCACGAATAACTTCGTAAGAAACTACTCAACTTTCTTCTCAAGTTGTCCTTACGTAGATTTCTAAGAAGTCCCCACGTGGGATTCATCAACGCACTCGTAAGCCGCTGAATTGTTCGCAGCTGTTCTCTCAGATTGATGAATCCCATTTCCTCGTAAGTACAGCGCGCGTGCCAGGTGCTTCATTAGCATAGGTACTTAGCATAAGTAACCGCCCACTAATGCCCATATAAGGGACTGCAGGGCCGTGTGCAGACGGCAGAGGAAACAGCAACAGGCCTTTACACGGAGCAAAAGAGTCACCCAGACTGAGAATAAAGTTATAAAATGTTGACTTAAAAGTCGAAATATTATGATAATAAAGTCGAACTAGCAAAATTATGAGATTAATCTAAGAATATGATGAGATTAATCTCAAAATGTTATAAGCTTAATTTAAAAATATATTATGTATTATTTTAAAGATGAATCTCAAAATGTTTTGAGATTAATCTCAAAATATTTTGGACCCTGGGAGGAGATCCAGCGCGGACCAGCGCTGGATCTCCTCCCAGACCAATGCAGACCCGAGGAGAGACTGGAGTGACCAGCACACAGAAACCAGCGCGGACCTATAGGAGAGACCGCATAGACTGTAGTGACCTGACTGGAGAGACCGGTGCGCAGAGACCAGCGCGGACCGAAGAGAGACCGCATAGACCAGACTTGAGAGACCAGCGCGGACCCGTATGGATCCAGGAGCATGCAGCACGGACCCGTATGGAGAGACCAGTGCAGACCAGTATAGATCCATGGGAGAGACCAGTGCAGTGCAGACCCGTATATGGGAGAGACCAGTGCAGACCCGTATAGATCCATGGGAGAGACCAGCGCAGACCCGTCTAGATCCATGGGAGAGACCAGTGCAGACCCGTATATGGGAGAGACCAGTGCAGACCCGTCTAGATCCATGGGAGAGACCAGTGCAGACCCGTATAGATCCATGGGAGAGACCAGCGCGGACCCGTATGGATCCAGGAGCATGCAGCACGGACCCGTATGGAGAGACCAGTGCAGACCAGTATAGATCCATGGGAGAGACCAGTGCAGTGCAGACCCGTATATGGGAGAGACCAGTGCAGACCCGTATAGATCCATGGGAGAGACCAGCGCAGACCCGTCTAGATCCATGGGAGAGACCAGTGCAGACCCGTATATGGGAGAGACCAGTGCAGACCCGTCTAGATCCATGGGAGAGACCAGTGCAGACCCGTATAGATCCATGGGAGAGACCAGTGCAGACCCGTATAGATCCATAGGAGAGACCAGCGCAGAGACTCAGCGCGGACCCAGTAACCTCCTGCAGCAGCAGTATATATGCCGTTGTTCTGTGGCCCGTGGATAAAGAAATGCCCCCTATAAATAGGAAGGGGTCACTAATACACGGCAAGATTTCCAATGTATTTGATAAAGCGTTGGCACATTTCATTTCAAAATGAATTAAAAAGTAGGCCAGATCTGCAGTGAAAAAGGCGGTATATAAATAAAGATTACTAATAAAGATTACTACAAATAAATAAATATATACATCGATATGACGGACATATCACTGGAATGTTGTATTTTTATTCAACTTCACCAAAGAGGACAACCCCGGCGTGTGAACATGTCGGCACTGAATGCGTACGAGTGCTCCTGAGGACTCGTAGGATTTGTACTTGCCCAAGAGAAATTCTGGTTACGAGAAATATTCGTGAATGCCACTTTCTTCGTAAAAACCGCGTAAGTAGGATTTACGTACAAATCTGTTCCTAAGAACCGTTCGTGAATGAGGCCCAATGTTATTACAAATGTTGTTTGTGATTTGGTAGTTAGCTTCAATCTAAAAATGTATGTGGATGTGAAAATAAACCACCTCTATCCAAACATAAAAGTAATTTGTTTTTTGAAGTACACATACACATGCTCAGAAATCCACTACGCATTTGTAAAGTGTGTTCCACGTTTGATTTTCTCATTCAACTTTCCTGTTCCTTCACACTATCTCCCTTCATTCCCTTCTTTTTTAAAAGCAGCACCCCCGGGTTCTCTACACCACTGCGCTTTGTCATACTTAGTTGCAGGAATACACCTAGGGCGGGGATGCGCTGGCAAGAATCTTGGAGCGTTACGAGACGAGAAGACGGGCTGCCATGATGCAAGCCGGCAGCTCTGCTTTGACTCCTGACTGGGGCTGCCATAAAACACCATGTAACGCACGGCGGTGACACACGGGAGAAGGAATGTCGTCATGATCTATGAGAGAAGAGAGCGCGGAGCTGTCGAGGCGGTGGAGTCAGAGGCGTGTGGAGTGTTTTGTCTGCAGGTCGGGTGTCTGAGGGGGGTCCCAATGAGTCCATCCACACCCCTCCGCACGTCCCCTTCTCTCTCTTCAGGGTGCGCTCCAGGTCTGACTGCCTTCATAACAGCCAATCAGTGTCTACAGTCTGGGCAAACACTCATCATACTTCTGGTCTGACAGGTGCAGTAGCCACAGTGCAGTAGCCTCAGTCTGTTATCCTGGCTGTGCTGTTCTGGGCTCAAATATAGGAATGGTAAATGGGTCAAAATGCAAATT
Source organism: Knipowitschia caucasica (assembly GCA_964034765.1). Taxonomy (NCBI): domain Eukaryota; kingdom Metazoa; phylum Chordata; class Actinopteri; order Gobiiformes; family Gobiidae; genus Knipowitschia; species Knipowitschia caucasica. The sequence goes on along the minus strand of OZ035829.1, from coordinate 5,882,792 downwards.
CAAAACTATTTGGATGCATTTATCAACATCCATGGACATTGGTCAACTCCCCCTATGGACCAATACCTACGTGCTCTATGTTTTTGTTTTGTATTTTTGTTTTTAAACGGTTTGATTCTCTGATCTATATTGGCGATTTCAACGGTTTTGTAAAGTCCTCTGATAACTACTGTTTGGATTTAGGGATATACAAGAATAAATTGAATTGAAATTGAATTGAAATAGAGCATAAATAGGCCAAAACCAAATTTTAACTAATAGTTTTCACAGGGTCAGAAGTTCTCCAGACTCCTATGGGCGATTGAGTTCTTTTCTCTGCCTGCTATAGCAAAAATCTATGACACGTGTAGAGCATTGTGATTGGGTGATCGAGCCTTCCTGATCCAAACTCCTCGGCTCAGGAACGACCGGCCTGAGGAGAAAAAGCTAACACCACCAGTACCTTCTTTTAAATCACTTCTTCAAATCCACTTCTATCGAACAGCTTGTGGTTTAACTGTCTGTTGTAAACTTCACATGTTGTATTTTACTGTTCTACTTTGTTTTGTCTTTCTTGTTGTGCGCCCTCGGCCTGCTTTATCTTCCTTTATTTTGTACTTTTGATATTTTTATCATGTTTTATTGAGTTGTATTGTTAAATGCTGACTGTGCAACACTTGGAAAGGGCTGTAAAAAATATGTGTTATTATTATTATGATTAATCAGTTAATCCCCACTTAATTTAGTTTTTTTATCATAAACTATTAATAATCAATGAACCGTTAACTTTTCTATAAACCGACTCAAACACAATTATGAGCTGTAAAGTGTAATTTTAGGACTCAAACAGAGTAGCAAGTACATAAAAAGGAATTAAAAACTGTGTAAATGTCTAGTTTTTTAGGATCTAAAGTACATACCGTGGCTTTACTCCTGCTTTTTCTGTGTCAAATTCAGACTAAATGATTAATCAAAGGGGAAAAATTGCTAGATAAACCAATTATCTAGGGGCGACAGTGGCTCAGTTGGTAGAGCATTGGCCTTTGAGGCTGAAGGTCGTGGGTTCGAGTCCACCACGAGACCTTCTCCACCGACTCCCACTGATGTCTGCTGTTGTTGTGTCCTTGGGCAAGACACTTAACCCACTTTGCCTATAAGGAGCGCGGAAGTGATGTTCGCTGCTTGCCTTGATGTGTATGTTTATATGTGTATGTATATGTATGTATGTGTATGCATCAAACTGAAAGTTCCCCATCGTGGGATGAATAGAGGACCTTCTTCTTATCCAAATAATAGATACAGCTCGAGATGGATTGATGCCTGCCCTTGACGCTATGTTGTCATAAAATACAACATAGCGTCAACATAAGTCTATAATACTTAAATTATAGATACAGATCCTGAAGAGAAATACACTTAATTATTCCGAATCATATGTATATAAAAGGTAATTTTTTTTTGAAGAAATCGATAAACAAATTGAGAGGAAAAAACAGTGGACATCTCCTGGTGCAGTGAACATATGAAGAATACAATCACATGGTACAAAGTTACTAATCTCAAACATACACATAGTAAAAATCCACTACTTTATCAGCCACAACAAATGGCTGATTGGAAAAAGCCAACAGAAAAGAACATTTATCGCTGGTGAATGGGTCAAGGCCTCTAGTGAGAATGAGGTCGTGAGATGCATTTCCAAAGTAGCATAGGTCTCTTCTGGGTCCAGTTTCTTCTAAGGTTGATTTCACTGATACTTGCATCATACCTGCCTCCGTCATATCGATCAGAAGCTAACATGATGTGATACAGCATTAAAGTTTATCTTATCTTATTGAACTGCATGTGAGATGGCCATAGAGCTAATACCCCTGTTGGAAATGGCATGAATATAAAACCTCAGGCATAAAAACATGTCTTGGTGCATTCGTTGATGAGAAACACACTTAATACTGACAAGCGGCCTGATCAATTCTCGCAGCGTTGGACATAAAATGGTTAGTGAAGCATCCAAAATAGCAGGGATAAACACATTGCCAGGCTGAGATAATTCCTAGTTTGCAAAGCTGTAATTTAAAAACGTTGAATGATGTCATGGTAATTGTGCGCTGTGGAATATTGGACGTCAATTGCAAAATTACAGACTCTCACACCTACACAAACAAAGATAAATGTGTAAAGTGGCAAACAAAATTTCATCATTAACAGAGCAGAAAACTTCAAGGAACACGTGGCAAGTATTCTTTTTGATTCTTCTCGAGAACATATACAAGTATTTTCTGTGAATTTCATATATGCCCACGTTTTGCGGGATCCAATGCGATATGAACAGGAAGAGGACAGCTACAATATGTTGAGATTCGATTTGCCAAAAATGAAATATGTTTTCAACCCATGCCGCTCTCTATGCCGTCTGAGCAATTCCCCAGCTGAATTTGATCACATTATCTCAAATAGTTTCTTATTTTCGTACACAGTATTCAATAAACGAGAGATGCACATGTTTGTTGGGGTTCTGTTCCATTCCATGAAACAAAGACCAACATTATCCCTGCACTGTTTTAATTCCATTATCGGCCGACTGCCTCTGCTTTCCCTGCCAGGTAAAAAAAAAAAAAAGATGAGGCATTTTAGATACATCAAGAGCGGACGGACCACTTTTCTCTGTCTGCTTTGGGGAGCGTGATGGGAAAAGGACTGATTTGAAGGATGAGGAGGCGACACAGCTGTGCATTGCGATGCCAATCCATCAGCGGGAGCACATGAGGAGAGCGAGCGAGCGGAAATAATCTCATGTGCTTCAAAGACATGCACGAGGTGGGGGTTAGAGGGTAATGGTTATGATATGACAACGCTGTATTTCTAATGATACAGGAGCAGACCGGAGTTTAGGTCAGATGATGGATGTGTTCGTACTCTATTCTTATTGCTGGATAAAAGTTTTAGCAAAATATCGAATTGCGAAATTTCTGGTCAATGATTGGGATGGGATTTTTGATGTTTAAAAGGCTGTTTTTGTTGGGTTTATATATATAAAAAAAAAACAAGACAACATACATATGAAGCAATTTCCTCATACACAATTCCAACACATTTAACCCATTTTATAACCTTTTTTTCTCTATTTGAAATAAAAGTTATATTATTTTTAATATTTTGTGACAAAATGTATAGTTTTATGTAATGTAATGATTTTCTCCATTGACAAATCAACAAGAAATGTTTCCAAATTCAAGTGATTCTCTGCTCAAGTTCATGCTCTTTTTGTTTGCAAATAACTTAAATATTTTTGTAGGATTTTCAATCTGCTACCACAAAAATTCAGATTAATCATGCAATCGCAATGGTCAAATTCAGTTTCTCTGGCCAAAAAAAATAAATTAAAAAACACAAACACACACGCAGGTGAGGTTCACAGGGTAACAACAAAAAAAGATATGAATACAACTCAAATAATTGTTTAGTTGGTCTGTTCCACAAATGAATGGTACTCTCTCTGTGGACACTTCCAAATAGGAAATATCAACAAATATCACACTACACTGTTGACGAGAAGCAAGTGAGGGTGAAACCATCTTTTTGGCACCCTTGAGCCTCTCCAGGAAAACTCTTTGCCCTGTTGAGACCAAGCCGAGAAAAGTCATTCAGAAGGAGCAGGGGAGAGCAGAGGAGAGCAGGGCACCGGGCACAGAATGGATGGATCGATTACCAACCACCATCTCTGAGCGACCCTTGGGCCTAACCTCTAAACCATGTGGAAGTAGGTCCCAACAGAGACACCAAGTTGGGTCTGGATTTTTCTTGGAGATGGAGCAAACGTCCAAAGGATGACAAATACAAAAATTTCATTCAAAGTCGTGCTCACCTCAAAATTGGAAATATATCCAATCATTTTAGGGACGATTTGACAACTGCAGCATTAAGTATGAGGCCTGGACAAAATCTTGAGAAAAACGAGAATGGAAATAAAAGATTAACTTGAACGTGCGATCAATCACATTTATTCCCTACCATTACTCAGCTGTTCTCTCCCATTTGCCTCATTTCCAACTTCAAAGTGTATGATTCATTTAAAATATGAATCAAGAGCTGTCAATGTATTTTTTTTTTCTCTTAATCAAAATGATCTTGAAAATGGGAGACTACACCTGAAATGACTGACTTTGAACTATGCACATTTTTTACCTCAACTGCTACTATTTATAGTAGCAGTTGATCCAATGCATAATAAAAAGGCTCCCTCATGTACACTGATAATAGCATCTAAGCAGCAATGGGATGACCTCTTTAGGCACAATCTCACTGTAAGAAGCTTTAAAACACAGAAAAATGTCTATATTTACTCAAAATCTCAGGTAATGGATTATGTTAAATATTTTCTGTCGTAAGATGTTTAAATTTCATGCTCCCACAATTTGGCTATTGTTTGTCTCGCTCTCGATTCCCAGGAGAAGCGACGAGCAGCAGTGATCCAAAAATCAAATATGTGTAAAATGTTTTCCACAGATTCATTCATGTCTATCTTGGTGCATTTGTACTTGCAGCATCCATGGGCACACACTCTCCCAGCCTCACATTACATTGGAAAAAGCCTGACAAGAGCTAAATGTTTCCTCTCTAACAGTTTAGCACAGATCAGAAGGCCTCTTCACATGTGCAAATCTCACGCTCAGAGGACCAGACCACCAGCACCAGCCAACCTCATGTTACCAGTTCTGCTGCAGAGCGATCAGTCAATATCTCCAGCATGAATCCAGGCGGAAGCGAGTTTAAGGAAGAATAAACAGGAACTTACCTAAAAGAGACACAGAGAAATACACATTAGTCATATGGCTTAAGCATGTTAGTAAGTGGGAAACTTTGCACACTGTGACAGGTGCGTAAAACCAATGTGCGACGTGTTGCATAATATGGTGTCTGGAACATCACAATGGTAGCCTTAGGTGCATGAAGCAAGAGCATTTCAGAACTAAGAAGAATGATAGTGCTAGACATGTCTATGGTTTTCCCCAAAGAATAATGGTGTGGAAGAAATCCCATATTAATATTTTAGGGCAATATCTGAACAGCTTGAGGTACATGTTTTAGTTGAGAAGAACAAAAAAAACCAAATACATCTTGTTTTTTGTCCTTGGAATGCCTGTGTTGTCAAGTCAGCTGCCTCTTGTTCCTCACAAGACAAACAGGACTTGGCATGGATCAAATTGGCTCTGAGCTGTTTGCAGCAGATTTCATCTCACTGTTGGTGGAAGGGAATGTTGCCCACAGGCGAGAGATCAATATTATCAAGGTGTATCTTCCAATGGAATCAATCACCAGTGACGGCTTCCCGATAGAAAAGCAGAAATGAAATGTGGCCGTCCAGCAGTGAGGAAGTGATGAGAGCCTCAGCAGTCGCTTATGTGGCCGAGTTTCCAGGTCAGAGCTGCCGACAGAGGAAAGGCCTGGGAGAAACTCTACAGTGTCTACCTTTTCTCTTGTCTCCATAGAAATTATTCTGTTTAATATTTTTGAATTTACCTAAAAAAAATACAGTAGGGTCAAAGTAGGGTCTGGTCTTGACATTGCAACTCTGTGGACAGTGGATGTCTTCCACTGACAATGTTCTTCTGTACATAATTGAATAAATGCAAAAGAGAGTTTATTGCAACACTATGTGCAATAAACTCTATGGGCGGCACGGTGGCTGAGTGGATAGCACTCTCGCCTCTCAGCAAGAAGGTCCTGGGTTCGAATCACGGTCGGACCAGGGCCTTTCTGAGTGGAGTTTGCAGGTTCTCCCCGTGTCTGCGTAGGTTTCCTCCGGGTACTCCGGTTTCCCCTACCACTAAAAATATGTACAATAGGTCTGGCATGCGCCTCCTGTACTGGCGACCCTGCTCCCATCTCTGTGTGGAGTGAGAGACAAATGCCCAAAAAATAACAATTGTAAACCACTTTGAGACTCAGATCTGCAGTGAAAAGGCGGTATATAAATAAAGATTACTGTAAAGATTACTATGTCCTATATTGCTTTGTCTTGAATGTCAAATCTGCTCGAAATTAAGCGTGCCAGTCTGTCTGAAAGATGAGCAAGTACAAGTAAAGTCTCAGATCCATAATGAGAAATGTTTGAAAAATGTACAGTATATAAAATCATTCTACCTGCCACCTCAGAGTGATATGAGTAACCCAATTACAAATAATGGGTACAACTCATGCTTCACTGCAAGAAGGTTGTAGATTCAATTCCCCAAACTGACTTAGGCTTTTCTGTGTGCAGTTTGTATGTTTCTCCCGTGTCTAGGTGGATTTCCTCTTGGTTCTTTGGTTCCCCGTTACTCAACCCTAACCCAACTCAGCATGCACCATAGAACAAATCCTCCATCTCTGTCCTGACCAAGCCCAGCATCCACATCTGAATCTGAAGATGGGTGCCCCGGGGCTGCACTGTGATGACCACTGCTCCCGACAGGTTTCTCTTGTGACCTTGCAGGATGGGTCAAATACACAGAACAGCTCTAGGGGGATACATAAAGTGTGCCCTACCACATATGTTATAACTTCCATTGATAGTCTTCAAATAGTGCATACCAGTCTGTGCAGTGGTCGGAGAAGTAAACATGAGGAGACCATGAGGATGACTTTCTCTCTCGCCTTAAGCCACACCGCATGGCTTCACTAAATGACTCTTGGCACCAAAAGAAGGGCCTTGTCATTTAAGATCCAACTGCTCCTTCGTGTCTTGAGCAGAAAATACCCTCGGGCTTCACTTTTGCCGTCCAGGGCTCGTGATAAAACAACAGCGCTCTTAATTTGGCATGTAATGTGGCAGCAGGAGGCAAATGACTCTGAGAAGCCTGGGCGGCAGAGCGACCAGAATGCCCACCCACGTTTAAAGAACGGCTGCGTTTTAAGTATTCAGCTTATTGACCTGTGGTGAGTGCACTGGCCTGTTTGATGACAGCAGTGAATGCTTTAGCTTCAGATAAGGACTTCAACTTTATCCATTGATCAATTCAATTTGTTTTTTGTACATCCCTAAATCACAATAGCAGTCGTCTCGGAGGATCTTACAAAGTTTTCGATTTGCCTATATAGACCAGAGAATTAAGACAGGTCATACACAGGAAATGCAGTAGAAACAGACACACAGGAGCCATTGGTCTATAGGGGACAGATGATTAAAGTTCATAAATGTTAATACATTTCCTAGATCATCACTCCTGTCCTGAGACCCTCCTGCATCGATAAGGAAAACTCAGTGGGAAAAAGTGAAGAACCTCAGGGAGAACCACATTGAGAGAGGGATCCGCTCCTACAGATGGACAGGCTGTAGATCCCAGACTCAGGCCGTAGAAGCAATGAGAATCCGTTTCTGATTTCTGTTGTTTTATCTTAAAAGGGGCTGTTTTTCCATTGGCTGTGATAGTATTGGCTTTACCCAGTGCTGCAGTTTTGGTTTGTTTGTAAATTAATGAGTGTTTCTGGTTTATTGGACCGAAAAAATATAAATACCAGCTAGACATTTGGGAAAGAGTTATCAACTTTTGCAGGACAGGATTTAAACAAACAATATGGCAGAACTGTGGCTGAGTGGTTAGCACTCTCACTTTCAAGCAAGAAGTTCCTGAGTTTGATTTCACCAGGGCCTTTCTAAGTGGATTTTGCATTAATCCCTGTGTCTTCCGGTTTTCCCTACCACTAAAAACATGTATAGTCCATTACATCCTCCATTAAATCCTTTGGCTACTTCTGACTTTGCACAATGGGTCAAATGCAAAGGACAAACTTCTTAATCTTAATATCACAATATTTTCCTGTTCGAGGGTTCACCACCAGTTTTTTACAACGTGGCAAACGTATCTGTAAAGCAGATGATATACAGTATATACGAAGAGGGCAAGTTACAGGTCAGGGTTTTCAAGGTTGCTTTTTATGCTGTAAGATTTCCAAGGAGAAAAGAATGCTGCGTACTCATACAACAACAAGAATAACAGGCTCTATTGATCCATAGGTATTTGGTGCTCAGACCCCGGCAGGCGTATTCATCAGGTATTCAGATTTAATTGAAGAGATTGGGAATGAATTGTCTGAGACTATAGACTGTATATAGATGGACAGCCTGCGAGCTCTATGTAGCCTAAAAGGGAAGTGCTCATAGATCTAGTTGTTCTCCTACTGGCTTTGGCTCCCGTCCACTGACATTGAAAAGTAAACTAAGTAAAAAGTAAACTATCTTGGGTTTACAATACTGCTGTTTAATGCTCTAAAATATTTTGATAACATGTTGATAATTTCAGTGGAAATCCAGATACAGTACATGTTTGTGGAGGCGGTGAGGCCTGCTCTGAAGAGGTGGTGATTGGGCGATGCTACAGGTATGCTTTCAGATTTTTAGATTTTTTTCTTCTCACTTATTTCAACCATTTCAGTTGCAACACAAAGACTAACAAAGGAAATCACAGGCCAATGTCTGACTTCAACTTCTTTTGCAACATATGGTGAGTATGATCTCTCCCCTGCGGTGCATTTGAGCACTCCACACCACGCCACTGAAAAGGTGCACCTAAAAACGAGGCCCTCAAATAGCACTTTTATCATTAACCACCCATCCCTGTCCCTCTCACACCTCTCTCAGCCCTCCACTGAGAGGCGAAAAAGCACCCAGCCGACTGGAAAAACTGAAAAACACTTCCATATTGTCCATTTTCACTGCTGTGTGTACGTGTGTGTATTCAAATGTATTCCAGTGTGCATGGCCTGTGTCGCCCGTTCATCACCGTTCTCAGGGCACTGCTGGAGATATAGGTCGTCTCGGAGGACTCTGATTGGCTCAGCGGGGGGACAGGGCTGGCTTGGGGTAGATGAAGTGCAAATGAAGCAAAAAAAAAAGAAAGAAAATAAAAGAGATACTGCATATATACTGCATTGTGCACGTACTCCTGCCTTTGTCCCTCAGAAGAGCTGGTAAACACTTGTACAGATAAAAGCATTGCAGATGTGCCGAGCTGCTTTTTCCTGTAGATAAATGCACACTTCATCTTTACATGACAATACATGACAGCTCATAACTCTTTGTTGGTTTTCCCTGTAGGCTTGTGTGTGATATATTTTATTCTCTTTTTTTGCTTTATTCATTCCTCTCACCTTATCTTGCTTTTCAAAGCCACTATACAGCTTCAGAGTGGTAGGTGTGGCTGCCAGTCCACGCAAATCACCACCAATCGACAAACATAAGTTGAATAAAGACAGGATGGGTGAAGCTGGAGGTTCCAAATGCAAAAGAAAGTGTTGTTAGAGTTGTTCATGTTCGAGGTTCAAATGGCAAGGCAAGGCAAGGCAAGTTTATTTATATAGCACAATTCATACACAAGGCAATTCAAAGTGCTGAACAAAACAAGAAAGCATTAAAATCATAAATAATCACAGAACATTAAAAAGAAAGATACAAATATAAAATCCCTCAGTTGTATGCACAGCTAAACAGAACTGTCTTTAACCTGGTTTTAAACATTGTCAGAGAGGAGGCCTGTCTCACATCTTCAGGAAGACTGTTCCAGATTTTAGCAGCATGAATCTGAAAAGCAGCCTCCCCATGTTTAGTTCTGACTCTGGGCACTAACAGGAGTCCAGTCCCTGTGCTCCTCAGAGTCCGGGCTGGTTCGTATGGTACTAACATGTCACTAATATATTTTGGTGCGAGGCCATGGAGAGACTTGTACACAAGCAGAGCTGTTTTAAAGTCTATTCTCTGAGCCACAGGAAGCCAGTGCAGAGACCTGAGGACTGGACTAATGTGGTCGTACTTCCTGGTTCTTGTCAGGACTCGAGCTGCTGCATTTTGAATGTACTGCAGCTGTTTTACAGCCTGTTTGGAGAGACCTGTGAGCAGGCCATTGCAGTAGTCTAACCTACTGGAGACAAATGCATGGATAAAAATCTCCAGGTCTGCTTTAGACACTATGTTTTTGATCCTGGCAATGTTTTTTAGATGGTAAAAAGCTGCTGATGTTACTGATTTGATGTGGCTATTAAAATTTAAGTCTGAGTCCAGTATTACCCCTAGATTTCTGACCTTGTTTGAAGGTTTTAGGGAGAGAGACTGTAGGTGACAGATGACGCTCTCTCTTTGTTTCTGGGGACCAAAGACAATCATTTCAGTTTTGTCTGCGTTTAGCTGAAGGAAGTTGTTTTGCATCCACTCACTGATCTGTTGGATACAGTGAAGGAGTGAGTCCACTGGTCCATGTTCTCCTGCAGTCAGTGAGACATAGATCTGAGTGTCGTCTGCATAGTTATGATAGGAAACTTTGTTTCTGCGTATTAACTGACCTAACGACAGCATGTAGAGATTGAACAGAAGAGGTCCCAGGATCGACCCCTGTGGTACTCCACAGGTCAGGGCCATATGATCTGAGACACAGTTTCCAATCTCCACAAAGTACTTCCTGTCCTCAAGGTAAGACCTAAACCAACTTAGGGCGGTGCCAGCGACTCCAACCCAGTCCTCTAGTCTCTGTAAGAGGATCTCATGGTTGACAGTGTCAAAGGCAGCACTCAGATCTAACAAGATTAAGATTGAAACTTTGCCTGCGTCAGTGTTCAGCCGGATATCGTTTGTAACCTTAACAAGAGCAGTCTCAGTGCTGTGGTGGGGTCTAAAGCCGGACTGAAACATATCAAATGAGTTGTTGATTATAAGAAATCTAGTAAGCTGTAGGTAGACAACTTTCTCAAGGACTTTCCCCATAAATGGCAGATTTGAGATGGGACGATAGTTGTTAAGTACCGTAGCATCGAGACTGCTCTTTTTTAGCAGGGGCCTGATGACTGCAGTTTTCAGGGCCTTTGGGAATATTCCAGAATGAAGGGACATGTTTACTATCTGTGTGAGTGAAGGTAACAGACTGCTCAGAACAGACTTCAGAAATCTAGCGGGTAGTACATCCAGGCTGCATGTGGAGGAGCTCAAACTGGAGATTATCTCTTGGACAGTTTTATCATTTACAGGTGCAAAGTGAGTTAGCGCAAAGAGCCTTTCTGGTTGTTGGATGGTTATCTGTGGATTGGAGACAATGGCGTTTTTGATGCCTTGAACCTTGTCATTGAAAAAAATAGCAAACTCATTGCATTTACGTTTGGAAGTAAGCTCTAATGGCATTTGAACAGGGGGGTTTGTTAATCTATTAACTGTTGAGAACAGAAAACGCAGATTGTTGCTGCAGCCTTCAATCATTTCAGAAAAATACCTTTCTCTCGTACTACGTAGCACCCGGTTAAACTCGCACAACTTATCTTTGAAGATCTTGTAATCAACCTGGAGGTTGGACTTGCGCCACTTCCGCTCGGCCCTCCGGCACTTTCTCTTTTGTGCCCTGACCGAGTCTGCTTTAGCCCACGGCGCCTTCTGCTTATTTTTCACTATTTTAACCTTCACAGGGGCAACGGTATCCAGAACATTCAAAACACTAGAGGTGACAGAGTTAAACAGTTCATCTACAGTAGAATACGATGCATTCTCAAAGTTTATCATTCCCATAAATAGTTCACTCGTATTTTCATTTATGTGTCTTCTTCGTACAGTTGCAGAGTCCACTGGTGGTTTGTTAGTGAAACACCATCCATCCATCCATCCATTTTCTTCCCCTTAATCCATTTCTGGGTCGGGGGGGTGGCAGTCAGAGCTACACCCAGTACACTTAGCACCAGCCCCTCACTGATCCTCCTGCAGGTGGTGAGTCCACAGGAGCTGAGATCTTTCAGTGGGAGCTTCAGGCAAAGTGGGGTTAAGTGTCTTGCCCAAGGACACAACGACAGCAGTCATCAGTGGGAGTCGTGAAGTAGGTCTTATGGTGGGCTTGAACCCACAACCTTTAGGCCCAAAGGCCAATGCTCTACCAACTGAGCTATTGTCGCCCCTGTTAGTGAAACACGTCAAAAAAAACACAGAAATGATCCGAAAGAGCAACATCGACCACGTTTACATTTGAAATATTCACCCCCTTAGTAACTAACAGATCTAGAGTGTGCCCTCTGCTGTGGGTGGGGCCACTTACGTGCTGAGTGAGATCAAAGGATTCAAGTACAGAACTCAGCTCATTTGCATTTCTGTCATCAACATTATCCACATGAATATTAAAATCACCTGTAATAACCAAACTATCAAAATCTGTGCATACAACTGAAAGCAACTCGGTAAAATTATCAATAAAACTGTGACATGACTGTGGTGGCTTGTATAGGACAATGAAGAGTATTGGAGGAGATTGTTTTTGTTGTATTTTAAAAGACACATATTCAAATGATGAAAACTTCCCAAGAGACATTCTATGGGAGACAAAGTGGTCTCTAAAAATGGCAGCTAAGCCTCCTCCTTTTTTGTTTTCCCGTATTTCAGATTCAAACTTGAAATTTGGTGGTGATGCTTCTATTAAAACTGCATTTCCTGAATTTTGGTCAAGCCAAGTTTCAGCCATGAACATAAGATCAAGATAATGAGAACAAATAAAATTATTGATTAAAAAAGACTTGTTACAAAGAGATCTGACATTAAGCGTAGCAAGTTTCAAAGTTTCAGTATCAGCGGTTGTGGTCGGCTGATTCTTACACGGAACAAGAATTAGATTTTCCAGATTAGACTGATTAACTCCAGATGTTTTTCTGTAATGTATTCTTTGTGTTATCACTAAGGGGATGGCACAGGTGGCTTCATGACAGGGCCCCAGCCGGGTCTCTCCTCTAACTAGACTGCCAGTGGCTGCGAAGCAGAGACCCTGTGCATCCTAGTGTTTAGAGAAAAGAGGGGAAGGGGAAGGCGGGGGAGGAGGATGGAGAGGTGGGTGGCTTTGTGGGACACGGTGGCTGAGAGGATTAATAGTGGAAGCACTCTTGTTTCTTAGCAAGATCCTGGGTTCGAATCCCAGTAACAGTGCCTTTCTGAGTGTTCTCCCTGCGTCTGCATGGGTTTCCTCCGGGTGCGAGAATCAACATTTGGAGATGGTACTGCAGCAACTACTGCTCCTGACAGAGGCCCTAGTGGCATTTGCAGGATGGATCAAAAGCAGAGGACAAATTTCCCTATGAGGATAAATAAAGTGAACATTAACATTTGCTTCGTCCATCTATTTCCACAGTCACTGATTAACAGCCACTATTATGACATTTTGCCTCGCACACAATCCCACTGATCGCTGATCTGTATGTTGGTACTTTGTAAACTTGAAGTGTGCATAGGAGCAGTTGCAAATGATCTTTCAGAAATGTTGTACACATCATTTTGAACATTTTAGATATTGGTATTGAGATGAAAGTCACATTTTCATTCCAAATAATATGAGGCAAAACGCAAACCTACTTTCATCTGGGTGTTTGGAGCATGCACTGAAAATAAGTGGTGTTGCTGTGAGTGGAGATGCATGAAAAGTTGTCACTATTTCTATAATACTCCGTCAGAGTAAATAATAATGCCACAGTTTTATATAGCGCTTTCATGGATACTCAAAGACACTTCACATTATTTGTTCACTTCGTGCACGGTGGTGATAGACTACTACAGTAGACAGAAGCGAGGCAAACTCATTCCAGGCAATAAGAAAGTGTTTTGACTATGGACACAACAGTATTGGAACTTATCGTTTATAAAAGTCTCCCATCACAGTCTTAACCAGGCCCTGTCCTACATAGCTTCTTAGACTTGACCAGAATCAGATTTCTTCAAATGTCATCAATATTTTTGAAGTATATAGTTTGTCATTGCTTATAGCAGTCCCAAAGAACAACCCATATAAACACCAGGACCCTCCCAGAGCAGTCATTTTGACAGCGCCCATTGAAATTAATGGAATCCTACAGTATTAAGTTTACTAGAAACTATGGTAACTAGAACTTGCCCGAAGCTGAGATGGCTTTGAACCAGTCCAGGACCAGTTTCAGATCAAGGTAATCTCATAAACACAATGACAAGGAAATAAACTACTGTAGATGTAGACGCAGAAAAGGTCAAAAATGTATTAAGAACAAAAATGTACATAAGCGGAGTCATTACACTTCCAAAACAAAAAGGCTTCAAATTGACTGCTCTGGGAGTCCTAGTTTGACACTATTGTGCATCTTAAAAGGCAAGGCAAGTTTATTTGTATAGCACAGTTTATACACAAGGCAACTCAAAATGATGAACAAACAAGATAGAAACAGATAGAAACAGACAGACTAGGCATTCAAATCATAAATAATCCCCGTACAAAACAAATGCCCTTTCCAGTTTGTTGCACATTTGGATGGGCACATTGGGAATTTGAACGTTCAAGACAACATAGAGGTCTTAAAAATAACCAAAAAATATGTCAAAAATGAGCAGCACACAGAGCAGCACTGGCACTTACAACAGAAGGCCTCCTGATGTTGTGCATGTGTGGATCGCTCCATGTGCTTTCCGCATGACGCCTCATCACTTGCTGCTTTCCCCATGGGCATGTGTGTGTGCGATATTTATTTTTTCATTGTTTTATTAATTTGCTACATCCCATGCGAGCCCAGCAGGTCACGTTCCTTTGAGATTCTCTGCTTCCATGTGTGAAAAATGGTTTATCTCGCTATTCCCCAATGCACTATGTCCCATTTCAGGCAACTGAGATTTGGCTAACGCTACACGCTACTGGAACCTTTTTGTTTACGTGTGCACCTATGTGAAAGAACGTGTTCACTCCTGCGTGTGTGTGTGCGTGTGTGTGTATGGTAGTCTCCCAAGTCTGACAGATTATTTTTACCCTGCTACCTTTGCAGAGGTGCATAGATGCAATTCCTCACCAGGGAAAGAACGGAATAATCTGGATTTGTTGCATTGTGACATATATATACACACACACACACGCACACACACACACACACACACACACACACACACACTCACACACACACGCACACACAACACAACTGCATCACAGGTAATGAAACACATACATTGCTTTGACAGGTTGGTTGTGCTACAGTAGTCATTGTTATTTTTAGTTCCATTTCTCGATTGAAACTCATTCCAAGCCCCAGAATTAAATAATGTGAATGTATTTGTTGTATAATTCTTTTATTTATTTTTTTATTTTGCAGATCAGTGAGTTCTTGTGTGACGGTCTTGAGGGATGCACCCCCTCTGGTTACTCCCCCGGCACCAGCATTCTAATCAGCCATGCAAGAAGAACTTTAGGCTTATAACCGTGGGGAGAATAGTGTAAAGAAACAGAGATAACATGAATGCATTACTGTATATCTTTCTATATCTTTTTAGTTCTTTTATTCTAAGATTTGAGAGACTTCCTTGACCGTGTGAAGGTTGTGGTGGTGATCCAGGACACTCAACATTCATCAACATTCAACAATATTTATGGACATTTATGTACATCCGTCTCTGCCCCTAATGGACCAATGGATCTATGTGTTTTTTATATCCCTGCATTTCTTGTGTTTAAACCAGTGGGGGCAGGTCCCGGATCAAAAGGGACCATGATCACGTGCGCTGACATGGTTGTAATCTGACTCCTTGCCGATGGTGGCGTACCCGGAAACAGAATTATCCACTGAATTCTTTTGACGCATTGTTTCTTCTTGAAAACGTCTTCACGGCCTGGTTCAAACGGCGGCTCCTGGTTGTGGATGCGTGTCAATGCTGCAGAGCAGGTAATATTTTGGACCAGCTTAAGTTTATCTGCTGTGGATTTTTGAATGCATTTTTTAAATGAATGGGGCTCGGGCCGGCTAACGCATGCACAAATGCGTTTTCCCCACATTTTCCCCACAATAGGGCGCAGACGGCAGAAGAGGATAGTGATGACACATAAGTTTCAACGGTGGAGAAAGGTGTCACTACCATCCATCCATCCATTTTCTACCCTTTAATCCATTTCTGGGTCAGGGGGGTGGCAATCAGAGATGCCACCCAAGTCTCATAGCACCAGCCCCTCACTGACCCTCTGCAGGTGGTGAGTCCACAGGAGGACGGCTGCTCTCTGAGTGTGAGTATAGCCTTGATCTTTCAGTGGGGGCTTTGGGCAAAGTGGGGTTAAGTGTCTTGCCCAAGGACACAACGACAGCAGTCATCAGTGGGAGTCGGTGGAGAAGGTGTAGAGGTGTCACTACGTCCGTCAATATTTACAGTCTATGGTTTGAGCTGTTTGATTCTTTGATCTGCGATGGCAAATTCACGGTTTTGTTAAGTCTTCCGAGAAAACTGCTTTTGTGATTTAGGCTATACAAAAATACATTGAATTGAAAATGTAATTGATTTGAACTAATAACTTTTTTTCTAATCTCACCCTTACAGTCATGACTAAATACCAGCAGAAGAGACTAAAGTATTCTTGACGGTCCACTCATTACAAAAGCACATTTATGAGTGGAATGTTTTCTGCTAAAATGATTTAATAAGAAAAATAAAAGCACTGAGGACAGCAATTACAGACATTCGCTCACCACCGCTGCATTCCCGATCGTGTCCTTGGACCAGACGCCGTAACCTCCCGGGCAGTTGGACCCTCTGAATGAATCATGCACTGAGCTTTAAATGCTACACCATCCACATGCAAGACAATATTTTTCAGAGTTATTATGTTTGAGAGGCTGTACGTGAATTTTGGTAACTTCTTTATCAATGCTGGATTATTAGCCAAGTGAACTAAACATGCACATAATAAAACAAAAGGAGAATTTTATGGTCACTACAAAAGGGAGAGTCATTCTATGGATCCAACCACAACCGCCTGCTCTCGTCTCGGACGCCATCTCGACCTAAACGCATAGATCGAGATGGCGACTACTACGTCAAGAGCAGACGGCGCTACTTTCACTGTCCCACGTGGGTTGTAAACATTCTTGCACTAAACGATTGTGGTGAGTTGAGAATTTTCTGCTAAAAATGGTACAGTTAAAAAAAGTAATGGCAATAATATCTGAGACTTAAAGGTCATGTCAGCCATATCAATTGTATTTCATGTTTGACAGGGTAAATGTAGTCCCTCCTCTTGGCATAACAGCTACCATAAGATTATCTGGAGGAGAATAGTTAGACCAATCTAGTCTAATGAGGAGCTGTAGGGTTTAGCATGGGCAAGTCAAATGCTTGTATTCTCTCTTCATAATTTGCAAAGTAACTGACATTAACGTTTAAAGTTTTAGTAGTTGGTGAGTCCAAAGGTCATATTTAAATAGGATCAAGTTTCTAAGCAATACTTTCTAAACTTAATTCAGAATTACATGGGAACGGAATTAAGAATAAGATTAAGAGAGCCTTGATTTGTCCCACAGCGGAGAACATTTTGTGTTGCATCACAAGTTACAGAACGGTAGGAATGAGGAGCACAAGTGAACAATAGCTAAACTAATGGTACATATTGTCATCCATAACCAGGTGGCCAGTCCATGTCAGTCCTGAGGGAGCATACAGACAGGCTGAAGAATGGTGGACGACATATTCAACACACCTAAAATCATTAAACCGTGGTCGGGGAGGATTCCCATTCTACCATTGATTAATACTGTTTAACCTTTTCAATTACAGCTTCTATCGCTCTGCTTAAGTTGTCACCGTAGTAACAGTATAGCATGTATAAACACTTTTGTTCCTTTTACTAAGTTACTTTTAAAGGTTTATTATAAAGTAGGATGTTGAAATAAGTTGCTGAACATGCTAAATATGTATTGTTTTGTAAAAAAAAATGTTAAAGGCCTTTCCTCTTTGGTGTGTGTGCCTAGATTTTGTTCATGACAACGGTTGCTAAGGAACTTTTGGTGGATTTTGGCTAAAGCAGTAGTCGAAATTAAAAAATGTGGGACAAATAAAGGTTTTCTTATCTTAGTCCATTTCGTCATCCATATCTTGTGAGAAGGTAGCGGACAAATATATACTTTTTCTAATGCGTGTGAGTGTTTTGACCATGATATGAATGATATAAGTAGATTAAACATGGGAAGTATGACTCAGCTATTTGACTGTTGTATCGCCTTCAACTTTTTGCTTTGTAGTCACCAACAGTCTTT
The DNA here is from genome assembly GCA_964034765.1 of Knipowitschia caucasica. NCBI lineage: Eukaryota > Metazoa > Chordata > Actinopteri > Gobiiformes > Gobiidae > Knipowitschia > Knipowitschia caucasica. The sequence goes on along the minus strand of OZ035829.1, from coordinate 5,864,807 downwards.
GACAACTAAACATCCGGTGATGTATAGCTTCCAATTATCTTCCCCCATCCGCTGCTCAGTCTCAGTCGTCCGGTGAATCTTCATATCGCAAACTGTCTCAAACTGTAACAAGTTCTTCACATAATTCTGCCTGACCCCTCTGAAGGAGCTGATTCAGGGTCCATCTCCATAGCGCTTACTGCTGCTGTGTAATGTTTGCCATTACCGTCACCCTGTCATCACCCCCATATCAATTATGTCAATAAGATGGCCTCCGCTGCCAAACCGCCCACACGCATTATGAAGTGTTGATGCATTACTTTTCACCTTGTTGTGGACTCTGCTATAAGACCATGGGGCCGCTCGATGGACTGTTGACATGATTAAAGTGGACACATAGATCGGGGGTAAGTGTGATTGTTATTATGTTATTTAAAGGTATATCGGAGGAATTTCCCACATTTTAGGAAAGAACCGCCATCTCCACTTTTTGAACAAAACTCAAAGGTTAACAATTGGGAGGATCGATATTCTTGATGATCCACCAGGAAGTAGAAATGACTCCTTTAAACCTTCGAGTTGATACAAATTCATGCATGTATTTGAAGTATGTTCCCACTCCATTTGAAGCTGACAAATTTTAAATAGAAATGCATTTGTAAATACATATTGAAATTGTAATTATTCAACACATGGTGAAACCCTGCCATAGCCAACCCTTTTGCTGGATTGTATATTTATGTTTATAGATTTACATGTGTAAGTACTGCACAATAGGCAGCATGCACAGAAGGTCAGAAAAACAAAGGGATGTATTTATTGTAAATTAAGAATGTAAAATTTCTGCTCAAATGAAAAAAATCAATCAATTAATCAAACCCAGATATAAAAATATTTGTTGAATAAAGTAGCATGTTGAATGCATATCTGCTTCTTTGGGTTCTTGGGTACAATACTTCATGCATTAAACCAAAAAGTCATACTTCTTTTGCCATAACCGTTGAACTTTATGTTGCATATTTGTAACCAATGGTGCTACGGGGTTAAAATAAATAGAAAACACTTATAAACACATATAAACACAAGATCATTAGCTGGTGGAGTTTCAAGCCCGGTTAAACCTTGGCATGCGTTTCCAAAGTCATTAGAGGCTGCATAACTTTGCACTCCTTCAATAAATTGGCAGCATTTGTAAAAGAACGTAATTGATATTTTCACACGTCGTGTTTAGAATGATTAAACAGCTTAACAATAAGTTTAAGTGGTGTCATTATTTAAGCTAACATTTTCAGAAAAGCCAACCGCTTTTCAATTGGGGTTCAAATAGTGCTGGCAGCCATTAAAAAGTGCGCATTACAGGGACGAGCGATGCAATTTGGCCTCAAGCAACAGTGCTCTGTACCTGGAGTAAGCATTTTTATAGTTCAAAGTGGTGGGATGCTTGGTTTTGGTTGAGGGCCAGGACATTGGGGGTTCTACTTTTGCAGGGTCAGGGTTGTTGATCTAAAACTGAAGAAAAACTACTTTGACATAATATACTCCATCTTCCCCTTCATTGGTTTAGTGCAGACTCAACAAAATGTGTGCATTCGGAGTGCTGCAAATAATGTACAGTAAAAAATTAAAATGGGTTATGTGTTACTTTTGGGATGTTTTTGAAGCTTTCTGATTGGTCAAAATGTATTCAAATAGTTGAGGTCTTTTGTCATTGGTTGTCATGATGTGGACTTTTTGACTACTTTTCCTGGTTTCATTTTGATATTGGTTCTTTAAGCTGATTGGCTGCCTATCCTCAATCACATTTGGTCCTGGTTTATTTTCACTATTGAAATTTTATGTTTTATTTTATTTTTAGTCCTACATTTAGGGTCCTTCCTTGTTTTTCACCAAGTGACGTTGGTTTAACTCTTCGTGTCCGACAAATCTTATTGGTTGTAGTTCTGTCAAGGTAATTTGAAATATATTCTTGTTGAGAAATATTTACTGCACTAAATAGTAAGTAAGTAAGTAATGTTTATTTATATAGCACATTTTACAGACCAAGGTCACCCAAAGCACTTTACAATGTTCAGAGTTCAGATATTGTTCCAATCTTTCCACACACGGTGATGACAGAAGCGATTCGCCGAACACACTGGTCCATCAGCTCCCAATCAACACCATTCATTCACTCTCTCATTTACATTCATACCTGTTGTTTAATTGTAATGTGTCCCATGGTCAGCAATAATTCATTTTTTACTGACATCACCTTTAAAGGATTACCATGGTATTGGAGATTTTAGACTTATTTCCTTACAATGCTAAAGATAGAGATTTTGTACTGCTTCTTTTTATGCTTGAGATTACAATTAACAAAAACATTTTGATTGACATTTTGGTGATGAGAGAACTATTTCTTAAAAGAAAATCCAATGTTTAAATCCTCCTTATGTAATACCTTTTGAAACATCCGGTTCATTAGTAATACCTGTTCTGTTTTCTATAATATATTCGTCCAGACGCGTGTCCAGGGGCCTTGCATATCCTGTTTAGCACCAACACATAAACAGGCCTACTGCCGTCGATAATCCCCGATTTGCTTTTAGCGCGGTGTTAAAAGGGAACATACTGCATACATGAAATCATCAGACGAATACCTTTTGCACTTGCATCATATTTCTCCCCGTATCCGTTATGAGCCAGACTTCTGTGTGGGCTTTGGTTGAAGAGAGAGAGAGAGAGACTATAAAAATCTGTGGATATAGAGGGAAGATTATGGGCAAAAGATCCAGTCACCTGAGCGTGGAAGACAAAGCGCCCGTAGCCTCGGTCTCCATCCATTCTTAAGGCCGCGCCCCCCTTCCCCCAAAGCCTATCATTTCTCTGCTTAAACTACTGGCCCCACGGTGTAGCGGAGAGACGGAGAGCTGAGCAGTGGGCAGAGGCAGGAGGAGATGAGGGCTGAAGATGGAGGGGCAGTGAAGGTGATGCTAAAGGTCACAGATGAGGAAATGAATAAATATATGGACAGGAGTTCTGTAATGCAACTGGGATAGCAGCTGTGTGTGTCCGTGGGTGTCATGTGGCAAGAAGCCGGACACAGAATAAGAAGTGGGTTCAGCTACATCTTACTTTGAGATAAAAGCAAATATATGTATAAAACACCAAGGAGTCAATTAAAGCAACAGTTCCAAATGTCCATAGTCTGGAATTCATTGGAAAGGTTTTTGTTCTTTGAAAGTAGCCTAACTCCCATTACCATGAAGAGTCTTGTGTTTGAGAAATGTAAATCATTTTCACTTGGAACCAGTGTTGGTCAAACCATCTCTGACCAATAGTACAGATGAGAAAATAAAAATAGTGAAATGAGGTGAGGTGAAATATTGAGATAACTACTAAATACCAAATTCTGGGATTTTATGATAGGTTTTGTTCTGAGGATGAATGAATTAAGACACATGCCTTGTATGGTGACACTAAGCTACACAGCAAGAATAATGTGGAGGTGCTTCTGTGTAGGTTTGCGTGTGTCTGGGGGGTTTCCAAAAGCCGCCGGGGTCCAGACACCTTTCAATATACAGTATGTACTCACTACTCCATCCTGCATGCTCTGGTCCCCAAACCCAAGTAAAAACATCTGGAGATCAGTCAAAAGTCCCTCCTTAACCTCAATCCACATGGTACAGGATACTTGAATATAAATCTTGGGATTTGCCAACTGCAACTCCTGCATGTGATACTGTAAACTGATCCTGACTTTGAGCCTCTTCGTCTCACTATAAGCGCTGTCATAATGCATTGTTTTTGGTCTAAATGTATGGGCGTCTCTGTCATTAAAATATGTTTAATTATATCAGAGTGCTCAGTGCCCTAGCCTAGCGTATTCCCCCACTGAAAAGTTTTATTTGGAGGACCCAGTTGCTCTCCCATCTCTGTTGGGAGGTTGATTTAGACCAATAATATTAATACACTCAATACCTGAACGTCCAATCCTAATTTGATAGCATTTTTATAAACACAGACAAAGAACAGTTGTATAAACTACACTATAATTGTTTTTAATTTTTTTTCTTAGTTTGTTTGAATGTGGTGGTAGGTCGTAGTAATAGTAGGTTAGATAAACTACACATCACCTCTCTCTCTCTATTTCACAATACCATGAATATGAATTAGATGAAAACAATTGCATATCTTCTCTGCAAAATAGAATAGTGGTCCCACATTTAATTTAAAAAACACAACAACAAAACACAAAACTATAGAACTTTCCACACAAAGTCTAGCAGCAACAGAAGTGATCCTCACACGCTTTGAAATCTGAAATCACTATGCAAATTCATCATCGATTCATCAAGTTGAAAAAGTACAAGGAAGCTGCCTGAAGTAGAAGACCGGTTGAAAAATGACTGAACGCCGCAAAACTGTGTTCGTCCCAGGGGCCCGGCAGAAAAGGCAGCGGAGGGAGACGCCATCAGGCACTGGAGGAGCGTGCAATTAGATTTATCTGCTCATTAACAGAGGGGATAATTGACTACAAGAGCCCAGATAGTGAGAGGAGAGAGAGAGCGAGAGAGAGCGAGTGAGCGCCGGTGCAGGTGGGACCGTGATGGAGCAGGGATGGATGAGGAAAAGCCAACTAGGCATGTGGATATAAACAACAGGCGAGTGAAAAATGAAAAAAGAGGGAGTGTAAAGAGGGAGGAGCGAGGATGGATGGGCTGAGGAATGGCTCCATGGAGGGAGGGATTAGTGAGAACGCCACACACAGTAAATGAGGATGAATGTCCGGAGAGAAGAAGAAGAAGGGCACTGTGTCTGTGTGGGCTGCAGTACAGGCCACTTTCGAACAAGTCCCAAGATGTGTGTTACAGTAAAAGCGGCCGGAGTTTGCTCAATAGTGTGTCCTCTACTGTGAATGGGCATCGTACCCAGGCCAGAGATTTACAAGCTCCAAGTTTTTGAACAAGATTTTTTACTTTTGTACTGAATGAGAATATTTTATTTTATTTTTGTATTTAAATCTTTAATTCAGACACAAAAATGGGAGGTATAAAACTAAAAACTTGCACTAACCAAGAGTTCCTTTGTCCATTTCTGCACGTGACAAAATCTGTTCAAACGACAATGTGGAGCCCTGAACCTTCTTCTCAAAGCAGAGGTGTCAAACGGGTTAAAGAAAGGGCCAGTGTGGCTGCAGGATTTAAGCCAATCATCCACACTCAGGTCTCCAGGTTAAGACTAGAATCACTTAAGAAAATGGGTGGAATCTGTGTGCTCCTGCTTGGTTGAAATGAAGTCCCTGAGGTAGGGCTGGGCGATATGGCTGAAAACTATATCACGATATAAGTCATTCATATCGGTCGATTTTTTTTTTACCTAAATAAATATATTTGTCGTGTGGGCTAACCAACCTTAGCAGCCTTGTTTACAGTCACGGGGCGATGAGGCTGGAGGAATATGTTCACACTGTGTCCCTCGTTGTTAGTCCTGGTTTAATCCTGGTTTTTTATTCCTGGTTTAGCTCCTGGTTTAGCTGTTTGAGGGTCTTGTGTCCCTGTGACCGCTCCGTGCGGCACAGAGAGCAGTTAATCTCTTGCTTTCGCCGAATACATCGTGTCTGTCCACTGCCTCTGCCGCCGCACATGTTATTCCGCGCACGTACGTGCATAACCATTGACACGGCATTGAAACACGAGCTATAGATCCATGGACGCTACGCATGGTGCGGTTGTTGTGTTTTTGCATTTCCCAGAAAGTTTTGCGGTTCCTGCTCGGCTGTTATTGGTCGAGAAGCCTCTGCCTACATCCCCCACAATGCCATGCGCTTATGAGTCGGCTTTACTTCCGGTGTTTTCTTCCTGTTTTTCCTGACGGAGTTAAGTTAAACTATCGAACATTCTATCGACCCTATTCTCTATTGATATCGAACACATGTCTATCGCGATATATATCGTTATCGTTTTATTGCCCAGCCCTACCCTGAGGACCAGCTTCACAAGACTAAGAGACCCTCCTACAAAAAAAAAGAAAAAGAAAGGGAAAAGTCGGTAAAACCCTTAACTTATCCAAAGAATGCCGTTCAAACTTAAGTCGGCAAATAAAAAGTTGGCTCTGATGGACTTGTCAAAGGAGTGTCTTTAATCCGGGAGATAACAGGTTCCACTGGCTCGCTGAGACGCACAAGTCATCTCACAAACACAAAAGCTTGTAATAACTGCACCATCCCCTGACGGGCTCTGAATGTCCACCTGCAGCCCTGAGACGCAGACTGGCATGTGTGTCATTAGAGCTTTGTGTTGTGTTGCTTTGTGAATGACGCTCTCACTACGTTGTCCGGAGCCGCTGTGGGGAATTTCATGTCAGATTCCACGCATGACACAGGTTTAAAACTGGCACTTTCACATCAAGAGAAGCAGTCGACTGACCATAAAGAGTGGAATGGCATGGTTTAAGAAACATTCAAAAATAAAACTTAAGAATTGATCCAGAGAGAAAGCCATGTCAAGGTTTCCTTTTTTTAAATGTATATATATATTTATATATATACAGTATCATAATTTTGGCGACAGTGGCTCAGTTGGCAGAGCATTAGCCTTTGTGGGCCTAGAGGTCGTGGGTTCGATCCCCCCACAAGACCTACTTCAACTGCTCTCACTAATGTCTGCTGTCATTGTGTCCCTGGGCAAGACACTTAACCCCACATTGCCTGAAGCTCCCTCTGAAACACCAAGGCTGTGTCACAGTTGACGGAGCAGCGGCCATCTTCCCGTGGACTCATCACCTGCAGAGGATCAGCGAGGGGCCGGTGCTATGAGACTTGGGTGGCAGCTCTGATTGTCACCCCCCGACCCAGAAATGGACAAATAAAGGGGTATAAAAATTAATGAATGAATGATTTTCTGTTTATGTAATATATTTTTAACTTATATATGTGTTAGGGGATGGATATTATTCATGTACCTGAATAAATTGATATATTTTCTAACTGTACATACTGTAAGTATGTGCATGCTTTGTTAACCGCATTAGGTAACTTAAGGTAGGATCCACCATGTTGTCTGTCATTAGTATTATACTAACTAACTGTGGGTGTTTGTGTGTGTGTCTGTTTTTGTGTGTGCATCCTGTTTATAAGCCTGAAATAAACAAAAAGTCAAATCAAATAATCCGAAAGAGAGAGCAGAATCATTAAAATTATGTTTTTTGTATGATTAGCTTTGAGTTCTACCTTGACCCGGGGGACACTGCAGGCATTTATACTCATTTATTTTAGTTTTAGGAGAGAGGCAACATTGTCTTTGCAGTGAATTTTTCAACGTTTTTGCCGGTACTAGTTCAGACAGGTCGTGTGCTTTGGGAAGGCTTAGAATGATCCGTCTTTATGTCGTTTGGGATCTTAGTGGACCCTTATTTTGTAGACAATACTACCTGATACCTTTCAAAGAGGGCGTACTGTGCAAGCACCTGAAAATCATAGAGAAAGTGCCTCTTTATTTACGTTACGTGTTTGTGCTTGACAATCTGCATGTCTGAGTAGATAAATTGACATTTTATAAAGTGAGACATTGCGTGCTTAACATTTCAAAAACTTGACAGAAAGAAAAACAAGACTTTCAAAGCATTTCCTCGAGTATACCATTAGTCTCCACGTAGGCAGAGACATTTCAACAAATATGTCTTGAATATGCATTTAAGGTAGAGATCCTTTGTTCGTCCCACAGAGGGGAAATTTCAGTGTTGCATCACCAGTTACAGAATGAGAAGAGAAGTAAATATTAAGATAGCACAACACTACAGTTCATGACCATAAGCCGTGCATGTGTACTGAATTACTGTAAAGAATGTTAAGGGTAAACTTGTTAAAAATATAATACATTAATTAATAGTAATGTAAACATGAAAAAGACTATCTTAAAAGGAGCAATATGTAATATTTGCATGTCAAGTCATCATTAAATGACCCGAATATTTCAAAAGGCGTTATTAAATCATACTCTTTTCGAATTCATCTTTAACTGATAACAGTAGTTCAGCCGAGATATTTGATTATCAAAATTAGTTTTACGACCCGTAAAAGTTGTTATTGTTTTGATTTTGATGTCCTACCCTCCGCCGTTTCGCCAATCAGGAAGTGTCATGTAAGTCCGTGATCGGGTTGCCAGAACTCCGCGCGGCTCATTAATCTCAGAGGTAAAATAACATGTGGCGCAGAACTAAAAAAAGGTCTTGTTATGACTCTCAAATCATTAATGGCAAAACAAAGACTAAAACGAGGATTTATATCGGGATGCCTTTGAACAATTGAGACAGCTGATAAAAGTTCACGTGTGATGCAGAATTTTCTAGTTTGAGTCCGTTCTTCACAGTGACAGTTCGTGTGAATCGGTGGTTTAGTGGTCTAGGCTGTGCGCTTACGATGCAGGAACCCGGGTTCGATCCCGGCCTATGTCTTTTTGTATTTATTGCATGTTATCACATTCTATGACAGATTGCTCTAAAAACGGTAAAAGATGAAGGTCAAGACGTTTTGTTGCAGATTATAGCTTAATTGTAAAAATAATCATTTAAGACCATATGTACCCCAATTAAAATAATGTTAGTCTCTTTTTGATGTGGGACTTTTACATGTTTGTCTAAAAAATAGGGAATAAATAAAATTGAAAGGTGATATCCTCTTGAGCAAACCCTGATGTTGATACGCTGAAGAAATACGTTCCAACATCCATTCTTCCCACTCCTATTTTGGACATCAATTGCTTATTTATTTTGCATAAACTATGTATAATTACATTGCTTTTATTTTGTTTTTGTTTTTTTATCTCAAATGTCCAAATAATAATAATAAAAAAACATTAATCAAAACATTCATTCAGCATTAGCGCGGCTGTCATGGCATGTGATTGGAGACGGACAAACAACTGATAAAATAATTCCCTGTGTTTGCTGCTGGATTTGGTGTGAATCTGGCAACCTGAGTCAGGGAGAGTGGGAGAGGACTACAAAATATTGACTGTGACTGCAGTACCACTTTTGGCCAGATTTTTACATATTGTTCCTTTAAGCTTAATAAAGAAACAAAGTATAAATATAAAAACACTCATAAACTATAAACTTGCATTCTCTTGATCTAAAGAATACTAGTTTGTATGCATTTGTAGATAAAAATGCAAGATTATGAATTATTATGACTATAGTAACACATGGTTTGCTCTGTGGGTTTAAGTATTCAAAGTGAGGATGAAACTGCTCTAATGTTAGCTGCATCAGGCTTTGGACTAAAAGTGACTAAGTAAAGTACATAAATCCCCACGTCCTGTAATACCTCTGTCAGAAGCAGAGGTCAAGGATCCAAACAAGAAGTAACAACGGCTTGAAGAAAATTGTTTTCCATTCAGTTTTTATTGTCACTGACCCATCAAGTGCTAGTAATGTTTCAGGTGCTGTGCCCGGGGACACAAACACCTCTGGATGTTAATGCTCGGGTTGGTCAGGACCAGAGCTGGAGGTTATTACTACGATACTGGAAATTCGAGCAATAGAGCAATAGAACTTAATCTGAGATGCGTTATGTAAACTCTATACTTAAGAACCTAAATTTGAATGATTTGTTTTGGATTTACGGCAAGAGAGAAAATAGCCAAGTATAACTGTGTCTTCTTCAGCCTCATCTCAGCCCAGGGCAAAACCCATATTGCAGCTAAAGCTTCGGGAGATTTTCGACTTAAGAGACAAAAGCTCCAAACATTTGACTCCCCGAAGCGTCTCCTTCTCTGAGCCCTACACGCAACTGTTTTTTTTTTTTTCCTGGGTCGGCTAGACACAATATTACAGCGACCTGATGTGTAATAAATGCAACAGCCATCCTTTTTGATCTCACACTGTACGGATCAAACCGCGCCGAGGACTTGGTGAGCGAGGAAAACAAGAATGAACGTTGCCACCTGCCTTTATCAACCGTTTTTTTTCTCCTATGATGATTCAATAAATATCCAAGCAACACTGCCGTTGCCTTGAATTGCATCATGGGTAATTCAAAGATGAGAAAAAGCCAGAGGGAGGGGAAGGTGAAAGAATTGCTTTACTGTGCGATGTAAAGCATTATGTATTCCATTTGTATCACAGTGTGTTGCATAGCACTCGGTTCAATAGCCCCAACGGCAAAGGCTTGTGTTCTGAAAAAAACTAAATGTGAGGCAATAAAAGCCTCAGGTCGCGTTTAATCACAGTGAAGCTGGTAATGTGTTTGGGAAAAGGCACGGATCAGATGTACTCGAGAAGTGAAGTGAAGAGGGTTAATAATTATAGATGTGTGTGTCGTGGGGTTAATCCAGGAATGTGTTTTTATTAAACTAAATTGTGATTTTTGGCAAACTTTAAGTTGTGATTCACTTGATAATGGCTCAGGTGCTAAAGGTTTTTTCATTTAGTTTTGTCCGAAATGAGATGTATTACTGTATGTTACATAGATTTTTATTTTTAGATTTTTATTCTATTTTTACTTTTGAACGTTTTGTCACCGAGAGCCAAAGCAATTTCCTTGTTTATGATTATGTGTTACCCACAAAGGCAGTAGAAATAATTCTGATTCCGAAATAGACAAAGATACAGTATGTAGCCATTGTCTAAATGATAGAGGAGTACAATGAATAAATACTAAAAAAACATCTAAGAAAAAGATATGTGGGACGACAGGTCTTTGTATAGAAAGTGTCCTGAATTCAGAAGCTCATGCGGCAATCTTTGGAACAACAACTTCAAATAAAAATAAATAAAAAACTTCCAATAGCAGATTATAGCAGCTCTCACCACACTATTCTGTACGCTTAAAAAGATAAGTCTATAAATGCTCTTTTCAAAGCCTTTCCACAGAAGGGCCCGAGGACTAGAGGCTGTGGGTTTGTAGAGAGAGATTTCAAGTGTCAGATTTGTAAAACTATATTATACTTTATTGAGTTTGATTCTATCTTACATCCTATAGCAGATCACAGGAACTGGAAAAAAATGTACAGTCCATGACCATTAGCCGTGCATGTAGACCAGTGTTTTTCAACCAGTGTGCCGTGGTACATTAGTGTGCCTTGAGATTTTGTTTTTTGTGCCTTGGTAAATATTCCAATACATCACATAATAGGTCCAAATAATGTGAAAAGACAATAATGTGAGACGATAAGAAAGATTTTTTTGCACTTGTTTAATTTTCTATATATCTTCTTTGATCAGAATGACTTTGCTTTCATACTAAAAGCTGCAAAGTTTGATGTTTGTATCAGTTTTAGCTGGGGGTGTGTCACGTGAGTGTTTTCAACCAAAAAGGTCCGTGGTAAAAAGCCACGACTACAACAAGTTTGGGAAACTCAGATGGAGACGATCACCGAGTTATTGTAAAGGATGTCAAGGAGAAACTTGGAAAATAATGTTATTGTTAAGAAGTTTCTGAAATTTTACTTGATATATGATACACACACATGCCTTTGTTTGTTAATTCTGCTGATTTTAGAATACTGCCCATTTTCAAAGATATTCTATTTTTGTGGATGAGTGAGACAACCAGTACGTAAACTGAAACAATCTTCCTGAAAATGTGAGACAGACCTGTTCTCTGGCACTGTTTAAATCCAGGTTAAAAACTGTTCCGTGTATCTGTGCATACAACTGAGGGATTTTATTCTTGTATCTTTCTTTTTAATGTGCTGTGATTTTTTTATGATTTTAATGCTATCTTGTTTTGTTCAGCCCTGTGTATATATTGTGCAATGCAAATAAACTTGCCTTGCCTATGTGCCATCAACCCAGTGTTGCCAACTTAGCGACTTTGTCGCTAGATTTAGCGACTTTTCAGACCCTATAGCGACTTTTTTTCAAAAAAGCGACTAGCGACAGATCTAGACAAAGCATTAAAATCATTAAATGTTGTTAATGTTGAAATTATTTTTGTACATTTGTAGTTCTAAACATATTTAGGGTGTTTTTTACTCACTTTTGTCTCTCCCACGACGTTATTCCTCTCTCCTACAGCGTCCGTTACAGTTATTTGCAAATTGCCAATTATGCAAATTAGGCGATGACGTCATTTAGCGACTTCTAGCGACTTTTGGGACAGCCAATAGCTACTTTCCTTACTGAGGAGTTGGCAACACTGCATCAACCCCTCTAATCACCACCAACCATTCACACACACACACCAGACTCATTCTAGGCAATCTGGGTGAAGTGTCTTGCTTCAAGGACACAACAACAGTTTGGCACTTTACAGCCGCAGCCGCCCCACTCAAGCACCTGTTGTTCCCAGAGGTCTCCCATCACAGAACTAACCAGGCCTTCCCTTGCATAGCTTCACTTTGTAAGTCCAATCAAATATGTGCATTGACTTTCAAACAATATTCTAATTTCCCGAGTTTCACCTGTATGTGTGATTGTTTTAACCTTGTACTCTTCATTAATCCAACATCAACATGCACCGACTTATTTTTGCTCAAATCCATCAACAATCTGTACATCTCACTTCCGGGATCACACTAACCGACTTGTGCTAAGTTTTTACAGCACAGCGCCTGCCTACTGTATCCTCCTGTCTGCAAATAATGTCGTGTGATAAAGCATAATAACAAATTATTCACTTTTAGCACATTGCTGTTAATTAGTATATTGTTGAAAAGCATATCTACACAGCTATATATAATTGTTGCAGTGGGTGAGCTTTCTTTTAAAAATGACTGCCGCCGTATCCCAGGGTGTAGCGCTCCGCCAAAACAAATCTACTGCAAACATAGGGTCAGTAAATAAAACTTAATTAGATGCAGGCTGCTGTAAAGTGAGTGTATTAAAAAGCGCGCCCACGTTGGCAACAACTTTGGAAGGAAATATAGGGAGGAAAACTAATGAACTCGTTGCACAAATGAAAGGCGGTGTTAAATTGAGGGACATGGTCTTAAAATAATAATAGTAATTGAATTGTTTGGGTTTAATGCGTTACCGGCAAAAAAATAAGCATATTTTGTAGAAGTCACATTATGCTTGCAACCGCTGTGTTTCTCCACAGACATGAGCGCTGCAGTATGTGGTGGGAAGTCAAACGGGTTCATTTAAGGTATTTTGCCCCAACAGGGAAAAAGATCAGCTCTGTGGACTGCCACACAGTGCTATGCTAACATTGAACACGGGCTTATATAGTGGGACAAACAAGACATTTATTTTATCAATCAATCAATCAATCAATTTGTTCTTCCAAAGTTAAAGCAGCAATACAGGTATGTAAGATTTTCATGTTAAGTCATCATTAGAGAGCCCTAATCTGTCAAAAGGCGTTAATAAAACATGCTAATTTCCAATACTTCTTTAACTGATAACAATAGTTCAGAGATATTCTAATTTGAAAATTAGTTTTACAGTCTTTAAATCTTGTTATTGTTTTCATTTCAATGTCCCGCCCTCCACCGTTTCACCAATCAGAAAGTCTGTGATCCGGGTTGCCAGAACTCACCGCGTCAAGCTATTCTCACTGGTAAATTTATCCAGTGTGAGATCAATAAAATCTATCTTATCTTATCTTGTCTTGTCTTAAAGTATGTGGCCGCAGAACTAAACAAAGGTCTTGTTTTTCATGAATGACAAAACAGGGATTAAAACCAGGATTTCTATCTTTGTGAAAAAGGTGTTGGTTATAGATTTGTTGACAAAACTCTTGTCTAGTCAGATATTATGGTCCCAACTGGATTTGTCTGCATATCTGGCAACCTGAGTCAGGGAGAGAGGGAGAGACTGCAGTACCACTTTTGGCCAGATACATACTGCTCCTTTAAGATTTAGAGATCCTTTATTTGTCCGACAGTGGTGAAATTTCAGTGTTGCATCACCAGTTACAGAACAGTAGGAATGAGGAGCACACAGCACACGATACATTAAAAATAATTCTATAATGAATAAAATAAAATACAAAATCTCCAACTCTAGCATGAAGAAAAATATCTATCTTTGGCATAATGAGCACAACTCTAAATGACCGAAGAAGCAAGAATAAAGTAATACTGTATATTCTAGTTGAAAGTAATATATAGTAATACATGCTGCTAATATACAGTATACATATCCTCCAATAAAATGTCCATAAATAAATAAAGAAATAAATATATTTTAGGAGCATGGGCCCTGGGAAAAAGTGCAATATAGAACCACATGTGATTCTATGTTGCACATTCTGACATCAGCTCAACATATTGCATCGATGCATGACATGTGAGGTGTTCTTTAGTCCTCATTGTTTGTTGTACAGTCTGACAGCAGGGGGGAGGAAAGACAAACAATGTCACTAATTTAGCTGGTGTGATGGTATTTTGTCATTCAGCGTTTTTATAGATAATTATATGATCAGTTTTACACACCCGGTTGGAGAAGCCCGGTAAACTTGGAAGAATTATAAAGTTAAAATGTGCCGAGACTGTGGGCTGCCACCGTAGAGTCTGGTGCTTGGATGATGTTAGAAGCAATAAACTTTAGCCAGAAGGAGAGGTGTCCCAGGGTCGGTCCCCCATCACAAACAGCTGCTCTAGGTGACGGATCAGTCAAAGCACAGAGCAAAATTCTTCGAGATAGTGAAAAATTGAGGAAGTCTCCACCTCCGAAGCCTGAAGGGACAACATGGCTCCATCTTTCTGTGAACTCACCGCAGACTGGGGATTTCATGGAGGGCAGGTGCAGAGAGAACACTGCCTCCGTAACTCGGGTCTGGATAAAGCGGGGGGAAATGTATGAATGGAAGTTGGCAAAATCTCACCTATACGCAATTACAATTTATGTCGGGATTTAGGAGGTCTGAAAGTAAGGAATGAATGCAAATATATCAGGACTCCAAAACATTGTAACGTGCTGTGGGTGACATTGGGTGATCTGTGAAATTAAGATTGAGATTAAGAGATACTTTATGCATCCCACAGTGGGGATATTTCAGCGTTGCATCACAAGTTACAGAACAGTAGGAATGAGGAGCACACAGCACAAGATAAACAATATCTCTATACCAAAATCTCAAACTAGCATGAAAAGCAGCAAGCTTAAAATCTTTAGCATAATAAGGAAAGAAGTCGAAAATCTCAAACTTGAGCATAATGAAGAAGCACACTATATAAATCACTTACTAAACAGAATAATCCTGAATGATCACATGGCCACATAAAGCAATAATAGAATATATATAGAAAGGTCTTCTCAGGAGCAGACAAAATAAAAGTCACTGTAAAATTTTGCTTTGTCTTGCCTTGTGTAGCTCGAACGATATGACATGACAAAAAGTCTCTCTTCATAAAGCTGACCTACACCAGCACGAGAGCACGTACCACCCTCAGCCTCAGATGTTCGACTACTTCATTCCAAACAAAGTCAAGGCGGCGCTGTCATTCTCCTCCAATTATATCCAGAGAGAGAGAGAGCTCCCTTAAACAACACCCCCTCCACATACTGCTTCAGTGAACACCCTGCCACTCACTCCCTCGCTCTCCATCTCCATCCTCCAACTTTCACAATCCCAAACTTTTATATTACAACACCATCATTCATATGGATAGGAGCGAAAGACAGGGATTAACAACGCTTTTCCTGCCACTCTCCGCTCTCTCCTTTCTGATTGTACTCGTGATCCCACTTTACCCACCGTACATTTCCCGCCTCGACCACGACCCGTCTCACTCCAGTGCTTTTTCTACGACAAGTGCGATAGTGAGGAGAGCCAACCTTCGCTCCTTCACTTGGCCGACTCTCCACTTCCGCAAGACTCCAAAGCCTCCCAAAACATCGGCGTGCACTTCAGAGTACTCCAAAAACACATCTGCCCACAAACCGGTAGTCTACCTCCATGCTTGACAGGCGCAGGAAATGGCTTTTCTCCATTTGGAAGGCCACAAACAAAACGAGGCTGGCAAGTCATTTCAGATAGCGAGCGGACCGTTTCTTTAAGAGTCCTCCATCTGGCTATGAATATGGAGATTAGGAGTGAAGGGGACGAGACTGTAAAAAAAGGAGAGATTGGAGGTCTCTCCGAGGTGCTGCTCCGGCTGCCCTGTGGTCATTGGCTTGATTTGCGAACTGGATTTTTCAAAAGCGTCTGTTGGTGTGAGGTGCAAATAAGCGGGTCACAGAGCAATCACATGCAGACTTGCCTTCGGTCATGAAGCAGATACTTGCCTGTAATAGTCTATATACGTTCATTTATTTGCACTCTACTCTGACACAGACCTGATGGGTATCTGCAAACACATGTTTTGTACGAGACTGTTGATTTAGAAAGTGTTTCTTCTGTATGCTGTCATGGACTTGGGCTGAGGAAAATCAGTGGATTCATTGCATCAAATTGATTATTGATAATGTTGTGAACCAATATAGTAATTTAGTTAATGGTTTATTTGAATCATACCTGGTCCAAAACATTCCGAGAAGACAACTGAAGGATTGTATCTCTATTTTGAATGCACTGTGGTTATTTAGTATTTTAATCCCTCGTGTGATTTTAATATTTTAATGATTTTAATGACTTTTAAAATGACCTGTATGATTGTAATTGTGTTTTAATGGTCTTTGGTATTTTATGTGAGGATGTGTGCCTTGTGTGATGTAGACTGTAAAGAAGTTCTCTGATCGCATTAGCTTTTTTTCAATCAGATATATTCCTTAAAAATCCCTTACTCGACAGATTAAAAAAGATGAATCAAAAGAATAATCAACAAACAAACCATTAGCTACAGCCCTGAATGTAAGGTGTAATAGTTGGAAACATGTCTGAAAACAAACCTAAACTGCTGCTTCTGCTGAAATATTACATCTGCTGCATAATAATATGGTAATCAGGATTATAGGTCAGACATTTTTACCAACATGCACAACAAATCTGTTTATGCAGAGTAGGACAAGAAAATACCTGTGGGCAATTATAAAACTGACCAGTTCAATTCATGAATTTGTTACAATGATTTCAACATTTATAAGGTCTGACTGTAGGCCTCCTCCTCGGGGAGCTCGAGATCTGTTCTTTTTGCCTTCAGTTGGGAAACAATATCTTTTTATTCTCATGTATTCATGTATTAATTTAATTATTTTCTTATTATTAATTAATTATTTATTAAAATATTGATAATAATAATGGATAGGTTTTACATAGCACTTTTTTGGACAATAAAAGACTTCACATGGCGATAATCTTTCACAAAGATAAACGACTTCTGTAGACATCAGCTGTCATGACAGAAGCGAGGCACCCATGTGTGCTATCGACCTCTCCAACCAATCATTCAGTGTGGCACTTAGCAGCCACAACTGTCTGAGAGGTCTCCCATCATTGTACTAACCATGCGCCGTACTGCTTAGTTTCTAGGATCTGACAGGATCAGAATTTCACAATAGCAAGATTACCAAGAAAATAACTTTCAATAACTTCACAGGGTGGTCCAAGAAGTTGCTCTTGGTCCAGATGCTATCATTGCTGAGAGGAGTATATTTTTTTGACCAGTCTAGATAAGCGGCTGTGGACTTTTGAATGCACTTGTTAAATGAATGGGGCTCATGCCGGCTGACGCACACGCAAATGCGTTTTTTAACATTTTCCTGCCATGCGATCATTTTGTAAAAGCCCACAGATGTCAGGATCTGCTCCCTGCTGTCTCTCTCCCTCCCCTTCTGTGTTTGTCTTGTCTCCACCTTTCTGGGCGTGGCTACTCACCTGGCTCCACTTGCCACTCATCTCCAGCTGCATAAGAAGCCTCGTTCCCAGCAAGTCGATGCCAGTTCGTTGTCGCTTCTTGTTAGTGAAACATTTATGGTCTCTGCGCTACGATTGTGATTATTTGTTGTACTTACCTCGCTTCCTGTGCGTAGATCCTGCCTGCCTGTCTGTTCCTGTCTGCCATTGCCCGCCTGCCTCTGCCTGCCTGCCTCAGCCTGCCTGCATCTGCCTGCCTGCCACTGCCTCTGTCCACATCACGTGCTTCATTGCATATTCTCCTTTTGTAAATAAACCCTTCTCTCGCCGATCTGTGTCTAGTCTTGGGTTCTGTTAAACCGTGACAGAACGAACTGGCCATGGACCCAGCAGACACAGACCAGGTCAGACAAGCCATCTCCAACCAGGGGGCGATGCTTGGTCAACACGACTCGCTCCTAAGGAAAATGGCAGAAACCCAGCAAACGACCTCCAACCAGATCGCTCAACTCGCCGCCATGCTCAGTGAGTTACAAACCAGTTTAACTCAATCAATGCCTAATGTTCAACCCTCAGTCCTCGAAACTCAAGCACCGCTCCAAGCCACTCTCCAGTACCCGGTCCAGTCCTCTAGAGAAGCCCACGTCCCGGATCCAGAACATTACCGAGGTGACATGGGGAAGTGTGGGGGGTTTCTCCTTCAGTGTTCCTTAGTATTTAGTCAAAAACCCATGACATATGCTCACGACCATTCGAAAATCGCCTATATCATGGGCTTATTACAGGGAAGGGCATTGGATTGGGCCACGGCAATTTGGCAGAATGATTTGGACATTCAACATGATTACAAAGCGTTTGTCTGTGAATTAAAGAAAGTTTTTGATCACCCTGTTCAAGGCAAGGAGGCTTCCAAACGCCTACTCATTATACGTCAAGGGATGCGTAGTGTTGCCGAATACTCAGTCGAATTCAGAACATTAGCAGCTGAAGCGGGTTGGGATGATTGTGCTCTCCAAACTGTTTTTGTTAATGGCTTAAATAAGCAACTGAAGGATGAGTTGGCTTTGAAAGAAGACTCTGATAATTTGGACTGTATAATTTCTACAGCCATCAAGTTGGATAATCGCCTCCGTGAGCGCAAACGAGAGCGGTCTAATAAACCAGTCTCCTTTTCAAATCCACGCCTGCCTGTTTCCCGCAACCTGCCTGTGTCTGCCTCCTCCCAACCATCGCCAGCTTACGCCGGTGAAGAGCCTATGCAGCTTGGAAGAGCCGGGCTAACTCCAGAGGAACGTCTTCGCAGAATACAAGCAGGTGAATGTATTTACTGCAGTCAGCGTGGTCACTTCATTTCTACCTGCCCCACTCGGCCAAAAGAAAGGGCTCACCAGTAATGATGGGGGCCCTGGTGAGCCATTCGTCCATCTCTCCTACCCCCTTCAAAAGAATGCAGCTACCTGCAAAAAGATGAGATGGAAGTTCTAGATCGTCCTTTAGAAGCTAATGCTTTAGACGGTAGCTTATTGGCCAAAGTAACCCATCGTACGGTTCCACTCACACTCCTGCTTTCTGAAAATCACAAAGAGCAACTGCGTTTTTATTTGATTTCAGCTCCTCATTCGCCCATGATTCTTGGGTACCCTTGGTTACTGCTCCATAATCCACATTTTGACTGGGCAGGAGGTAAAATTCAGAGCTGGAGTTCATTTTGTCATTCTGTTTGTCTGCAGTCAGCTCTCCCTTCCGTCATTGCTTCTCCTAGATCTACTGATCAGCCTGACCTTCCTCCTCTCCTTTTGGTGCCGGGTTTTTCTTTGTGGAGAAAAAGGACAAGTCGTTGCGCCCTTGTATTGACTTCAGGGGTTTGAATAACATAACTGTCAAGAATAAGTATCCGTTGCCCCTGATCGAATCAGCTTTCCAACCACTTCATGAGGCCACAATATTTACTAAGTTGGATTTGAGAAATGCCTATCATCTTGTTCGTATTCGTAAGGGCGATGAATGGAAAACCGCGTTTAATACTACTCTGGGCCACTTTGAGTATCTTGTCATGCCGTTTGGGTTAACAAACGCGCCAGCTGTTTTTCAGGCACTCATTAACGATGTTTTGAGGGATTACTTAAACCAGTGCGCTTTTGTTTACCTCGATGATATACTTATTTTTTCTCGTTCCCCAGAGGAACATGTCCTCCACGTGCGACAAGTCTTACAGCGATTACTTGAAAACAAGTTATTTGTCAAAGCAGAGAAGTGTGAATTCCACCAAGACTCAGTCAGTTTCCTCGGATATATAATTGGCAGTGGACAGGTGAGGGCGGATTCAGTAAAGATTGAGGCAATCGTCGACTGGCCTCAACCTAAGACTGTTAAACAACTTCAGAGGTTCCTTGGATTTGCCAATTTTTATCGCCGCTTCATTCGAAACTTCAGTAAGGTTGCTGTACCACTTATTCGATTAACCTCCCCCAAAGTTTCTTTTGTCTGGTCCACAGAAGCTGAAGACGCCTTCACGCACCTTAAGAAACTGTTCACCAATGCCCCTGTTTTGATACACCCTGACCCTTCACGTCAGTTTTTTGTTGAAGTCGACGCCTCTGATTCTGGTGTTGGTGCTGTGCTTTCTCAGCGTTCTCCCGTGGACCATCAGCTCCATCCTTGTGCTTTCTTTTCCCGGCGTTTAAGTCCAGCTGAGCGCAACTACACCATTGGTGACAGAGAGTTACTGGCAGTTAAGATGGCACTGGAGGAGTGGCGCCATCTGTTGGAGGGGGCTGAACATCCATTTGTAGTCTGGACAGACCATAAAAATCTGTCGTACATAAAGTCTGCCAAGCGCTTGAACTCTCGTCAAGCTCGCTGGTCATTGTTTTTTGATAGATTTGATTTTGCTATTACATACAGACCAGGCTCAAAAAATGTGAAGTCTGACGCTCTGTCACGTCAGTTTGTTTCTGCAGATGCACCGGACGAGGCTAATTCCATTCTTCCTTCCACCCGAGTGCTTGGATCCATCACTTGGGAGATAGAGTCGGTTATTCGTGAAGCACAGCAGACTGAACCAGATCCAGGTACTGGACCTCCTGACCGCCTTTTTGTGCCTAACTCTGTTCGATCTCAGGTCATCCATTGGGGGCATACATCTCGGCTCTCTTGTCATCCCGGAATTGGCCGAACTATCGCATTACTCCGGCGCCACTTCTGGTGGCCTACACTGGAACGGGATACGAGGGAGTACATCTCAGCCTGTACTATTTGCGCTAGAGGTAAATCTTCTAACCAACCTCCAGCAGGCCATCTTCGTCCTCTCCCGGTTCCAGGTCGACCCTGGTCCCACATTGCACTCGACTTTGTTACGGGACTTCCTGTCTCTCAAGGGAACTCTGTGATCCTGACCATAATCAATAGATTCTCCAAATCCGTCCATTTTGTTCCTTTATCTAAACTGCCTTCGGCTCAAGAAACTGCAGATCTGTTAGTCCAGCATGTTGTTCGTATCCATGGTATACCCCTAAGCATCGTCTCGGACCGTGGTCCTCAGTTCATTTCAAGAGTGTGGAGGACCTTTTGTGAAACTCTGGGTGCGAAAGTTGATTTGTCCTCTGGATTTCACCCACAGACTAACGGCCAGTGTGAAAGGGCCAACCAGGATCTCGAGGCCACCCTTCGCTGTGTTGTTGCACAAGACCCGACCCAATGGAGCGCCTACCTACCTTGGGTGGAGTATGCCCATAACTCGCACCCATCCTCTGCCACTGGTATGTCTCCTTTTGAGTGCTCACTTGGATATCTTCCACCCTTGTTCCCTGAGCAGGAGAGGGACATTGCCGTCCCGTCAGTGAAAGAACATTTATAACGCTGTCGAGAAATTTGGAAGTGTGTGCGCTCCTCGTTACTCCGCACTGCTGAGCAGAATCGACGAATCGCTGACCAACACCGGAAGCCGGCTCCTAACTATGAACCAGGTCAGAAAGTTTGGCTTTCTTCAAGGGATATACCACTTAAGACTGACTCTAAGAAACTCTCTCCGCGGTATATTGGCCCGTTCGTGATTGAGAAGATCGTAAATCCGACTGTGGTCCGGTTGAAGCTGCCCCCCACACTCAGGATACATCCCAGTTTTCATGTTTCTCAACTTAAACCTGTCAGTTCCAGTTCTCTGTGCCCTCCAGCCGCTCCCCCTCCGCCCCCCCTGCTCGTGGATGATTTCCCTGCCTATGCGGTTCGCCGTATTCTGGATGTGCGCCCTCGTGGGCGTGGCTTCCAGTTTCTGGTGGACTGGGAGGGCTATGGTCCGGAGGAGCGGTCGTGGGTTTCTCGTGCTCTGATTTTGGACCCTGGCCTCGTCGATGATTTCTATCGGGCCCATCCTGGCTCGCCGGGTTGTCCGCCTGGGGGCGTCCGTTGAGGGGGGGGTACTGTCAGGATCTTCTCCCTGCTGTCTCTCTCCCTCCCCTTCTGTGTTTGTCTTGTCTCCACCTTTCTGGGCGTGGCTACTCACCTGGCTCCACTTGCCACTCATCTCCAGCTGCATAAGAAGCCTCGTTCCCAGCAAGTCGATGCCAGTTCGTTGTCGCTTCTTGTTAGTGAAACATTTTTGGTCTCTGCGCTACGATTGTGATTATTTGTTGTACTTACCTCGCTTCCTGTGCGTAGATCCTGCCTGCCTGTCTGTTCCTGTCTGCCATTGCCCGCCTGCCTCTGCCTGCCTGCCTCAGCCTGCCTGCCTCTGCCTGCCTGCCTCTGCCTCTGTCCACATCACGTGCTTCATTGCATATTCTCCTTTTGTAAATAAACCCTTCTCTCGCCGATCTGTGTCTAGTCTTGGGTTCTGTTAAACCGTGACAACAGAAGGCAAAAATGGTGGCACATTAGTTTCAACGGCAGAGATGACATGATTACATCGGTTTATATTTACAGTCTATGATTAAGACTAAGATTAAGACATTTCAGTGAACTCTCACAGCAGTGGGAGAAACGGAGGCCACACGGAACAATCCATTTGGAGAGAAGACTGGGCTGCTCTTCCACTCGACCCATCTCATCCCTCAGCCTGTCACCCGGGCCTCAGCCAGTGGCCAGTGCACCTCTGATAAGCCTCCCCTGCCCCCTTCCCTCACTGGTCATTTATATGCAGCTCTCCAGCAAAAAAACAAACAGGACTGTAAAAAGATGATGGCATCTCAGTATCGCCACGCGGCAGCCTCTACAAAAAGCATGAATTATGGATGTGTGAGCACCAGGGGAGGTCACGGCAACATGTCCAAGGGCGCGACACGGCCCACGTATATAACCGCTCATTTTCATTATGAGCTTTGTCGCCTCTGCTGTAATGACGGGTTCACAGGTACAGCGGCAGGAAGCAGATCTTTTGTGGTATTGTATTTTAGTTAGCAGCTTCCAGGGAACAGAACAATGAAGCCATCAGTGTCAATAATAGACAACTAGATGGGATTAGCATCGTTCACAAAGTACAGTAAGTACAGTAAGTATTTGTTTGGTAAGGCCCCGTCCCAATTCTCACCCTTGCCCTTAAAAAGCATCCTTGCCCTAGATTATGTGCGTGCCCGCGGGGGTTGTAGGGTGTCCAATACTTAGGGAGAAGAGGCGAGGGCCTTCACACCCTTAAAAACCACCCCAGCTCGCAAGTGAGGTCTGGAGCTCACTTGCGAGCGAGAGCTATCCCATGATGCATTACGATAGCTGTTGGTGAAGTAGCTGTCGGCCAAAGCCGCGCCACAATGAAAGAAAACAACATGAAACACCCGGGCGCAAGTTTGTGGTGAACGGGAGGAAGCTCCGAAGCGTGTGCGAGTCATTCAAAGTTTTTAAAATGTGTGTTGGTGCCGTGTGCGGTGATGTTCGTTCCCGAAGCGGCTTCAGCGTGTGGCGTTCACTGAGGCTTCAGAGACGTGGATCCATGTAACTATTATAGATCCGTGATGTAGTTCAGAGCATCACGTTGACACAGTTTGCTTTGTGATCCGCGGGACCGCGGCTGTACTCGTCTGTCTCTGTGTGGTACGTCTCTGTGCGCGTACGTGTACGTACATGTGTCTCTGTGTGTTTGTACATGTGTCTGTCTCTGTGTGTTTGTACATGTGTCTGTCTGTGTGCGTGTGTGTCAATAATAAATAATTGCACTGCACTGTGGTTTTTAGGGCAATGTATTTTTTCTTCTAAATTCAGATCAAAGCAAGGTCACAAACATAATTCCTAAACTTGACTTGACTAAAAATAATACTGTTTAAATGGTTGGCAGGTGAGAGAAACTTGTCTCATAAGGGCTTTTAACCGTTCAAAACAATAACGATTTAGCTTTTAATTCGTATTTATTTCTTGGTTTTGTCTGATTGTGCATCACTCTAAAAAATGCTGATTTGTTGAGAGCATTCTTAGATCTGTGAATGTTTTAGCTGGAAAATGGGACAAAATAAATATATGCACGACTTCTAATAAGAATCAATTTGTCACTTTTGACCTTGTGGAAAATATCTTTGGGGAATATACACATTTTGGTCAAAAGTTGCATCGTTTTATTTGTATTGTATTTTTCCGAAGCTCAAACCACAAATCAAAGAGAACAATTTCATGATAAAATAAAGACGGAAAAAACATATCGCACAGGTCAGAGGTGTAAAATGTTATCTGGAAACGGCAGGACTTTTTGTCAGTGAAAGATCTGTTCGCTATAAAAATACATTCTCTGTACGCCGCCTCTGACTGAGACTGACTGACAGCAGCATTTGTAGAATCCTGTATCTTCTACGGAGAAAATGCCACAAAGTTTAAGTTCAGCACAGAAGTTATCAGCCAGAACCAAACCAGAAAAGTTTCAGAGAGCAGAAAAGTGCAGCCTCAGCTCAGAGACATCAGGACCTCTTGTGTACAACATCACACTGCAGTATAAGCGCAGTACACGCCGCAAATACTTCAAATAGTAGGAGTTGGATCTGCTGTGGTAATGAAGGGTCAAACACACTCCGAGATAATGTCAGAAGTGAGATGTCAATGAAAGATTTGAGTTTTTCCACTTTTACTGCCTCTGCCCTGCTTGTGGATGGGTACATCTGTTGGATTTCTTTATCTTGTCTATTACTATTATATTCGTTTGTCTCATAATGCATTTCCTACTGCACCAATTCTTTATATAACTGCAATTCATTCCTAATCTGTTAATCTCATTATCTACCTATAGGTTAAAACTTACCATTATTTATTCAGCAATCAGCATTATGACTTTATTATCCGTCATTTTGTTATTCTACATATCTATAATACTGTTGCACATGTTCCACACAGGCACACACACGCACACACACACACACACACACACACACACACACACACATACACACAACACACACACACGTTATCTGTTGTATCCCTTAAAATCATACATCTATCTACATCTTTTTGCTGTTTGTTGTATGATTTTTTCAAATGAACAGTTTTTCTTGACCACTATTTAGTTGTGTTTTAGTGTGATTTAGTTGTGTTGTGCTGGTTTGACAAGGCCGACTCAGTAGCTGCTGTAGCTTGACCAGGAATGATGTGTGTAAATATATTCTCTGCTCTTTTATACTTTCAGAGGATGATCCATTTAACATTAAACCACTTGATTTCTATAACACTGGCAATATTCTCCGTCCCCTTGCGTAGTGGTGGTGGGGCAGACAGATGGAGACGAGGTTGCCAATATGTTCCCAATGACAACCACCAACGTACACAACAGACTCCTATGTGGGTAAAGTGCCTTGCCTTAGGACACAACAACAGTTTTAGAAATGTAAAACCTCAGCCAGCCCTGATCTGTTTTTTTGTCACAGCAACTATAGAACTGAATGTTTGTACTTAAGTCAGTTCTGAACAATTCAATGTATTTCTGTAAAGCCCTAAATCACAACAGCAGTTAGCAGCTTACAACATTATTGATACCAACAGATCAGAGGATAAACAGTTTGAAAACAAGAAATGCAATAATAGCAAACACATAGGAGCCATTGGTCCATAGGGAACGGGATGAGCAATGTCCATAAAGGGTATTAAATGTCCACAAATGGTAAAAATGTCCATAAATGTCACTTTCTTGCACTTAAACTTTTTTTTTCTTCTTTATTCGGAGGCATCAAGCAAGAAACTGTCTGGCAATACCACAACATTATGATTTGTTGGATCAATCACTGCTGTTTGGCCGTGACACATGTAGGAAGCAGAGCAATACAATCTTTCAAACTCTCCAAACTTCCTCTTTTTTTCCTCGGTTTTGGGGATAGTTTCAAACACACAATGTATGGCTTGATATACATCCATCTAAAGCTCTTTTTTTTAAACAGGTGTTGATTGGCCGGTAGTACTTCCTGATTCTTTGAGCCCTCTGTGTTTATGCGACACCTGACCAAGACTAATTAGTTCAAGTCTGAGCTAAAAATAACAAATAAACATGATTTGAATATATTTTTGTCATGATTTTGAGTGCTGTTACTGCTCTGTGTTTTGAAAAGATATGCAAAATAATAGACTTAGCATACTGTATGTACCCTGATTTATCTCCCGCATTAATTAGGA
Organism: Knipowitschia caucasica; assembly: GCA_964034765.1. Lineage (NCBI taxonomy): Eukaryota > Metazoa > Chordata > Actinopteri > Gobiiformes > Gobiidae > Knipowitschia > Knipowitschia caucasica. The sequence goes on along the minus strand of OZ035829.1, from coordinate 5,838,598 downwards.
AACATGCTCCATTTTCACTGCCACTGTTGTTCTATACTTGAAAAAAACAAAAAAAACAAAAACAAATATGTAACATAAAATATATTAAACAAATGGTAGTTTTAATATTTTCTATGTGTTTTAATTGTCTTTTTTCATATTCTAGTGAGGGATTGTCACAGCAGGTAATTTTTAACAATTTAAATGGGATTTCTAATGGATTGAGCTATCTTAAATGGGTGGGGAAAAAAGCTATTCCGCATTTTTGCATATCAAAGAAATATGGAGAACACTTATCGTAGTAGTTGAACTATTTTAACATGAAAATTAATCTAATCTAAAATCTAATTGGCCTCCATGATTAATATTTAAATCTGCCAACAGAGGGTAGCTGCAGAGACAACAAAGTCCTGACACAGTTTGACAGCTTCACATGTCGACCAACGGAGGCAAATTCTGATTGTGTGTGTTCGACGGCCTCACCTGTGAAACACAATCTCAGGTATCAGATGTAGGGTTTGTGATTTGTGAGTTGATTATTTCAAACGTGCACGAGTTATACACATAACTATTCACAGACAAATATGACCGTAAGAGAAAACAAGAAACCTATGCCTGATGAATGGTTTGAGAAGGGATTGGTCAAAGAAGAAAACGTTTTTGAAGGCTATCCCCTATAACAAAACATTAATTCAATCATTTTCTACCCCCTTTATTAATCCATTTGGGGGGGGGGGGGATAATCAGAGCTGCACCCAATGCTCATAGCACCAGTCCACTACAATACAATACCACAAAAAGAAAAGAATCAAAACCCTGCACTACCTTCCAACAGAACGCATGACAGCCAATGACACACACACACACACACACATATACAGTACACACATTAATACCAGTAGCAAAAGACAAGACACACAGATGCTCTTTTTCACACAGTTGATATAGTTTATGTGTTCCCTGTTTTATTTTGTAAATTCTCTGCCCATGTATCCTCTTCAGTTCTACTTCCTGTTGTGTGCTGACCTGTCCCGCCCTCATGTGAAAAAGTCTTTAGTCTGATGTATTTAAATCCTGTGTATTCCTTTACTCCTTGTTCTGTCATTATCATTTCCACATCTCTTGGTTTGTGTCTTCCCCCCCTTTGGTTCTGGTCTTATAGTTCTCCATTTGGTTAAGTTTTGTTTTTCTACTCTGGATTTATTTGTATTTTTCTTGACTACATATTTCTAGTTATGCCTTTTGGGTTCTTTTCATTTTGCTATGTGAAAGATTGACAGAACCACACAAAAGAACACAAAAGGCAGGACTGCAAAAACAATAAGTAATTCAAGGAAAATACAAAATATAAAATGTAACCAAACAGGGAACTAAGACAAGAACTAAAGGAGAGATTGAAATGACAAATATGAGATAGGGAGAATGCACAGGGTGTGGGCGGCACGGTGGCTGAATGGATAGCACCCTCGCTTCTCAGCAAGAAGGTTCTGAGTGGAATTTGCATGTTCTCCCTGTGTCTGCGTAGGTTTCCTCTGGATGCTCCGGTTTCCCCTACCACTAAAAACATGTACAATAGGTCTGGTATGCACCTCCTGTACTGGCCCCGCTCCCATCTCTGTGTGGAGTGGGAGACAAATGCGCTTTGTGACTGTGAAAGGCGGTATATTAATAAAGATTACTTCATTACATAGGACTAACAAGACACAGGCTATACACAGGAGGCGAGGGCAGGTCATCATACAACAGGAAGTACAACTAAAGAAGATGGGTCGACAAAATGCGAAATAAAACAGGAAAAAAACCTGAACCCGACAGTTGAGTGTCCTTTAACAAGCATTCTAATCTAAAAGTGATTGTGCTCATACGGCCTCTGCCTGGATTGCATTAGTGGCAGGTCCCCTCTGTGACCTTACGCTCAATAAGCAAAGAGATTGATTAAGAATTAGCGGCGTATACAATAACGACGGCGATGACTCGTCCATCATCATCTCCATTACTGTTTATCAGACCAGCGCCAGGGTCCGATCACTCAATCTCAATTAAACAACGATATTAAGATAACTATAAGGGGGGAGTTACAGAATGACATTAGGGATGTTCATTTTAACATACTGTAAAACACTATGTCTGAGAGGAAAAAGGCTGTTCTGAGAGTTACTGTAAATACAAATAGACAATAGAACAGACCTGGGCACGGGGGACCAAATGCGGACCAATTCACATGTCATTTCCAGTCAAAACCATAAATCTGTAAATCAGTCTACATTACTCAGCTTCATCTTTAATATTGTTTGTTTATCTAATATATAATTGTATACATTTAGAAACGTTCACAGATAAAAGCAAATATGTTTTGCCAAATGAAATAAAATTATTTGATGAAATCTCAATCTAGCCCCCTGGAGAAGAGAATTGCCCACTCCCATAGAACATTAGCATGATTTTTCATTGATTGAAACACTGAGAAAATCACATCAAACTGAAAAAGTTTTGCTGTGATATAAACAGTAACATTTTAGAAGTAAAACATAACATTTTGATACAAAAGAGCAGGGATGTCAAAGTCAAATACATTAAAAAAACAAATTTGCTACAAGCCAAGGACCGCACTGGTTCAATATTTATCAAGACATATTAAAATGCAAAACATAAAACCAATTGAACCAAGACCTAACACAGGGTACCGTATTTCATTTCATGATTAAATGAATGATCACAATATTTTCGTATGGCTCATTTCAAGTGAAAACATTATTCAACAGGCTCACAGACAAACTTCCATCAGAGAGAAAACACATGTCCTGAACATTTAATGAATAATTCAGAATTTTCCAATAGCTCTGCCAGTTGTAATACTATATCATCCCAGGGGCCAAGATAATTAATTTGTGGGCCGGATCTGGCCCCTGGGCCTTGACTTTGACACCCATTAGAAAGAATTAACCAAGATAGATTTAGATGACACTATCCAAATGTCTGTATAGAATCTTCTGGATGAGTCAATGAAAATTAACATTCCACATACAGTACTGTATAAAAATTTATGAAAGAGTTTTGAGAAAGATCGGGGGTACATTTCTTACACACATCAGCAGGTCTTTCCCGAGATCAATTAAAGCGCTTGTTTTTATACAACTCCTAATGAAATAAAACAATGCTTTTGAATCTATAATGCACAAACACATACATTTCATTTCTTGCAACAACTTTTTTATTTTCATTATTTTGTATTCATCACATATCCCTGAATAAATCTTCCAAAGGGCTTAAAATAATTACAGCTCATCCTGTTTAGCAAATGTTGAATATTTCTCGTAGATATAATAGCAGCAGTAACACCTCTCCCCTGCTCCGTGCTCTGTGTGGTTTCCTCTACACCGCCATGTTTCATAATGAGGCCCATAACCATTACACCTCCTAAAGTCTGCTGCTCCATACCCTCACACCGAATGACTTTGCTCAGGCGGTCCCCCATTTCCCAGTCGCCCTTTCTAATTACACACTGTTTGTTTGGCCTGCTGGCTGTGCCCTAATGCAGAGCTGAGACGTCATTAAAATGATTTACAGATGTAATCCCCTCCTCTTCCTCACATAGCCACAGTCTCCCTCACCTCTGCGCCTCTGTCCCACCCCCACAGCACCCCAAATATAACTCAGCCTAATATGACCAGCGGGATTCAAATCTCTTTCCATTAATCCCTTCAGCTTGGGCCGACTTCTCCTTCTCTCTCCGGGCCTTTCCACCTCAGCAACTTTACCCGCAATCCCCTACATCCCAATTTAAGACCTCTTCAGACTATATTAAATGTTGGATTCATGCTCCTTTTTTCCTCTTTGCGTCCTTATATCCTCAAAACGGCTTTAAGAACGGTCGTCTCTCTGAACACTTTCGCCCTTTGTCATCATTTAAAAACGCATTTCCGTGACACTCTCGACAGCTCCGGTTGTGTATTATGTTATTGTAAAGTATGAAACTGATTTTTGGCAAAACTCGGATGCTTCCCCAGTGATATCGTATAAATGTAATCTTGCAACATAATAAACTCGCAAAATTACGAGTGACAGTAAAGTATCCTGAGAGGCATGCCCAAAAATGACTTTATTTTCAGCAGTAAATGTCAACCTGGACAAAGATAGCGATGAGCCTACAACAATAACACATAATGAGCCGATACAAAAGAAGATCTAAAAGTAACGGTTCAGATCATGAGTCGTTTGGGCCGGGACCTTCCCAGAATAGATTCAAGATTCAAGAATTTATTTGATATTTGCAATAAAACCACACTAGAAAAACTGTGCAAGACTACCCCAGTGTGCACCAGACAGCAACCCCCAGAGCTCTCACCATGCGAAAAATGGCGTAAATAATAATGTTATTTGAAGAATTATTATCCATCCATTTTCTTCCGCTTTATCCGTTGCCGGGTCGCGGGGGCAGCAGTCTAAGCAGAGACGCCCAGACTTCCCTATCCACACACACTTCCTCCAGCTCGTCCGGGGGGACCCCAAGGCGTTCCCAGGCCAGCTGAGAGACATAGTCCCTCCAGCGTGTCCTAGGTCTTCCCCGGGGCCTCCTCCCGGTGGGACGTGCCCGGAACACCTCCCCAGGGAGGCGTCCAGGAGGCATCCGGAACAGATGCCCGAGCCACCTCAACTGGTTCCTCTCGACGTGGAGAAGCAGCGGCTCTACTCCGAGCTCCTCCCGTGTGACTGAGCTCCTCACCCTATCTCTAAGGGATGGCCCAGCCACTCTGCGGAGGAAGCTCATTTCGACCGCTTGTATCCGCGATCTCGTTCTTTCGGTCATTACCCAAAGCTCATGACCATAGGTGAGGGAGGGAATGAAGATTGACCGGTAAATCGAGAGCTTTGCCTTTCGGCTCAGCTCCCTCTTCACCACAACGGTCCGATACAGCGACCGCATCACTGCGCACGCTGCACTGATCCGCTTGTCAATCTCACGCTCCATTCTTCCCTCACTCGTGAACAAGATCCCGAGATACTTGAACTCCTCCACTTGAGGAAGGACCTCTCCACCCACCTGCAGAGGGCAAGGCACCTTTTTCCGGTCGAGCACCATGGCCTCAGATTTGGAGGTGCTGATTCTCATCTCAGCCGCTTCACACTCGGCTGCAAACCGTCCCAGTGCATGTTGTAGGTCCTGGTTCGTTGGAGCCAACAGGACAACATCGTCTGCAAACAGCAGAGATGAAATCCTGTAGTCTCCAAACCGGACCCCCTCCGACCCCTGGCTGCGCCTAGAAATTCTGTCCATAAACACAGTGAACAGAACCGGTGACAAAGGGCAGCCCTGTCGGAGACCAACATTCACCGGGAACAGGTCTGACTTACTGCCGGCAATGCGAACACAGCTCTGGCTCCGGTCATACAGGGATCGGATGGCCCTCAGCAGAGGACCTCCGACCCCGTACTCCCGGAGAACCCCCCAAAGGACACCCCGGGGAACACAGTCGAACGCCTTCTCCAAATCCACAAAGCACATGTGGACAGGTTGGGCGAACTCCCATGAACCCTCGAGTATCCGATGGAGAGTATAGCGCTGGTCCAGTGTTCCGCGACCGGGACGAAAACCACACTGCTCCTCCTGAATCTGAGATTCGACCATCGGCTGTAGCCTCCTCTCCAGTACCTTGGAGTAGACCTTACCGGGGAGGCTGAGGAGTGTGATCCCACGAGAATTGGAACACACCCTCCGGTCCCCCTTCTTGTAGAGAGGGACCACCACCCCGGTCTGCCACTCCATTGGCACCGCCCCCGATCGCCACGCGATGTTGCAGAGACGTGTCAGCCAAGACAGTCCTACAACATCCAGAGACTTTAGATAATCAGGACGGATATCATCCACACCCGGAGCCTTGCCACCATGGAGGCTGCCAACCACCTTGGTGACCTCAGCCAAGGAGATGGATGTATCTGCCCCAACATCCTCAGCCTCTGCCTCTGTAACGGAGGACGTGAGGGGGGATTGAGGAGAACCTCAAAGTATTCCTTCCACCGCCCGACAATATCCTCAGTCGAGGTCAGCAGCCCTCCACCCGCACCGTACATGGTGTTGGCAAAGAACTGCTTCCCCTTCCTGAGGCGCCGGATGGTTTGCCAGAATCTCTTCGAGGCCGACCGATAGTCATGCTCCATGGACTCTCCGAACACCTCCCAGTCCCGGGTTTTTGCCTCTGCAACAGCCCAGGCGGCGGAACGCTTGGCCTGCCGGTACTGGACAGCTGCCTCAGGAGTCCCCCGAACCATCATGTCTCGATAGGACTCCTTCTTCAGCCTGACAGCATCCCTTACTGCCGGTGTCCACCACCGGGTTTGGGGGTTGCCGCCGGGACCAGCACCAGAGACCTTGCGACCACAGCTACGAGCTGCCGCATCGGCGATTGAGGCAGAGAACATGGTCCACTCGGACTCCATGTCCCCCTCCTCCGCCGGGACCTGGGAGGAGCTCTCCCGGAGGTGTGAGTTGAAAGTCCGTCTGACAGGGGGCTCAGCGAGACGTTCCCAGCAGACCCTCACTATACGCTTGGGTCTGCCAGGTCTGACCGGCTTCTTCCCCTGCCAGCGGATCCAACTCACGACCAGGTGATGATCGGTTGACAGCTCCGCCCCTCTCTTTACCCGAGTGTCCGAGACACGCGGTCGAAGGTCAGATGATACGACAACAAAGTCGATCATCGACCTCCGGCCTAGGGTGTCCTGGTGCGACGTGCACTGGTGGACACCCTTGTGCTCGAACATGGTGTTCGTGATGGAAAAACAGATTATATAGAGTATATAGTTAAATTCATTTTAAACAGAACACAATTTCACAGATCTTTACACTAATATAGGTTTGAAAAGGGGTTGAATGAAGCAGATGTTTATTTGTTCCCAACCCCTTCTTTAAATTCAACACAATACACAGAATACAATGCAAATAATCATTCAAAATCAATACAAATTTGATACTATCATGGGGTATTAGACACACAAAACACTCAAACACACGTACACACACACCGGCCCAAACACTCTGTGACCCTACCCCCCTCTCCCATCCCCTGCTCTGTGCTGAGGGCATCACTATATCTCCTCCACGAACTTATTGATAGTTAAGGTGAGTTGAACAGTATTTCTTTGCTCTGACTGTAGTATAATGTACATGTACTGTATATAATGCTTAATCCTTGATGTTGACTACTGGGTCAGCTCGCCTCTCCAGCAGATACGACAGAAGTGTGAATCCATGCATTTATCACTTCCAGCCTTGATTGCTCGATGATTAGTCTGGGCTCAAGGGCTGTTCAGTGGAGTTGATGGGGGAAGGAACAAACCAGTAAAAAATGTCTTTGCTTTAATTTGCATAAGTTTTAACTGCATCACCATAAAGATTAAAACAGAAGAAAGGGCTACTTCAATTCTTCTATCCTTCTTAAATCGATGTAAGTGGGCATCTAACAAACCGTCTCCATAACCACTTTATGCTGATTTTAGAAGGGATTAAGGGTATTCAGTGATCCATGATGCATTGTAAATAGAAGCATGAGGCAGATAAGATGTTTCCACCAAAAATCTTCAAGAAATAGAACTGATAAATGTTGTCCGAATGTGGTGTAGCATTAGGTAAGGGGCCAAATGTGTTCAAGTTTTATTGGAACAGATCAAATTACTTCCTATACAACTAATCACAGCAAACCGGGCCCTGTAGAGGTGCATATTGGCAAACTCTAAAAGATTACCAGCTCTACATTGCAGCACCTCCAATCAGAACAAACCACAGTGGGCAGTACTCTCACTTCTCAGGAGGAAGGTCCTGGGTTCAAATTCCAGTCGGAACAGGGCCTTTCTGAGTTTTGCATCTTCTCCCTGTGTCTGCCGAGGTTTCCTCCGGTTTCCCCTACCACGATAACTGCTTCTGACAGACGCCCTATAGTGATATTTACAGGACGGGTTAGTCAGAGTCACCCAGTCCACAGAGCACCAGCCCCTCACTGATCCTCCAGCAGGTGGTGGGTCCACAGGAGGACGGGTGCTCTAGTCTGAGCTGCCTTGATATTTCAGCGAACACAACAACAACAGACATTATCTTATGGTGGACTCAAACCCACAACCTTCAGGCCCAAAGGCCAACTGAGCCACTGCCCAGGACAAAGTTCCCTATGGGGATAAATAAAGTGCACATAAATTTACATTTTTAGAACCCTTTGGAGCCTGAGCCTTCGCTGGAGCCGCTCCCCAACTCTCTGGAACACAAGTCTATAAACCATCAGAAACTTGGACTCAAGAACAGAACTTAAAATCACCCCAAAAAACCCACCCAATTTCATTTGCATAATTAGTTTTGCTGCCAGACTGTGGAACATTCCAGACAAAACAACATTTTGATGGGCCAAAGCAAAAAATGAATAGACCCTCCAACAGGAAATTGGTGTAATATTATTATCAGAACTGAAAAAGATTGATTGATGCCTCTTTCATAAAGATTTCAAGTGAACCACTAACTCCCAACTCCAAGGTTTTTGTCTAAGGTGCAACTAGCTACACTCACTGGGTAAATGATTTGGTCGAGTTCCAAACAATAATGGAGTATAAGCTAAAACAGATCACATAGAAATGGATGGTACTTGAGGCTTTGACAGCGTTCGGGACCTGGGCCTGGGGAGATCTTCATGACATGGAAGGAATGAAGTGTGTATTTTTGTTTTTCACTTTCTGGGTGTTCTGTATTTTGGCTTGGTTGTTTTTTGTATTATTGTGCTTGCAATGAGGAAAAGATTATGTAACGCAGTCTCACATGTGACTGAGGCCAACACTGCGAAAATGCTGACCTTTAAATGGGTTGTTGTCATAGTGATGGCTAAAGTGAATAGTAATTTATGCTAATATACTGATCTTTTCTCTGCTACACAGAGTTTGTAAAGATTGGATCCACCAGTCAGTATTTACGTTGTCGCCACCTGTATGTGAAAGCCTGATTTTGACGGACCTCAGAGGATAAGCAGGACAGGGCCTGGTTAGTACTGTGATGGGAGATATCTGTGAACACCAAGTTCCGCAGTGGGCCGGCGGCTGCAGCTTGGAGGGGCTGATGGCACAGACTGGTTGTCTCGCTTTTGTCAGTCATCCCCAGGGCGGCTATGGCTACCAAAAAAGTCCTTTATAAAACCTTTATAAAACCCTTGCAATATTGCTATTTGTGCTGTCAAAATACTTCCTTCGATCACTCATACTTTGCAAACTTTCTTTCTTTGACTTTCTGAACGTTTTACCCTTGTTTAACCTTCTAAATAAGCTTTCCACTCTCCCTTCTCACTCTTATGTGCCGTCAACATATACACACAACACAAGATTCAGCAGCGGATTAAAAAACACATTCAATTAATCCCTTATTCCCATTGCCTTAGCCATCTCCTCTCTTTCCACACCACTAATTCGCTCAATTTACACCTTCATCCTTATCTTTCAAAACTTCAAATCCTTTTTTTACTAATTTATTCACACGTTTATTTGCGAGGGTCTATTCCCGCACTCCTCAATGCTTTTAATTAACTCTGTCTATGGCTAATCTCCTCATCAGAGACACCCTCAGCGCCCCCAGTGCACAGGGTTCAACTCCCCCCTATGAAATGTTGAAAATAACAAATAATCAAGAGTAGAAAAGTGATGCAGGGTGATAGGGATCCACCGACGCACACATTTCACAAAAGCAGAAAGGACAAAAATAAATCTTTTTAATCTCGTTGTGGTGTTTCTGAGGCACAAAGCTGACGTTTCCACAATTTGGGGCACGAACTGAGGCGTTGGCATCAGATAAAGTGGGTCACCTTTTCCCAGCAAGGGCCCGCTGGTGCTAGCCCCCACTGAGCTGTGGTAATTGGGAAGCAAATGATTGTGTCTGAAGCACAAACAAGCGCCAGCAGAGTTTTGACTGCAGCAAAATAAGATTCAAAATGTGTGTTGAGTAAATACTAAACAAAGACATTGGACCTCTGGCAAAAGGCATAGGGCAGCCAAAGTTAGTGAGTGTGTGCTTGACTTGAATATCTTTTGACTGCCGTGAAATAAGATTTGCCATTTGAACCAGGAATAGTTTGTTTTTTAATCCAGTATCACATTTCTCATTGTTTTGTCATTTTTAGTAAAGTAAAAACTGCATGTCCTAACGGCAAGCTATCAAATATTACAAGATCAATGCGATTTCCTTCAGCCACATATTACTTCTCCCTCTGGAAACAAGAATGTTTGTCTAATCTAATATTCCCACAGTCAAATTGTGAATATTTGAGGAATAAATAAACCTGAGGACATAAAGTGCAGATACAAGACATTGGTTTTTTTCCAGTTTGGCCACTCCTCTCACAGTCATTTCATTGTTTTGATGGTTAGCAGCACTACAGAAAAACTAGAAAAAAAATCTGAAATGGTTTAAATAATGGTTTATATAAAACAGTTTTTGTAACTACTTTAATATAGAATGACACAGGACGGTTGCTCACCCATCATCTGTCCTTCAGTTGGCAGGTTTTCCGACGTATCTTTCCCAAACATTCTTAAAGAAATGGAAACAACATTTTTGCTGCTACCATTTCCTGAAAACGTTTTTTGGATCAAGAAAAAACATCAGAAATCCTGCTAACTGAAGTGCAGATGATGAGTGAGCAACCTTCCTTTGTTTTGAATAATGCCACAATATGACTAAATAATCTCATCAGCCAACCACATAGAAAAAGATTCCTAACTGGCCGCTTACCTTATATTTTGAAATCATTTTTTGCCTTCAATACAAAGTACTGTTCCATTAACACTGACTATCTCCTCCATCCAAACAGAGCGATTAGCTGAAATATGTTGCGTTGAATGCATGCGTTTGTACTGCACTTTTCAAAGAGCTTTAGGAGTCTGAAATGTGGTCGAATGAAAGACCGGATCAAAGCTGACAATTTGGACTTTGGGCAACGTTTTATCCTCTGGCACACCTCTTAGACAACATATAGTACATATGTGCTGTTCTTTTGATAACGGAAAATTATATTATATTATATATTCATATATCATGTCATATACAATATATATATGACTTGATGTAAGCAGACGGGTGTGCATGGGAGTATAAAGCTAATCAAACAATGTGAATATGCAGGCAGCATGGTTCAATATAACATCAATTTGGCGTTATCAAAAGAACAGCACTGCCAGGTGAGATTAAAGCGCCTGGTTAGTGTCCAAACAAGGTCAAACAGGAATTTGTTGACATCCATTTTGTTGATAATTGCCTGAAAGCAGCAAAAGACGACTTTGTCCTTGAGGTACATTTCCCATAACATTTTGCACGCACCGGTAATGGTGTCAGCTTGTCTATGCAGAATCCCACGCTCTGCCTGACTTTATATATCGGCATAATTTACCCTCCCCCTCCCACAATTTATATCTGAAGACACCTGAAGCAAACTGAATTCATCAACGCTGACGGAAAAAGGCTTGTGCAAATGGACAGTGTGCACTTAGGGAGCAGAGGGTGGGTAAAGAGCAGCGTTCTCAGTAAACAAGCTCTCCACTAGACTGTGGGCAAATAGGCTCATTAAACCATGGGTCAAAATCAACTCAGTGACAGCTACTTCGAGCTACTTCCAGGCTGCGGGGTCTGTTATGGTTGTCTGCATGATGTGATGTGTTCATACAAAAGATCATTCACAAAGTTTTGTTTCTTTAACTCATTGTGTCCCATTGACGCATTAATACGTCAAATGCCTTTTTTGCTATTTTCACATTCCCAGATGTCTATTGTATCTAATATGTATGGGGATGATTTGAGACCATATTTTATCGAGCCAGCAGGTGGCAGCATTGCTCTCTGAATGGTTTGAAAACAGTTAGGTGCACATGTTGTGCCTCTTTTTTCTCAACTTTCTGGTGATTTCTGGTGATTTCAGTAAAACTTCCCTCTACTCGACGGAGGATTACAGGGGAACGAAAAAAGCTATAAACAAAATTATTTTTGCTGAGGAAAGTAGACAGTCCATTCTTTTAGAATCTGGTGTCGGATTTCAGATAGTCATAGTACACAATATTCTGTGGGTCTTGAAAAATCAGTAAAAAACATCAGAAATGGCTGGCACTGTGGGAGTACCTGTTCTGAAATAGGCTGGCATTCAATGAGTTAAGTACAAAAAAATTCAAGTAACACTATCAAAGGCATTAATTTTCAGCCTCTGTCACAAACGTAGATCCTCTTCAGACAGGCGGGATAGAACCACTCACATTCAACCAATCGACTTAACCCCAAAGCCTCGAATAGTGACTCACATGGCTCTTTCTAATAAGATAAAGCTAGCACCATCAGAAAGCTCTTTTAAATCACTGAAACCCACTTTTATAAAACAGCTGTTAGTTTTAAATTCCACACTTTGTCTTTTTGTTGTCTGTCTTCCTGCATCCACTATTCTATATAATTATTTTGACGTTGTATTAGCATGACTGTTTTATTGTGTATTATGCTGACTTAGATTATAAGTATAACAAGAAATATTTTAACATTTTACTTTTACAAGATTATTTTGGTTGGGGCAGAGAAAATGTAGAGAGAAAAACTCCGGCTTTAAAGGTATATAGGAAGATGTTCTAGTTCCTGCTGGATCATCAAGACTATTGGTCCTCCTGTCAATCATTCTGGTGAGACGTGCTCGTCAAAAAAGACCAGAGAGTTTTGTTCAAAAAGTGGAGAGGGCGGTTCTTTCCTAAAATTGGGAAAATCTCCTATTTAACTTTTAGTATGTGAAGTAATCTTAATTTAAGTAGAAACAAGGTTCACCAAGGAACAAGCAAATAAAGACATACAGTACAACAATCATTTGCCAAATTCAAGATAGACCTTTTTGCTGTATACTTTTTAGTTTTGCTTCAAGAGTATATGATAAAAACGCGCCACGAGTCAATACACATTTTAATGGATCTAAGTGCAATTGGGAAAACAGTGGCAGGTAATTGCGGCATTTTAAAACATGAACAGGTGCAGGATAGAAAGTTTGTGAGTGCCAGATTTTAACGACCACTGGGTTTTAAATGATATAATATAGACGTGTTTTAAAGAGCACTGCAGCAGCCACGGACATACCCACTGCTCCCAAACATCACCAGGCTGTTTTTCACTCCTATCGCAGTGATTTTGGCCCCTCTCCACGGCTCTCTAATGGAGCGATGTCCCCAAGTTTCTATTGTTACACCTCCTGAACACTTAACCAATCAGAACCCAGCATGTCCCACAATATCAAAGGCGCCTGGCTGGTTACAGTTGTTATTGAAAGGATTGGGGTGGCTACTCTTAGGTCGAGTTGTTCTTTTCCACCCAACAGCCAATTTTGTGTTAGCTATATGTGTTTTTCTAAATAGGCAGCAGGACAATAAAATCTGACAATGTTCGGAGCAGTCTGCGCAGTAAGGGAAAAGGCTATTAAAGTATACTTTCCCTTCGCAGGCTGTTTGGAGAGAGGTTTGCATTGTGCCAGCTCTTAGCTCAGTGTTACACAAAAGCGGTTTATCATATTTGGTTAGAAGTTAGATAAAAGAGGCTGGAAAGTAAAAAGTAAAGTTAAAGAGAGAGTACATTTACTTGGGATTTAGATTTAGAGAGATACAGGTAATGTGGTTAGAATAGGTATGGCAAACTCAGGTCCGAGGGACAAATCCAGCCCGCGAGACACTTTTGTAGTGGTCATCATTATCGCAGTAACTCGCAGCATTGATGGAAAGGGGCTTCTATGGCATGTTATACTTCATTTTAAAACCTATTGTCTCTGAAAAAACAGCCACGTTATTGTGTCTGTTTTAACATGTTAACTGGTGATTAGACGCATGTGATTAGAAGGTGTAGTTACTTAATTTAGTCTTCCAATATATCACTATACGGTATCTGACCCAGTTGTTGTTGAATCCAAATCTACTAGAAAGTTATACAATCCATCCATTTCCATCCATTTTCTACCCTTTAATCCATTTCTGGGTCAGGGGGGTGGCAGTCAGAGATGCCACCCAAGTCTCATAGCACCAGCCCCTCACTGACCCTCTGCAGGTGGTGAGTCCACAGGAGGACAGCTGCTCTCTGAGTGTGAGCATAGCCTTGATCTTTCAGTGGGGGCTTTGGGCAAAGTGGGGTTAAGTGTCTTGCCCAAGGACACAATGACAGCAGTCATCAGTGGGAGTCGGTGGAGAAGGTGTAGAAGTGGGAATTGAACCCACGACCTTCAGGCCTGAAGGCCAATGCTCTACCAACTGAGCTACTGTCGCCCTAGTTATACAAACTCATGTCAAATACAGTTCATTTGTCAAAAGACGTTTATACCATATTCACTCTTTTGGCCCCAACCAGTTCTTATGTTTTTGGCCCTGGACCAAAATGAGTTTGACACACCTGGGTTAGAATCTCCATTTTGTCCACAAGTTAAAAAACATGCAGATTGTGAAATAATGAGCCACTTGAAATTGAAGCTAAGACATGCAAGACATATAAACAAACAAATGAGGATTCTTTTAAAATATGGAGAAATACATCCTTGTCAGTCGAATGTCTTTCATTGCTGTGCAGAGAAGATGATTGCTACGACCTGTCATCACATCACGTGTTGTTAACAAAAGTGATAAATTGCACCTTTTTTGACTAGTTTGACTCACATCTCATCAATATTGGAATTTGTTGTGGTTGTGCAGTAGTTACACCAACCAACCAGGGGAGGAATGAATAATTAATTACAGAAAGGGTGAGTATCGTCCATGAGATGCAAAGCTATATAGATAGTCAAGCATAAACAGCTCGCTAAGAAACACAGCAGCTACTTTTCATTATCTTATCTTATATTGTATAGTTTCTGTGCTCCTTGTGTGTTCTTACTACTGTCCTGTATGTGCACGGCAACATGGACATTTTCCCCGCTGTGGAACAAACAAATAAAAGTTCTCTCTTTCAAGACGAATTCATTATTATGCTAATGTCAGAGATTGTATTCTTAATTCTTGCTTCTTCATGATAAATTGAAGATTTTAGACTTGCTTCTTTATCATGCTAAAGTTGCAGATTTTATACTTACTTCCTTATCATGCTAAAGCTAGAGATTTTATACTTACTTCTTTACAATGCTAAAGTTAGTTATTTTATTCTGTTTTAGTATAGGGATATTTGTTCACTTTTCTGTGTGCTCCTCATTCTCACCGTTCTGTAACCGGTGATGCAACACTGACATTTCCCCACTTTGGAACAAATAAAGGCTCTCTTATGCAATCTTTAAAGAGTTCATATCTTTCCATGACTTCATTAGACTTCAAACTAACATAAATATGTGTGTACGGCCATAAGGTATTTGGTAATACAACGCTAGCCAATTAGCGAATTGCGCTTACAACAGCAATAATTAACAGAATCCCAATAAGTCCGACAAAGCAATCATGAAATGCCATTGCGAGTGAAAAAACACACATTGCGGACACAAAGTCGATACAAAACAACCCCAACAGCTCATTCTTTATGCATCTTTACCTTTAAGAGAACGTCCCATTGTTCTATCGTAACTTTTCTATTGATTTATTGCCTCGCTGAGGGGAAGTGGGAGATACAGAGTGGAAATATGAGGTGAGCGATAACCTGCGATGTACTAACACCATGCAGATGAAGCCCCGAGACTACAGTCGCTGCATCATCCGTCTCTGTCAGCGACCTCCAGACGTATTTATTACATCACACCCGGTGTTTACAATAGCGGGCCGCACTCCATTATTGAGCCACTATCACCCTGATCCAGACAATTGCTAAACATGCTTTTGATTGGCCAAAAATGCCAGCGTTTGCAATCATATTTAGGATGTGAAATTGTTTGCCTTTGCATTGCGGGAATAAGATTTCTAGGGACAATGAAAAACAATGTTCTATCTACACAGGCCTGATTTGCAGTGCAGGGCTGGGGCAGCGAGGCAACGAATATGCAGCCACTTCTTTTGAATAGAGACATTAGAGGTGTGTGTGTGTGTATGTGTGTGTATGTGTGTGCAGTGTGTGTGTGTGTGTGTGTGTAGTGTGTGTGTGTGTGTGGTGCCACTCCCTAAGCCTGTAGTGTACTCTCAAATGCACTGCGACAGTATACTGTACCATTCACTTGTCCCTTTATTGCGATTAATGCATTTTGTATCACCTACGGGGCCCGGGCTGAGATCAAGGTGATACAGTGAAAAGGGCAAGAGAAGAGAAGAATGGGATTGTATGAAATGGGAATGTTTACTGTAGTTACAAGTTAGAAATTAAAAGTTAAAAGGTATATGAGAGGATTTTCTCCTTCTTACGGGTGGATCAGACTATTGGTCCTCCCTAATGGTCAATAATTCTGGTGATATTCAAGATACGTTTTAATAGGCATTCACTCTGAGGACAGCAGTTATTTTCTAAAATTTTGGGAAAATCCTCTTATATACGTTTAAGCACAATTCACACGCTACCAGAAGGCTAGTTTTTAAGTAAGTAAGTAAGGTTTATTTGTATAGCACATTTTACAGACCAAGGCCACCCAAAGCGCTTTACAATGTTCATAAATCAGATATTTTTCCACGGTGATGACTGAGACTAGACGCCGAACACACTGGACCATCAAAACCCCCCTTCAACACCACCCACTCACTCACTCATTACATTCATACCTACACTATTTTTTGTGGGAGGGAAAACCGCAGCACCCGGAGGAAACCTACGCAGACACTGGGAGATCATGTAAACTCCAGAGAGAAAGGCCCTGTTCCGACTGAAATTTGAACCCAGGACCTTCTTCTTCAAATCAAGGTGTTATCTATCCAGATAACAATTTCAGATGTATCCACGTCTGAAATTCAGTAAGAAACCGGTCGCGGATGTGGACTCACTGACGTCGGAGAATTATCAAGTTGTTTCGTTCCGTCTTTGTCTGTGGAACTTGTGTCCGAAACAAAGCTCAATAATGCCACTTCGTTTACAAAACCTCATCCATGGTAAGGATGATTACAGTTAAGGAGGAAACAAAAAAATATCTGTCAGATTTAACTAACTAACTAAACTATACTAAAATACTAAAATAAATAAAGCTGGGATACCTAAATAATACCTTGTGTTTCTTCCAACGTTATTACAGTCTGAAACAGCAGACCACAATAAGATAAATAAAAGCATTTCATATTTTACTGACTTGTGAGAAAACTGTTTGAGACTTTGGGCTAAAATCTGAGGGTGGTACTTGCTTCACTTTGTCTGAAAAAGCTGAACAAAAGATGAGACAGAGGCCAGAAAACTCTAGTGACAGAACCAAACTGTTTTGTGAGATAGGAACAACCGAATAAATCCCATGATTATTTTGTTGGGATTATTACCTTCAAACAGAGAAATAAGGATTGTATTAGTATCTTTACCCTTTTCAATGCACTGGGAGTATTTTTGATTTGATAGTAATCCATTCAATAATTGTAATGTTTCTTTTCTTGTTCTGTCAAGCACTTTGAGTTGCCTTGTGTATGAACTGTTCTATACAAATAAACTTGCCTTACCTTACTTTGGAATGGAAGGCATGTTCAGGACTGGTTCCATGAAGGCAATTCAAACAAGAAGGACTAAAGAGAGTTGTCGAGGGAAGATATGTCCTCCACACCAGCGAGGGACGAGGAGAGCGTTCTGGGGTCAGAGAGTGATTATGTGTGTGTGTAGTGTGGAAGGGGGCGAGAGTGTGTGTTTGTGTGTGTGGATGGGAGCGCGAGTGTGTGTGTGTAGTATGAACGGGAGCGAGAGTGATTATGTGTGTGTGTAGCGAGAGAGTGTGTCTGTGTGTGTGTAGTGTGGACCGGAGCGAGAGTGATTATGTGTGTGTGTAGTGTGGACGGGGGCGAGAGTGTGTGTTTGTGTGTGTGGATGGGAGCGCGATTATGTGTGTGTAGTGTGTGTGGACGGTAGCGAGAGAGTGTGTCTGTGTGTGTGGGTAGTGTGGACCGGAGCGAGAGTGATTATGTGTGTGTGTAGTGTGTGTGTGGACGGTAGCGAGAGAGTGTGTCGGTGTGTGTGTGTAGTGTGGACCTGAGCGAGAGTGATTATGTGTGTGTGTAGTGTGGACGGGGGCGAGAGTGTGTGTTTGTGTGTGTGGATGGGAGCGCGATTATGTGTGTGTAGTGTGTGTGGACGGTAGCAAGAGAGTGTGTCTGTGTGTGTGTGTAGTGTGGACCGGAGCGAGAGTGATTATGTGTGTGTGTAGTGTGTGTGTGGACGGTAGCGAGAGAGTGTGTCGGTGTGTGTGTGTAGTGTGGACCTGAGCGAGAGTGATTATGTGTGTGTGTAGTGTGGACGGGAGCAAGAGTGTGTGTTTGTGTGTAGTGTGGACAGGAGCAAGAGGGATAATGTGTGTGTAGTGTGTGTGAACAGTAGCAAGAGAGAGTGTGTCTGTGTGTGTAGTGTGTGTAGACGGTAGCGAGAGAGTGTGTCTGTGTGTGTGTGGACAGGAGCGAGAGTGATTATGTGTGTGTGTAGTGTGGATGGGAGCGAGAGTGATTATCTGTGTGTGTAGTGTGGACGAAGTAAGAGTGTGTGTTTGTGTGTGTTTATTACCTTGATGTGAGAGCGCTGATAAAGTTTTTCTCAAATAGTAACAAACAGCGTATTTCATACAGAACGCCAGGTCAAAGAAACAGGAAATCGAGATGACGATCAAAGTGAAACCACCCACACACATCAGATGGATGAAACGGTGGGAGGTCACTAAACACTTCCTTTCCGTGTTTTCACATAAATAACTGTTCTTCTTGCCGACCTCGGATCAGCCTTTTCATTTTGTGGATGCCTCCCGTTCCTGCCTGTCATTAGCCCCTGAAAAAACCCTCATTAAAGGGCAACTTATAATGCAGTCTGCAGACGCGTGTCACTCCCGCTGCCCTATCCCCACTTGTTTAATTTCCCTTTTCAGCCTTATTGATTCCACGCCCATTACGCAACTCCTTTTTTTATTAATAACACACGAGCAATAACAAGCGTGTCACAACCTCCATAAGTCCATCAGATTGATCTAAAGTTGGGTGTTATGAGGCTGGATGCTTTAGTTAAATGATGTGAAGTAATTGGGCTGGGTAATAAGACAGTGAAAAATAACATAAAACATAAAGCAGGATATCATTTCAATCGTTTTCATTTTAAAAGTCACATTTCTTCCACCGACGTGTGCCCCGAGATAAATGTTTTCCCTCTAAAAGAACTGCTTGTGGACTTGCAGACCAAACTGTTCAAGCTTGAAATTATGCAACACTGGCTTTACGAAAATGGTCACTGGGGAATTCCATTTGAAGCCATCTTCTACATTATTCTATATTGTCCTTTGAGACTCTTAAAGAAGAAATTGTATGCATCAATTTAGCGTTTTGCCATACCAGGACTTTTCTCTTTGTCCTTTCATTTTTTTAGTAAATAATCTGTATTCTGTGTAACGGATTTCGCAGACCAAGGTCACAAAAATCACAATGTTTTTGGAGTGACGACGAGCACACTGGCCCATCAAAACCTCTCACTACATTCATTCCTATTGTACATGTGGTTTAGTGGTAGGGTAACCTGAGAACCCGTAAGAAAACTACACAGGCACCCAGGGAGAACATGCAAATTCACAAAGAAAAGCCCTGTCTGCACTAGAAAAAAATCTGTTTGAAAAAATATATGAAAATAAGTAAAATATTGCTTAAATTAAGAAAAAATAATTGTTAACAGAACAAGAAAACATGACTCAACAAGATTTCTGAAAATAATAAAATATTACTAGCCCCAAATGACTTGATTCTAGAATAAAACATACATTTCACAAGTCTTATTCACATATTTCTTAAACATTTTGATAAATGTTTTCTTAAAATATAGCAAAACATTCTTATATAGTCTTATATCTTAACAACAACAAAAATTCAATCTGAAAATAAGAAAAAAATAATTTAAACAAGCATTATGGTGCTTGGAGTTGGACTCAAACCCAGGACCTTCTTGCCTCATTGCACTAGCACTAACCGCTGCAATCAAATATTTTAGAATGTTAAATAACACTTAAAGTAGAAAATATACTCATATCTGCATGTAACTCTCTTTGCTACCACCAGAGGGAGAGGTTGAAATGTTTACAAATGAAAATTACTTGCTGAAAACACATTCATGTGACTGTAAATTAGCGCCAAAACTGATTTAGGTGAAATACTTTTGTTTAGTTGCTTTGATTATGATGTCATAGTGGTACAGTGACATCATGCTATTACCGGACTGAGACTCGAGCTTTTAGACTCATGGGGGCGGAAAATTTGCGCCAGAATTTCCGGATATTAGCTTGGATGGATCTGAACAACAACCTCAGGTCTGTTCACGATGAAGGAACAACGCTGTAACATGATTAAAAGCTCATAAAAAACTGCCTCCGTGAAATCTATATCCTTTCTTTTGATGTTTATTACACTTTTGTGAAGAGAAATAAAATCCCCAAGTGAAATATTGGAAAGGTAAATAGCCATTATTGGATACGGAATATATGGAGCATGCAGCAAATCGATGAGAGACTGGAATCCACTTTTGGGAAATTATTTTGAATGTGGGACTGGGAAACGTTTTAGTCATCGAAAATATGAAATCAATGAAGAAACATATAGGACGAGGTGCACGCATTGGCAGAGCGGGAGGTGGGTTTGGGCAGTATAGGAGGGGGGAGGGGTGGGTTACTGTCATTTCTTGCTTGGGTGACTCCTGCATGTATAAGGCAATTTCAATCACAAAAATGCAAGGCAGCTTCCATTGTTTCAGACCCAGATAATTACAAATCCTATATTACAATCCGTAGTTTGAGGTGGTCATAAAGGCTTCCCATGGGGTTCAAATGCCTTGTTTAATGGATTCATTATCATCCTCACACAGAACTATTATCCCCATGCTCTTCATCTTACTAAAAAGTGTCTATATTTTTATGTTTTTTCCCCCGGCAGCAGCCCTATACACTGATTTCTCTGACCTCGGGGAAACGTAATTGGAGGCTCGGGATCTTGGCAGGTATTTTGTCGGGTTGCTCCATTAAAGCACTAAACAGAAGAAGGTGCCTATTGCAGTCGGAAGGAAGTGAAGCAAGTTTGGGCTCCAGGTGCAAAACGGTGGGATTTGACACAGAGCTAGAGCAAAAGAGACCATGACAAAAGGAGTGCGGAAGTGAACGGGAAGAAGACACGATAGGGAAGTGGGAGTAATGGAGGGAGATATGCCAGCAGGCAGGACTGGGCTGTAAATCCAGCAGAGGACACGGAGCAGACAGGGGAGAGGGCATGCCACTGGGAAACTGAAAGGATAATGAATCATTCCAACAGTACAGGTGCTGAGTACGGATGGATAGTTTCGTCTAATTTCGGTATCAAACTTATTTATTAAAAAGAAAAGGAGAAGTCCGGGTATAAGACAGCGATTCAATTTCGGACAAACCCATTTTTAGGCTAAGCTGATGCAAGATGGACTTTCTATCTCTTCTATGAGTGTGTAATGTTGGGTGAAGTCACTGCTAATATATTGTTGAAATCTACTTTACTTCAGTCTAACGGTTGTACGGGCGATCTTGGAAAACAAATAATCACGATTTATTGAATCATGTTAATCTATTATTAGAGCTAAGACGAATACATTTGGACTCTTGCTTAGTTTGTGTTACTCCTCTTCAGTCACATATTTGGCATCGGTTGATTTTGAAGTTGACAAAACAAACTTTAATCATTTAGACTAATATCGCAGCTCAAGTGAATTGTGAATAATAATTAAAAAAATGCTATGAGGTCTAATATGTTCCCAGTCAGTAAGGAAGATTAGGTGAAAAGGCCTTCAAAACGTGTCAAACTATAATATAATTAGCATAAAAAATCTACAATATGTCTGATATAGGAAAAAATCTAAAAGTCTAAAATGAACATTCTCTCAAGTATGTCCGTCTATACATTCAAAGATCTAAAAAAAAATGTATAATCATATTTTATTGATGTTTGCTAGTTTCTCAACTGATGTTATGATTTTAGATTTAATTGAGTTATTTTACGCATTTTATGTTTTGTGGCTCTGACTGTAGTAAAAGTCACACTGTATATGTATCAACTGATCAAATCACTAATGAATAAAGACTGTCCTGTGCTCACTTAGGCCCCCATATGAATGAATGAAGCCTTTATTCCGGACTCAGGGTCAAAAAGACACACAGAACATAATGTACGAGTTAAAAAAGACAAAAGACAGCAATGCCAGTGCATCCACATCCTAGACCATGGGTGTCAAAGTCAAGTCCCGTGGGCCAGATGCGTCCCGCAAATGAATTATCTTGACCCTCCCTTGTAGCAATTTTTTTTTTTTTGGCCCTCTGATGTATTTGACTTTGACATCCCTGTCCTAGACCCTAGACCGCTAACAAATGGACTATGGGACCTCCACCAGTGACAACTATTTCATTGCCAGACCTGTTCAATCAGCCATACATCGGGCAAGGCCCTATATATCCGTGGTGTCCCTCAGGTTAACCATTTAGGCCCTGCATTATTTTCTTTGTGAATTCCATTTTTCTTAAACGCAATCTCCCCTTCCATTGTTTGAACTGTAACTTCTGCAGAGGCGATAAGAGGAGACCCAGGCCAAGACCAAAGTGAGCCACTGGGTACAAATATGAAACAAAATAAGGGCCTGGATCAGACAGACAGGAAGGGGAGGCTGGAGTGAGGAAGCCCGCATTACTCTCTCAGTGGGAAGCAGTGGTATCAGTGTGAGTGTGCGGTGTTATTATCAGGTGGCTGGTGACACTGGAGCTAATATGACTAATCAGTGGCAGAGTGACAGGAGGCGACATCGCTGAGGGCTCGTTCTTAGTGTTGCATCTGTTTGCATTGTACACAACGCCAGATTACACCTGTAACATTGATTTGGACTGCGGGGGGGGCTGCAGGAGCGAGAGGTGTTTGCCGAGTAGCACAGAGGTAAGCGACGACAAGAGCATAGTGGGATTTATCTCATGCATACAGACGCGAGTTTGATATGTTTTGGTATGATTTAGAGGTGGGAGTCAGTCACCGTTACAGGCAGCAAGGGAAATAGCTTCAAAAAAGGTCAGTTTCCATTATCAAGGAGAATGTACTGCAATTTTTAGTTTATTTTTTTCTCTTACCACTAAACTCACAAAAATCTAAAACACAAGTTCTCAGCTTCAGTATTTCATGAAGTAATTTGGTAGTGAAGCAGAAATGTATGGAGTATACTCTCATTGAGCCTTACCTGTGTGATTAAAGGTAAATAAATAAACAGTAATGAAAAAACAAGGTATCTCTCTAAAATCTTTGCTTGACAAAAAAAGATCTCCCTGAAAATGTGAGACAGCTTCTTCTCTGACAATGCACAAATCCAGGTTAAGACAGTTCTGTTTAGCTGTACATACAACTGAGGGATTTTATCTTCACTCTTTTGAATGCACAATATATTTATGATCTTAATGCCTTGTTTAATATAGAATCCCCAGAGCAGTCAATTTGACGGCTTTTAGTTTTGTGTGAAGTGTAATTACTCACTCTTGGTCTTCATAACTTTGTGACTTTTTCTGTCTCTGTGTAGTTTATTTCTATGTCATCGTTTTTTTTTTTTTTATGAAATGTTCTACCTGAGTTTTACCCTTTGCTTCCCGGAGTAGAGCCAGCACTTGTTACCATAGCAACACAATCTTTACCAAGCATTAATGATCAGTCAGCATTTGGTAGCCTACTTTTTGTTGTTCTAGTTATATTCCTCAGTTTTAGCAATTAGTAAAAGTGAGTAAATGGGAAAAAAACATTAAAAAAGACATACTTTTAATATATCTGTCTGTCGGAAAACTAAACATTTTTGGGGGACATTTCTCAGAATTCCATTGTTTTGAATGAGAGCAGGGAGTTATAATAATCTTTAAAAAGTGTTATATTTGTGGGAGTCCTAGTGTTAAAATATTTGCTTTACAAAACAGAGCAATACAAACGCCTACCAGTTCAAGAGACCTTTCCTTCAAAAAACGACACCCCTCCGAGTCTTTACAAAAGAATCAGCAGAACCAGCCTTGCATTAAATCATTATTTTATTCCACCTGTTAATGCTCATCCTTCTGGGGTTACAGGGCTAGAGCTAATTGCAGCTGCTCAGAGACTGATGCCGGTATACCTTGGATAATCTCTTGTTAATTGAATTGCACTGAGGCATACACTGACAGACAACCCACTGACACATTTGTCCTGTTTTTCTTCCCCCTGTGGGCAACTTAAAGAGGGTCCAACTCTCGCACACCTACAGCTCAAGATATAACTATAGGGAGAGAGAAGGCCACTCCACAAAGAGATCATCCTTAAAGCTTCCACTCCTTTGATAAACTGAGACGGCACTTTAATTGATGCACGTGGGGAGAAACACACAAAAAACAAGTATGTAAAATATAAATTAAGTTTATCCTATTGTAAATGGTGACAATTCCTCTTCTAAATGTTGGGAGAACTCATAGAATTAGACATTGTCGCTTTCAGCTATTCATATACTTAACTCAGACTGTATTTATTTTTCCCCAGAGCATTACAATTAGAGCTGCAACTAACGATTATTTTGTAATCGATTAAGTAGTAAGTAAGTAAGTAAGTAATTATTTATATACCGCCTTTTCACTGCAGAGCTGAGTCTCAAAGCGGTTTACAATTGTTATTTTTTTGGGCATTTGTCTCTCACTCCACACAGAGATTGTAGCCCAGATTTTATTTTATCTTAAATGTATTGCCTATTATCTTAAATAATAGACTTTAATGTGTGCAATCTGAGTGCTCTTATTTCCTTTCTCTGCTGTAATGTGCAACGATGACACTGAAATGTCTCCACTGTGAGACTAATAAAGGTTTATCTTATCTTATCTTATCTTATGGGAGCGGGGTCGCATGCCAGAACTATTTTACATATTTTTAGCGGTAGGGGAAACCGGAGTACCCGGAGGAAACCTACGCAGACACAGGGAGAACATGCAAACTCCACTCAGAAAGGCCCTGGTCCGACCGGGATTCGAACCCAGGACCTTCTTGCTGAGAGGCGAGAGTGCTATCCACTCAGCCACCGTGTCGCCCTATTAATCTATCAATTATTTTTACGATTAATTGAGTAATCGCTTGGCTGTGAATTGTGTGGAAAAAAAATATTTTTTCATCACAAAAAGCTAAAGTGGCAACACTCGAGGACGTATTGATGGCGTAAACTTAAAGTAAATGTTTGTAACAGGCTCTTTGTGCTAATTCTGCTATCTGATTGGATGAGACAGACAGATATTCATGAAATTATAAAAACAAAGTCGGTTTTAATCAAAAATACTACAATTTCATGTCATTTTTGCTCTGTTTGAGTCCGTGTGAACCAGAAAACAATTAATCGATTACTAAAATAGTTGTCGACTATTTCAATAATCGATTAGTCGTCGATTAATCGATTAGTTGTTTCAGCCCTAATTACAATTCATAAAACATTGTACAGGTCCTTTCAAAAACAAAATATAGAATAGCAGCAATTTATGTTCTGCAAAACTACAACACAATATGACTTTGTTAATTAGCAAGCCTTGTGAATGTTATTGTCAATAAGAGAAGACAAAAGTCCCTATTTGTCGTCTGTCTCTGAGGTTTGTGCAATTGTTCAGAGTTTAAATGAATAAGGAGCAGAAATACAGTCTTTTCAAAGAATTACGAGAAAAAGGTGTTTTTGTTTGATTCACTCTCAAGTTTCAGATAATAAGTGATTTAAAAACGTATTTGTCACTTTATTGTAATAAAAGATGGCCTTGTTTTGTTTTTTATTGCGTTTTACGATTAAATAATAATTCTGAAAACTAAAAAGTAAAATTAATTTTACTGAACTGTTCAAAAGCCTTCTTCACAAAAAACTTCTTAAAGTATATTGTGTCATCAAAAGATCATGTATAACACAGTTGTGAGTAGTTTATATGTTTTTGCAATATATGCCATATATCTTTCTGTGGAGAGTTTGTTTCTCTATGTGTCTGCTTAGGTTTCTTCCAGGCGCTCCGGTTTACCACACCACCCATAACTAAGAAGAGGGGTCTAAGGCCAGTGATAATCCGGGATATTTATTTATTGGTCATCCTCTCCCTATGGAACAATTGCTCATATATGTGTTTCCGGTGTTTGATTCCCTGATCTGTTGTTGAGTAATTGGCAACTTTTTAATGTCCTCAGAGGCGATTGCAGTTGTGATTTAGCACTACACAACAATACATGTAATCCAATTAAAATTAATTGAAAACATTCACCATGAAATCGACAAGCCAAGCATCACCAGCCTGCAATGGGTTCTCTGGTCCTGCACTGTAGTGACCACTGCTCGAGGTTGCCATGGTGATATTAGTCGAATGGGTCAAATGCAGAGAACACAATTCTGGGGACGGTAAATTAAACCTTACCTTACCTTACCTTACCTTACTGTGCATAAAGTAAGGCTCACAGTGTCAAAAGGGTTCAGGTTAGGACGAGAATATGCAGAGGAACATTTCTGGGTGGAAAAAGAAGCCATTTTAAGAAGCTGGCTTGTGTTCTGGAGCGCCTTGAAAGAGCACTGGGACAACACATGCATCTGGGGAAATTGTTGCTCTACTTTGTAAGATTATGCAGGTGGTAAGGGACTTCAAATATGTGCGCAGAAATATACTCTAGTCTCTACACATCTGAGCATCACTGTGGGCTCAAATGACTATCCACTCTCTTCTCCAATGCGTTTTTAAATTCTGGTGAGTCAGTGCAAAGTCAATTACTAACATAATCACCGTGAGCCTGTTTTCTAACATTTCTCCCTGTCCATTCCTAACCCTCTGACCAATTTGCTCCTCCATCTTACAGCTACCTGGCCTCCTGTGATTGACTACAGCCTCACCACATCTGTGTTTATGGCTTTTTTCACCTTCGGCGTAATTGAGTCCCTTCCCCATGCGAAATATGCAGCGGCAGACCGGCCGATTGCGCTCATGCATGCAACACAAATTGTCATGGTGCGCGTGGGGTGCCGCTAGCGCCTTGAGTGACAGGCTACATAACTCAATTCAGCTATTGTGGGGAGGGCCCTGTGGCTTAATGCCCGCGCAAGTGCTGATGCGCAAAGTTGTGGGGAAGTGTGACACAGAATATCAGCTGTGTGGTTATGGAGACGAGAGCCTACAGATTTCAGAGGGTAAGGTTATTGAGAAAGTGCCAGTTTTTGCTCCATTACCGGAAATGCATGTAAACTGGCAGACTGGGTGGAGTTTTGACGGGCAAAAAGCTCATGATTTTGCATGAAGCACTTAGCTGCAGGTGGTGGGTAATGGATGGTTTGTAATATATAATCACTTTTTACATGTGGATTGTAGTGAAAAATGAATTAAAAATACTGGCAGTTCTCAAGAAGTAGAGCTGAGAACTTGTCAAGCCAAGTAGCGAGTAATGATGGGGGCGTAAAGGCTCGGTTATAGAATAATATAATAATCTATAATGAACTACGGCTCATAAGTGAAGGTTGATTATCTTGGAAATATTGTACATACGCAAGCCATTTGTTCTTCACCATTGTAAAAGATCAAAATATTTTACCACACGATTTTTCTCTTCTTTATACAGATGATTCTTTTTAAACTAATACCCACAATAGTCCACGACAACATTTGTGTCCAAAATAAATACAATTGGATTATGTTTCTGTGGAGGTACCTGCAAAACCTGCTGAGCACTAATGATATCAAATAGACTTGATATGAAAACCTAATGTTTGTTCAAAGAGCCCGCTTTGTAAACAGCATGCTGAAAGAAAAGCACTGCAATGGTCTAATAGCATAAAAGACATTGTTGAAATGCTTACAGACTGGATAAAACCCAAAGAACATACACTAGTTATCCCAATGCTTCCATCCCTGAATGTATTTGGTTATGATACACTTTAGTTATCCCTGTAGGGAAAATTGTCCTCTGCATTCGACCCATCCTGTAGAGCCACTAGGGCCTCAGCGCCTGGGGACCCATCTGCGGAGGTAGATGCTTGGCTTGGTCAAGTTGGAGCTGGAGGACAATACCCGTTGTACATATTTTTAGTGGTAAAAAAATCCGGAGCACCTGGAGGAAACCTACGCAGACACATTAGGAGCGTTCAAACTCCACTCAGAGAGACCCTGTTACGACAGGGAATCAAACCTGGGAGATTTGCTAAGAAGCGCGGGCTAACTACTCTTTCACTGGGCTGCGATTTAGAAATATTCTAAAGCATTCCAAAGCAACGCATTTGTCACACACATTAAAAAATCTTTGTCGATAGTGTTAAAAATAATTCCCGAGGTGTGTATATAGATGTTGTATTCCGGCCAACACAGCAGCCAAAGCTAAATCATGATCAACCTCTTTTTAAATTAGGATTATTTATCATATTATTTATTACCCATGCTTTGGCAACTCTATCTTCTCCTGGTGCATCAACTTGGCTATTTATTTCACTTAAGAGAGAGGAGAAGATTAAAACGGTCGGCTGAAAATAAATGTCCTTTCGCTCTTGTGTGTCACTAATGTCTTTGGCAGGACACAGACGCCCGGCCACCGCGCAACTGTCCAGAGCGTGTTGCAATCGCGAAACACATCAGAGACACACATCACGTGGAACAAGCCAATATGCCAAGAGCAGCGCTGTCACACAGAGTAGACCAGCAAAACCATGATTTAAGATAGATAAGTGAGATTAAGTGCCAGGGAGGCCAGAGCTGACGGATGAAAAAGTGACGCGAAAAGTGCTATGTACCATGCATGTGTGCTGCTGTCTGCCTGAATGTACGAAATTGCAAGGAAGTGTATGATGGAATTAAAAATGAAGGAGCCAATATCTTTTTGCAAGGGGGATAGGAAGCTATGCATAGGCTCCGGGTCAAATAAAATGAGTGAGCGGATTCAGGAGCAAGGGGAGGGTGGTGGGGGGCTGTACTGTATGTGGAATATAGTTAAAAAACAGAGGCAGGAGCACGGAAAGAGACGAATGGGAAATGGTTAGGGGGGGTAGGAGTGCGCACGGACCATCTCTGAAGTAAGTGCACGTCTACGGTCGAAAATAAGCCTCCTGCACCTTCGGAATATTGCAGAGCAGCATATAAGTAAAATGCACAGTTCAGAAAGCCCAGAGCAAGACAGATGGAGAGGAAAGGCAAATCTGGGGGACAAGAGAAGAAGAAGAAAATCCAAATTGACTATAAAAGGAAAAGATTAAGTGATAGGGGGACTTATTCGTTACAGGGACAGTATTGGAAATGGAGGAAAGTAGTTTTTTTATGACCAAATAAAGGCAGCAAATGTAAAACTGCTTATGGGTTGTGTCGAGTAACTCAATTTAGCTCATTGATGAAGTGCCTGCAGCTATGCCCCAGCCCAAATATCCATTAACTACATCTATTCATTATGGCATCAGCTGGGACACATAGAACGAAGATGCGGTTGCCATTTGTAAACAGTCTCATCTGACCTGAGCCAGAGAGTTTCAGCCAATCACGTGACACAGTGAACGCAGCAGGTTTGTGGATCATTTCTTTTTAGATCAGTGTAGGATTGTTTAATTTCATCTTTTGTTAAAGTCAAAGTTGGATACTTTTTAAACTGAAGATAGATAGATGTTGTTCGAACACAACAGTTAGTTAGACCCGCCCCCACAGGTTCCTGATTGGATACAATGAATTCTACTCCTTGATAGACAGTTGAGGCCCATAACTATTGCTTTAACAATTCAATTCTATGTATTCTTGTTTAGCCCTAAATCACAACAGTTGTTATCTCAGAGGACTTTACAAAACCGGATCAGAATCAAACATATAAAACATATAAAACACTAAAAATAAAAAAATATTGGTCCATAAGGGGCAGATGACCAATGTTCATTACTGTTGATAAATGTCCATAAATCTTTCTGGTGATGCTTATTCTAAGGGGAAGGACCATACGTTTGACAGTGACCATAGTTACCAAGACAGATTACTCAACTGGCTTCCACCACCAACGCAACCTATAAGTGGATCTTCAACAACTGTTTATAAATACACATGTCGAAGATGTAATCACAAAATACAGAACATTCTAGTCCATGCTAGTGCAGTAATGTTAGCTCCAGAACAAAAGCGGTATAAGCAGGTTAAGGAATGTATATCAGAGAAAAAGACAACAAATGAAAGCTGACATCCATCCATCCATCCATCTTCTTCCCCTCAATCCATTTCTGGGTCGGGGGGTGGCAGTCGGAGCTGCACCCTGTACACAGAGCACCAGCCCCTCACTGATCCTCCTGCAGGTGGTGAGTCCACAGAAGCCATACTAGCTGCCTTGCTTCTGTCACTGTGCCCCGGGCAGCTATTGCTACTGTATTAGTTTATCACCACCTTGTATGGAATGAAAGAATAATGACATGTTGTAAAATTCGCAGAAAACCTTCTTGGAAACCTGTATTATGTATATGCAAATAGAGAGTACAGACATAACCGCTATAGCCAGCTGGGTCTTGTCAATCTCCTGCCTCTGTCCTCACACCTGGCCCTCCGTGTGTCCCGCTGCCCCAGGCCAACCAGAGAGCGCGCAGCAGGGGGACCAAGAACAACTGCCATAGATTGGGAAATTGCTTGCTCCCTCCACTGTCGAGTAAAAGTCCAGTTGTTTCGAGTTTATGTGGCACTTGCGGTGAACGGTTGGAATGGCATTGACTGTATACCAGCAGTGTACGAATGAGAAGTGTGCGTCAGCTTCGGATGCAGCATTTAAGCGCCGACAGCGTTTGATGGAAATAGCTTTGAGGGAGGAGCAGATGGAGAGAAAAGGTTTAAGACGTGAGAGTCAGGCCAAATCAGAGCGTCTATTTAAACATATGCACATATTAATGGCAAACACTTAAAGGAAATTATTATGTACACTTAGACCTCTTTCACTTTCCATTTAAAAGACAACCGTGCACTTGACCGCACACACAGAACATGAGTCTAACCTTTTCAGACACATGACACCACGGAGCCCATTCATCATTCATAAATACATACGATTTTACAACGTAGTTATATATGTATACACAAAAATGAAAGATATCGCTCTGGACTGACGCATGCTTTCAACCATTTTCTTGTGTGTTTGTGTGCGGGTGGTATCTGTGTGTGTTTTGGGTATGTTGTGTGTGAATGTGTGTGTGTGTGTATGCGTGTTATGTGTGTATTACGTGTGAATGGGTGTGTGTGTGTGCGTGGGTGTGTGTGCGTGTGTGGGTGTGCATGCATGTGTGAGTGTAGGTGTGTAGACGTCTGAATGTGTTGCCTGTCAGTTGTTTATGGTGGGTCTATTGGGTTGACGGGACAATGTTTCCTTAATTTGTATATGTATATGAAAAAAAACACACACACACACATTTCTGGACCGAGATTTCCGAGGTTGTTCCAAAGATCTGCTGTAACCACTCCTCCAACTTCAGGGTCATAATATACATAAGAGTCCACCTTTGTGTTATCATATATAAATGATATAAAAATACATTATTATCATCCTTAGGGGTTAATTCAATAAATCATTTAAGAAGAAAAAATGTAACACAACACTTTATAACAGATGAATCAACCCTAATAAAATAAAAATAATCTTAATGGAATCAGTTCAAGTCATTCAGTCTTCGTCCTTCAGACTAATTATTGAAAAACTACTTGTTTATTTTGACTTTTTAACGACAGCTTGTACTTCTCCCGACTTAAGTCTTTTTCTCTCTTGTCGATGACTTTTTTGTCATGTCCTTGAAAAGCACCTGTTCATGAAATATTCTAAAAACTCGCTGAAGCACATTCTCTTCTGTCTTCTTCCGATACTATTCAAACTTCATGACTGTAAAAATGTGAGTTCAGGTCAGATGTTTAAGGCCTCATGCATCACTTTTAAAATACACTGAATGCTTTTAAATCCTAGCTTCAACTCCACTTACACTTTTTCTGCTGCATGTCTCTGTAATTTTTGTAAGAGTGACATTTTTTAATAAATTTACCTGATTTATTGTATCAAACACGCCTTCATTTGTTACAGTTTGAAGCTGCGGACTTGGTTTGTCCCGAGGAGAATTCACCGGCAGACAAAAAGACTGTATTGTATGAATCTTTGGGAGAGAATTAACCATTGAAATCACAGAACGGACAAAAAGCAGAAATGTCAGTTACGACGTGCGTGCTCATAACAACCAGCAGGAGGCTTCTATAGCTCTCATCTGCCAAAATATGGAAGCTGTTTTTGAAAAAGAAACCGGAGAAGTAACATGGCATTTAAAACAGCACACACCCCACGCCACTGTAAATATCTTTAGAGAACTTTAAAGGTCTCCGCAATCTCCGGTGTGCTCTGCATCTTCACTCATGTAAACTGGTGCAGGTGACTTAGGCAGTGACGTGAGCGATTTGTGACAAGCTTTGAAACAGAAGATTACATTTATTGGTCAAACGTGCTAGTTCAATCATGTTTTTAATCGCATTCATGAAGGTTTTCTGGTTTAAAAGCTGTATTTCAAGTTCAACGCCGATCTACTGCCAAAATACCAGCAGCAGTGTGGTACAGTATACTAGCCGGGAAGATCATGGGAGTGTCGCTGTCCACTCTAATCACACTTCAGACTATTTTTGAGCAGTCAGAACATCATCAGAGACGTCACTCATTTTCTCCACTCATTATATGAACTGCTGCATTCTGGGAGGAAGTAGAGAATCCCACTGTGCAAAAAAAACAAGTTTACAAGTTTATATCCATTCAGCTGCTAAATAACATCAGGTGATAATGTGCAACTGTGTCAATGTTAATGTGTGTATTGTCTGTGTTTTATGTTATGTCAAATGGGTGCTACAGACCCCTGCTCCAAGACACATTTCTCTTCTGAGAGACGATGAAATAAATGAATCTGAATCTGAGCAGTGTGTAACAACCTTATAAAGACTTACAGAAAACATTTGACCTCTGAGAGATGATACTTTATCATCTCACAATGGAGAAATTCAGCACTGATTCATGGTTTTTGGGATTTTATTTTCTCTTATTTTGTCTCTGATAGTTGAGGTTTACCTATGATGACAATTACAGGCGTTAAGGTGAAGATGAAGAGATCTTTTAATCATCCCACAGTGGGAAAATAAAATACTGTATATTCTAGTGCAAGAAATATAAAGTTGTATGTAGACATCTGTACAGTAAAGTGTAAAGTTTCTCTCATATGTTTTAAGTGGGAGGACTTTTGGTATCTGACCTAATACTGTTTTCCCCCGTTGCAGGCCTTGTTTTACCAGTGCCTCTTTGTTTGAACTTGATTTGAATGAGTTACCGTACGAATAAAACTAAATGTCTTCAAACTTGCTCATTTACTTTTCTACCTTATCTCCTTTATCTTAAGACATGCGAGTTTGAAATACATTGCTCTGTGTTGTCTTTTCATTTACACAAACTTGACATGGATTGTTTTGTATATGTGCACAGAATAAAAAAAAGCAAAGAAGTAGAGTTTGCAGGAGAGACACAGGAGAAAAAAACTAGAGGATAGAAATTGCCAAGACCATAAGAGTTATGAGCTTTAGATATTCAAATTCAAACTATATAACTGTATGAGGGTATTGTTGGGCGACAGTAGCTCAGTTGGTAGAGCATTGGCCTTCAGGCCTGAAGGTCGTGGGTTCAATTCCCACCTCCACACCTTCTCCACTGACTCCCACTGATGACTGCTGTCGTTGTGTCCTTGGGCAAGACACTTAACCCCACTTTGCCCAAAGCCCCCACTGAAAGATCAAGGCTATGCTCACACTCAGAGAGCAGCCGTCCTCCTGTGGACTCACCAGGATCAGTGAGGGGCTGGTGCTGAGACTTGGGTGGCATCTCTGATTGCCTCCCCCCCTGACCCAGAAATGGATTAAAGGGTAGAAAATGGATGGATGGATGGATGGGTATTGTTGGTGCCTGTATATGCAAGTCCCGTGTTGCTGAATGCTAGTACTTTTTCTTTGTCATTTGTGCTTCAGTCTCATCTCACTGATGTGTCTGTGTGCTGTAAGTGTGTGATGTCACGTACACTGCCACTCCATGTGTCACAGGCCGGTATCTCTCTGATGCTGTGTGATGTGATGTGAGATCTATGCTGTGTGTGCTGTTCTGGCTTCAAACACAAGTCCAGGGCTGACGCACACACTTTTGTAGCTCGTGTTATTTCTACAAACATATTAGATAAATATAATCCAGACTGACTGTGTTGAGGTAGGGTTAGATGGTAGGTTAGCTACCAGGTAGCCTTAGACCTGGTAAATCTTGGTGTATCCTTGTCATCAGTCATATTTGATTTAAAAAACACGTTTCCTACAAAAAAGGCCTTGATATCCCATACTCCCAGCCGCACAACAGAGCCACGCTATAGTCACGCTTTATTTTGTATTATTATTTTGCTTATAATAGTCTTCAGGTTAAACATGTCACGGGTTTAGCCATTTTCTAATACGATTATTTTGTTATGAATGAAAAACGTTCAGATTGTAGATCCAGGATTTAGGTCCTGAGTCCTGATCAGTCCAACAGCCTCAGTCCTGGATCTACAGCCTCAGTCCTGGGACCTACAGCCTCAGTCCTGGGACCTACAGCCTCAGTCCTGGGACCTACAGCCTCAGTCCTGGATCTACAGCCTCAGTCCTGGATCTACAGCCTCAGTCCTGGATCTACAGCCTCAGTCCTGGATCTAGAGCTTCAGTCCTGGATCTAGAGCCTCAGTCCTGGATCTAGAGCCTCAGTCCTGGATCTAGAGCCTCAGTCCTAGATCCACAGCTTCAGTCCTGGATCCACAGCTTCAGTCCTGGATCCACAGCCTCAGTCCTGGATCTACAGCCTCAGTCCTGGGACCTAGAGCCTCAGTCCTGGATCTAGAGCCTCAGTCCTGGATCCACAGCCTCAGTCCTGGGACCTACAGCCTCAGTCCTGGGACCTACAGCCTCAGTCCTGGATCTAGAGCCTCAGTCCTGGATCCACAGCCTCAGTCCTGGATCTACAGCCTCAGTCCTGGATCTACAGCCTCAGTCCTGGGACCTACAGCCTCAGTCCTGGGACCTACAGCCTCAGTCCTGGGACCTACAGCCTCAGTCCTGGGACCTACAGCCTCAGTCCTGGGACCTACAGCCTCAGTCCTGGATCTACAGCCTCAGTCCTGGATCTAGAGCCTCAGTCCTGGATCTACAGCTTCAGTCCTGGATCCACAGCTTCAGTCCTGGATCTACAGCCTCAGTCCTGGATCTACAGCCTCAGTCCTGGATCTAGAGCCTCAGTCCTAGATCCACAGCTTCAGTCCTGGATCCACAGCTTCAGTCCTGGATCCACAGCCTCAGTCCTGGATCTACAGCCTCAGTCCTGGGACCTACAGCCTCAGTCCTGGGACCTACAGCCTCAGTCCTGGATCTAGAACCTCAGTCCTGGATCCACAGCCTCAGTCCTGGGACCTACAGCCTCAGTCCTGGGACCTACAGCCTCAGTCCTGGATCTAGAGCCTCAGTCCTGGATCCACAGCCTCAGTCCTGGATCTACAGCCTCAGTCCTGGATCTACAGCCTCAGTCCTGGGACCTACAGCCTCAGTCCTGGGACCTACAGCCTCAGTCCTGGGACCTACAGCCTCAGTCCTGGGACCTACAGCCTCAGTCCTGGATCTACAGCCTCAGTCCTGGATCTACAGCCTCAGTCCTGGATCTACAGCCTCAGTCCTGGATCTAGAGCCTCAGTCCTGGATCTACAGCTTCAGTCCTGGATCCACAGCTTCAGTCCTGGATCTACAGCCTCAGTCCTGGATCTACAGCCTCAGTCCTGGATCTACAGCCTCAGTCCTGGATCTAGAGCTTCAGTCCTGGATCTAGAGCCTCAGTCCTGGATCTAGAGCCTCAGTCCTGGATCTAGAGCCTCAGTCCTGGATCTACAGCTTCAGTGCTGGATCCACAGCCTCAGTCCTGGATCTACAGCCTCAGTCCTGGATCTACAGCCTCAGTCCTGGGACCTACAGCCTCAGTCCTTGGACCTACAGCCTCAGTCCTGGATCTACAGCCTCAGTCCTGGATCTACAGCCTCAGTCCTGGATCTACAGCCTCAGTCCTGGATCTACAGCCTCAGTCCTGGATCTACAGCCTCAGTCCTGGATCTATAGCCTCAGTCCTGGATCTATAGCCTCAGTCCTGGATCTACAGCCTCAGTCCTGGATCTACAGCCTCAGTCCTGGATCTACAGCTTCAGTCCTGGATCCACAGCTTCAGTCCTGGATCCACAGCCTCAGTCCTGGATCTACAGCCTCAGTCCTGGATCTACAGCCTCAGTCCTGGATCTATAGCCTCAGTCCTGGATCTACAGCCTCAGTCCTGGATCTAGAGCCTCAGTCCTGGATCTACAGCCTCAGTCCTGGATCTACAGCCTACGGGAATGAGGATCTACAGCTTCAGTCCGGATCTAC
The DNA here is from genome assembly GCA_964034765.1 of Knipowitschia caucasica. Taxonomy (NCBI): domain Eukaryota; kingdom Metazoa; phylum Chordata; class Actinopteri; order Gobiiformes; family Gobiidae; genus Knipowitschia; species Knipowitschia caucasica. The sequence goes on along the minus strand of OZ035829.1, from coordinate 5,802,104 downwards.
AGCCTTCATGTCCGTGGGGACCGATCCCTCTCTCAAAGTTTTTCAAGTTGTTCTTTGCAGATTCAGGAGGGTCTTAGGACGACTGCTGTTGTGGTAGAAGAATACATGTAATTGATTTGAAGTGAAGTGCCAACATCATTTCTATTTTTAAGAAATGCCCTCAAGTTTCCGCTTCATGGCAAAATAATTAGACCATGAATAAATCTAGACAAAGAAGAAGAAACTTTGACTGTTTTGGTTTCATTTGGAATGGAAAAATACACCCTGTAAACTAAGAATTTTCACATTTACCATAAAAGTTTTTACAACTGCCCAAACTATAGGCTCTTTGGAATGTTGTGATGTCACATGAACGCAAACCATCGACCCTACGCACGGTAACACAGAATAGAAAAGAAGATTATTATTATTATTATCATCCAGTTATTCCCAGTTTACTATTTCACCCACAGATGGTACACATACAACTACTTTCTGGGGTTTTACTCGGAGTTAAAACTTTGAGAAGCTGCAGTCGAAGCCAAAAAACGGGCCATCTGCAAACTCTACAGATTTGTCCCCACTTTCTGAAATAAAGCCAGAGAATTCAACATCAGTCACCGTTCGGGATCAACCTGCTTTTTAATTACCAATGCTTTATGTTTGTTTTTAATTTCCCCCCATAAGCTCATAAATCGCTATGCCCCCGCAGCACCGGTCCATTCCATCACTTTGGTAAATAAGCATTCGTTATAATTGCTCGTGCCAGCCAGGCCACTGACAGAACTGAATTCACTGAAATTACACTTGATGGTTTTAGGGGATGATAGGCAAATATATGAATAAGTAATAGCACGAAGGCTATTATTTTAATTATTATTACTCTGCACTTATCTAATTGGATTCTCTATTAAACCATATGCGTAAAATTAGCTCCACTGGGCTATGAAATATGTATTTAAAGTCATGGCCAGGTCACATTTGTGCACAGCAGTTATTTTTTTATTGGATAAAAATACGAATGGTAGGACAATACTTCAATAAGCAAAATCCGATAAGACCCATTAGAAAAATATTTGAAAGGCTTATACTTTGCAGTAGTAGTAATATTTTTTTAAAAGCCAGATATTAGATTTTAGTGCTGGCACTAAAGAAAATCCTTTTTAAATTATTTTCTGGTAATAAAACATATTGAAGATTGCAATGAGAGGTTTTCTGAACTTTTTTTTTTGTAAATTAAATCTTCCCTTAGAGATTTCAAAGTCACTTTTTGAGTTCCCATCTCAGATTTAATTTAAAAAGGACATTGAGGTGTTAGAATGATTTACTTTCAATTCTGGATGTAAAAATGATTAGCTAAGCAAAAATCTTGATTATTCATGTCACAATACAAACTTATAATAAAAGATCAATAGTTAACTAATTGATTAATCCATCCATCCATCCATTTTCCTCCGCTTTATCCGATGTCGGGTCGCGGGGGCAGCAGTCTAAGCAGAGACGCCCAGACTTCCCTATCCACACACATTTCCTCCAGCTCGTCCGGGGGGACCCCAAGGCCCCCTGGACTGCCACCTTAACGTGGTGGGGGAGTTTGAGTACTCAGATGATCCTGGGAGCTATGCTGTCTGGGGCTTCATGCCCCTGGTAGGGCCTCCCATGGCAGACAGGTCTCAGGTGACGAGTCAGACGAAGCGCAGTCCAAAAACCACCATGGATCGCACTATAATGAGAGCAGTGACGTCGCCCGGCATGGCGCAGCCGGGGCCCCACCCTGGAGCCAGGCCTGGGGTCGGGGCTCGTATGCGAGCGCCTGGTGGCCGGGCCTTAGCCCACGGGGCCCGGCCGGGCCCAGCCCGAAGGAATGACGTGGGCAGTCCCTCCTGTGGGCCCACCACCTGCAGAGGGGTCCGTGGTGGCGCGGTGCTGAGAGGACTGGGCGGCAGTTGAAGGCGGAGACCTCGGCGACCCAGTCCGCACACACAACATCTGGCTAATTGATTAATTTTCCAATAAATATATTGTTTTGTTTATTATCTTTGCTCATAGAAGCAGTCCTTAGATTTCCAACTGAGATTACAGAATATCTTTTTCAAAGGAGTCTTGGCCCCAGACAGAGGGGAGCTAATGTACATGTTTTTAATAGTGATATAGAAACCGGAGCACCCGCAGACACAGACACAGAAAGAACATGCAAACTCCACTCAGAAAGTCCGTGTCTGGAGGTAGAATCGAACCCAGGAACGAGTGCAATAACCACTTAGTGCAAACCACTGGGTCAAATGTAAACTGTGCTTTTGCAGATGGAGAAAAACTGCAATTATGTGTCAGAAATGGATGAAAATTATTTTAAAATCACATTATGTTCTTGTAAATTAAAGACTGGAAATGTTATTGAAAAGTGAACAATAAAACTGACTTGCTGACCAAAAGCGGGGACAGAATTGCTGTGATTTGGGGGAAGACAGATGGCTGCCATCTTGGCCCTTGGGAAGTGAAGAAATAATCAAGAATGAGAGCACATTCCCTACAGCTTTCTTTTATTAGTTTCTTCTGCAATAAAGCATGTTGCACTATGTAGTGGTGTGCTGGCAACAGGGCTGTTCTGTGTACACTGTGTGAGGCCACCGGATTAGACCCTCCGTATTACAGGAAGACACAGAAAAAACAATTTCCATTCCTGAACAATGGACATAAGGTTGAAAATAAGTATGTCATATTTGGATTAAATTGCTTTGTTTCCGTGTAATTTGTTATTAAAACCAAACACATATTTTTTATTGTTCCTTTACCATGGCCAAAAATAAATCATGGTTATAAAATAAAAGGAATAAAAGGTGAATACATATTACATCCCTACTCCTCAGCCCTCCGCTGTCTCACAGTCTCTGTGCCTCAGCCTCAGCATTAAATGGTAACATGGTCACACTCATTTCCTTTATCTTTTCAAGGCTCTCACACTTTGATACAACTGTGTACGCTGACACTGGGGGAAAGCCGGGTTAAGTGTCTTGCCCAAGGACACACAGCAACAATGGGCAATGGTAGCTGGTTCCATACCTGCTAAACAGCGGGTCAGACAATCTGACTGCTCAATCAATGATGTCTATGTCAGGAGCAGGACACAAACTGCCAACCTTCAGCTCAGAGGACACTCGCTCAACCAAGTGAGCTACTGCCGCCACTGCCGCATCAACAACATGCTAACGCCCTCTGCTCAGGACATGGCAGTGCGGTGTATCCCGGTAAATGCACATATTAATGTAGTACAACGTGTCACATTACAATTCAATGTATTCTTTAATAGTCCTAAATCACAAGAGAGGACTTTACCAAACCATTGAATTTGCCAACACAGATCAAAGAATCAAATTAGTTCAAACACAAGAAATGCAATGAAAAAAACACAGAGCCATTGGTCAACTCATTGAGTGCCAGCCCATTTCAGAACAGGTACTCCCATATTGCCAGCCGTTTCGGATGGTTTTTACTGATTTTTAAAGACCCACAGAATATTGTGTACTATGACTACCTGAAATCCGACACCAGATTCTAAAAGAATGAACTGTCTACTTTCCTCAGCAAAAAGAATTTTGTTTATAGCTTTTTTCGTTCCCCTGTAATCCTCCGTCGAGTAGAGGGAAGTTTTACAGAAATCACCAGAAATCACCAGAAAGTTGAGAAAAAAGAGGCACAACATGTGCACCTACATGTTTTCAAACCATTCAGAGAGAAATGCTGCCACCTGCTGGCTCGATAAAATATGGTCTCAAGTCATCCCCATACATATTAGATACAATAGACATCTGGGAATGTGAAAATAGCAAAAAAGGCATTTGACGTATTAATGCGTCAATGGCACACGACGTTACTATTTGCTTTGACGTATTTGTGCGTCAATGGGACACAATGAGTTTTTAACGGGCTGAGACAAAAGTCCATAACTGTTGTTGAATGTATGAGTCTGAGTATGAGGACCTCCTGCATTGGCAAAGAACAACTTGTTTTTTTTAAATGATCATATAAGAAAATATTTGTGTTGTAGTTTGATTACTTCTCACATGACTTGAAACATTTCACTTCAACACAATCTGAGAAAAGCGAGAGCTAAAAATAGATATTACACACTTGCACAACAATAGGCCCTAAGTCCGGTGAATGTCGGTTTATCCACTTCTGTGCCCATTCCCTGCGGCCACTTTGAGAAATGTTCAGTATCACAGCTTGTTGTCCTTCACTTCAGCAGCGCCAAAGAAGAGAGACGCTCTCCTTCTGCAGCTCACGATAACATTATTCACCACAGATGGACACACTGATAGAAGACATGTCAGGCTGTGTTGTGGTTGCTTATAGGAGAGCAGAGAATGCGCCGCCGCCTAAAGGTGAATCAGCAGTTGTGCACTTGAAACGGCTTCGAGATGCTCCGGGGAAAATGGACCTGAGCAAATTACAGAGAGATACGAAGGAGAAATCAAGGTCATACTGGTTTTAAAAGGCTTTTTTTAATGCTGCAAAGTGTGATAAATGGTCAGATTGAGTTTAGTTCAGCTGTAAGAACTCGGGTCATCGGTGTGAGAACTTGTATGTAATCTCTGCCCTTGACACCCATCACTGGCTCAGACTATCACCAACCAAATTCTATATCGCATTGTCGTCTGTGTTTGGAGAGATGTGCGGCTCGATTCAGATTTGTAAAAATGTTGACTGTATGCACCATTATTGATCTAAAACGGCATTGTTCAACTTGTGTGCCGCGGTGCGTTAGTGTACCTTGACATGTTGTTTTGGTGAGCTATTTCTTCTACGAGGGATCAATAAAGAATCTATGTATCTATCTATATCTATCTGGTATCCGTACAATGTGAGCTGAGAGTGTGCATTCATCGCTCCACATAGTGCGGTATCTTTCCTCGTTTGCAACTCACTCGCACAATGAGAGTTTGAGGACGATATTGCACGTCTGAAAATGGCATAAAATTGTACAGTGTTTGCCCAGTTTAAGCCCTGGGTTCTCTCTGGTTCAATGGTCTCAGCAAAACGGGCGATTGTCCAGTTTTTTTTTCCCATTGTAAAAAGGGCTCGACTTTTCTGTTTTGCTCTGCTGAATGGAAGGAGCATGAATTGATGACCTTATGAATCTCAAAAGAGTCCGGCAAATCATTGCGGTAAATCTTGCCCCAGCACATTAAACATGTCCGCGGGCTCTTTCTGTCAGATTTCTCTCTTTTACTTTTTCATAAGTCTTCTCCGTCTCCCCCACAGTCCTTTCTGCTTTGCACTTGAGAGTCTTTGACAGTGTACAACTTTGCAAAGGATTGTTTTCATGTTCTCCTAATGAATTGTAGCTAATTAGGGCCTGTTTACAATTTCTAAATAAAGTGGATTCGAGCTCAGTGGTCGAGACGCTCTTGTCATTAAGGATAGCATTGGGAGAGCCTTGAAAAGCAAGCAAAGACGTTTACAGCTATCCAAATATGGAAGCTATCCTTGATTTTCTACACTCCTTTTGGAAGCTTGTCTCAACCATCTCTTGGCGCCCATCCATGCAGAGCTTGGCCAATTTCTATCTGATGTATTGGCAGCTGCTGTTATCTCTTGACTGATAGCACAAAATGTAAACAGCAAACAGAACGTGTGGGTATATGAAAATCTAAAGCTTACTAAATATAAATTGTAATAGGATAAGGCACTTACTTTATAAAAGGAATCATCGCACACAGGAGCGGTATCTACAGTATGCCAGACAAACCACTTATAAGAGATGCATTTTCACTGTTTTTGCAGATAGAGACTCATTGGAGACCTCTCGCATTGTTGTCCGCCTTCTGAAAATCTCCATCTGATTTCCCAGAAGATTGCACATGCTGCTTTGACTGGCAATTTTTCAGCATCCGACAATCTCATCAAAGCAAAGTTATTAACAGAGATGAGAATCAAGAAGCGTTCTAAATGGCAGGCAGAAGAACAGCCACGTGCTGAGTGAGCGTTAAACTCTCCATCTCAGAGACTCTAAAGAAGGGTTGGATAAAAGCAACAGGAAAAAGTCACTAAATGTTTACACGGGGAGTTAGGTGTCTTGGTTAAGGATTTCTTTCAGATCCATAGCAGAGAATTAAACAACTTTGTCTGCCTTGCTCTGGCTTGACTGCACGTGATATTGCTGTTAAAGAGATAAAATAGAACTAGCACAAATACGTTGGTGGAACAAATTAATGGTTTTGATCATTTGTGTTTGATATTATCATGCACAGTTCATGGTTAACCTGTAACAATAGTATATAAAGATATATTATCCATCTAGATATGAACCAAATCAAAAGATTGCAAACTTTAGTTGGGTAAATGACCTGAATGAAAATTGCCAGATTGAAGAGGACTTTCACCAATTATGACATCAGAAATCAAGCTTATTCCAAAATGGGAATGCCCAATGTATGCAGTTTCTCATGCTTTTTTGGAGTAGAGACCCACACTCCGCACTTTCTTTAGGTCATCTGTGAAAATTCCCAGTTGTTACCAGGCCAGCTGAGTAACTGAGTAAGCGGAGGGGGCTCCCAGGAGAAATCTTAAACATTCTACATAATTGGATTGAAAAACAATTTTGACTTTATTTTACTTTCTGTGTCGACACAAGTAGTTCACACACACACTGTAATGTTTCTCGCTTGACTGAGTGATCCGTGCTTGTGGCTCTGACTTGCTGGGAGCGCGAGTGTAAACCTGAGCAGCACCACTCCATCCATCACAACACCTCTGCTGTACTATGTGGTCACCTACACAGCACTTGTCTTTATCACACTCTATCACCATCAAGCTCTGTGTCTGCTCCACGCCTTACCCTGTACTTTTAAGCTTCTGACCCACCTCCTTAATCTAAAACTTCCTTCCCCCATCCTTTTTTTTTCCACGCTTCTAAATCCGTCATTGGCTCTGAGGGAGGCTTGATCTCCACAACTCTCTTGTCTCATTCCCCTTCCATTTTCAGAGCTAAAACCCGAACAATCATTCAGTCGTTTGTTGGACTCCCTCTCTGACTGACTTTCTCCACCCGTTTTCCAGCGCACTGCTCCACTGATCTGTGACGTTTCCCAAAAGGCGGCTCCCCTCCCCTTCTGCTCCTTTATGCACTGTGCAGCCGGCCGTCTTTCTCCCCACTGCTCTGCTCTCCTTGGCTCTTCCCCGTGACCCTATCAGTCCTGCGGAGCCTCCGTTAAGCCTGGTCACTCTTCATCAGCTCGCCTCGACTGGACACGGACACCTCCCAAGGGTAAAGGGGAAACAGTATCTAGTTGGCAGCTTCCATGCCACACCATTGATCGCATGGTTCGAGTTTAAGTCACCCCTTATCCTTTTGCTCCCCGGATGAACAGCTCATTGCCACCAGCCCTATGTTCATTCTAGCATGTGTCAGAGATTAGAATTTATCTTCATATATTCAACTTTTTCTGCCATTCTAGCAGTCTGTCTCACAAATTAATTGATAAATTTCCTTTGAATGCCAAGTCTAGAGGCCGCTATAATGAGTAGCTGACATGTATTGAAATTAAATATGTTCAATTTTGTTCATTTCTATAAGAAATGACCCGATCCTGGCTGTCAATATCTACTGATACCTCATATGAGCTGATGCGGGATAAGCTTCCCTTATCCAATCTGCATTCTGTATTATAGTGATAATGTTTAGATTCTTTACAAAGGACAAAAGACATTTATTCTAAGCTCCCATATAGGTTAAGTACCTATAGGGAAATTATGACCCATCCATTATTGTCACTTGGACAATCCTGTCAAGAGCAGTGTAGCTAACATGCAATCTACAGATCAACACATATTTTACTGTAACTCTCGGCCAGTTTAACCTCAGGACACACAATTGGCAAAACCTTTTCACCATTCCAGTAACATTTAAACGCCCACCCTGAAACACACATCCCTCCAACCTCCCTCTTGATTCTACTCACCCCTAAGTTGTTTTTTTTTTTCTCTATAAGGGATGTTTTTCTTAAGGTGGGCACAGTCTTCCATTAAAGAAACTTGCCTCTTTCGGCTCAATCCAACTGCCTCTTTCATCCGACGCTCGCCGGCGAGGGGCTTCATTCCGGTGCCAGGGTGCGGATAATCACCTTGGTAACCGGCGTTAGTAGAGGCCGCTGTCTGGCCCCGTTAGCGCTGGACCCTGCGGGAGTTGCTAAAGCAGGTGTCACAGCAGCGAGGAATAGTGTTAAACAAGCCTTGGGCCGAGCAGGAGGCACGATCGTTTACTTTTTTGGTCATGGAGACTCTGGCACAAATGGCAAAGAATGTCCACCCCGTGGCTTTTGTGTTTTAATGTGTTTTCTCAGTGGGGAAGCCCTGTCTGTGTCAATCCACCTCTATGTGCTGTACACACTGCATTTGAAGCTTTAACCAGCTTGACATAAATACCATTGGCTTTGAGTGAAGATTGTATGTAGTATGGCAAGCAAAATACAAAGTCAAGAAAATATGCTGGGGTCGGAAGAGTTCAGGATTGGGTACGAACAACAAGAGGTGTTTGAACTGCACCTCAAGGAAGACAGCGACGATAACACTGCTTTCTATGGCTTCAGCGGCTATGTTAACATCTGAAATTGACCTTTACTAGTCTGACCTGTTTTAAACCACAAGTCATTTATAGATGACTATCGGCTGTGGCTTTGAAAAATCTTCCTGCTCGGTGCTCAAAGGGGCATTGCGTAAAAAGCTCCATATATCCACACCATGCCAGTCCTGTCAGGTGGAGTAAAGCCAACGGGATTGATCGGTGAGCCTCCTGCGCCAGTTAATGGAAGACACGTCCTTGGCATACTACTCAGCATAAAAAAATAGGGGAAAAAAAACTTTAACGGGCAAAGTTGGTGAAATGCCAGTTGTTCTCCGAGAGAACGACACATAAGGACGACATAGATCACCATTATGATAATCACAAGCTGCACTGTCGGGGGAATAGTAATGGGAAGGAGATGAGGTGGTGGCTATAAAGAGTGTTTCGACATTAGCGTTGGTCTGATTGGATTGACAGAAGTTTTACTGATGGACAATTAAGCAAATATTCAAGTGAAATATAGGTTTTAGAGCAGCATTGTTTCTTGGTATCACCCTTACTTAATCAGCATACCTAGAGGATCTTTTTTCACCCAAAAAAATAACAAAAAACCAATGAAATCCTACGAATTTGAAAAAGGCATTTTTTTTTTGAGTCAATAAGTCTTTGAAAGTCATCCCCTATAGCAACATAATAAAATTCAAATTACAATTCTCCTTGGACTAAATCTGTTGCTGTGGGGGCTTATTGAGATGCAATCATGGGCCAGAACAATTCAGCAGCAAGAGGGAGCTATGGATCGCTTTGAAGACTGTGGGGCAGATTAGCGGATAATTACCGAAAAATACATCACCTGCACTAAACGATGGGGTCCAGGAAAAGTTCGGCTGTGAATAATAGAGCACTCAAAGCCCATGGGAGGAAGAAAATAAACTCGTCTACCATGTATGTAACTCAGAGATATGAGTGGGCTCAGATGAAACATGCTTTGGTTTGTTTACAGACAGACAGCTGGTTCATAGAGATAATGTGATGCAGTGGAAGACGCGAGTTTGAACCTGCTTTTTCAATGTATTCGTGAAATATCTGATCCAAGATGCGACTTCATATGAGCAAGGAGTTGTGTGCGATGGCGCCAAAGTCAACATATAGGTCATTACTTAATGTTGCTTCTGAAAAATGTTCCACAAACTTTTACTTTGGTCTAAAATGTGCACCTGAGAGCAGACGATTGCAGTGAAAAAATGTGATACAGGTATAATAAGTATGAAAATAACACAGCATATTTTCATGACACTGGTGTAACTTTCTACCAGATTCTGTGACAGCGTCCTGTGTCCTATAGAGCAGCTCCTTCAAGAGAGTAGAAGAAAAGCACATTGTTTTTTATCACTCGGAGCCTGCTCATTTAGTAAATAAGACTTTATTTACTGTATATAGTTAATTTTACAGACAAAGGTCGGCCAAAGCGCTTTAAAATATTATTGTAATTCAGATCATTTTCCATTCTCTCCGCACACGATGATGACAGAAGCGAGACACCAAACACTATTGTACATGTTTTTAGAGGTAGGGGAAACCGGGGCACCTGGAGGAAACCCAAACAGACCATGCAAACTCCTCACAGAAAGGCCTAAAGGTGGAATCAAACCACCTTCAGGACCAACAATAACCGCATGCAGCTCTAACTTCACTGGGTGTTTCTTTGTGAATACATATTTATGGAAATGTGCACGTTCTCTATTCCGGTGGAGATCACGGCTCAATGTTTGTAAATTAGGAGCAACAAGTTGAATTGGAAACAGTGTTCTCTAAAGAGCAAATGAGGCTCATTTTTTATTCTTCATTGAGATTGGAAATGGCATAAAACCTGACAATCTCCATGGAAACAAACATTTTTGACACGTTTTTGCCAATAGGCCATCAGCATAAATCGGTTTTGATCTGAAATTGCATATTAGAATTCCACAATTGTGTTCACATTAAAGGTGGATGATTAGCAGCTCCATATCTAAACTTATCTCCAGCAAAATCACATGTTTTTTTCCCGTACTGTCCTCCAAAAGGTAAAATGTCTCAAACAAGACCAACAAACTCTATTGGTACATGGCACACCACCAGAAAGCTCGGTGAGTAAAAGGGAAGGAAAACTTTTTTTTGCTGTAGTTAATCATTCTCTGACAAGTTTATATTAAATGCGAGTAAAAATCCTCCTAAGCTTGGATGAAAGAATGGAGCTTGGCTGGTGGTGAAGACTTGTGCAGTGAGTTGGAGAACAAAGGAAGATGCTGAAAAATCATTGTGAGCTGCAATGTAAACTGTTTCTGACACATCAGTATCGACAACAGAAAGTGTGCGGAGGCCTCCTGCCTGCCTGTCTCCGTGGAGATGTTAATTGTGATATAAAAACAGTCCAAACAGGAAAGAGACCACAAAAGCACTTGTAAAAGGCAGACCTCCGAGTGCAGTTCCATCCAAAAAGCTGTTCCATTCCTTTAAAAAAAAAAAAAAATGCCTGGATCCAGAATTTGATAATGTGTTGAAGTCCCATCTCCAGCCCGGTATCTTTTTGAGTTATTTTGCAAACTAACAAACAAAGCATGGTGATGACATGAACAAGACAAATTATAAATGACATAACTCAAGAAATAAGGGCATAGAAAATGTAGAATATAGAGATGCAGTTATTTTTTAACATAATTAATCTTAGAAATTGAGTAGTATATGGATAATAACATTTGATAAACCAAGTAATATTTTAACTTTTTTACACACTTAACTGCATATTCATGTCAATCTTGAACTATTTTTTTCAAACTCAAGCAGTTTTGGCATCAGGTAGAAAGACGTGTGTAAAACCTGAAGCGATCAGTGAAAAGTACGTATCAGAATTAGTAAAGGAATTGTAATCAAAATGTAATAAAATCTCTTTTGTAATTAATCAGTTTTATCAATTTGATTAATTTCATGCATGGATATGCGAGTTATCAAGGTGATGGAAGAAGACTTTACGATACATCTTTAGAAAGAATTCAAACACTGTAAAAATGATTCAATATGAGGTAATAACGGCTTGAATTGAGTGGTTTTATCTTCATTTGAGCACATTCTGACCGTCTTAAAACTAGATTTGCCAAAAGTCGTTTAGTCTTACTACAAGAACCGTTGCTTTATTTTCTCATCCCAAGGGAGACATTTCTTTTTATCTGTTTAAAACCCGATAAAACCCAAATTTGAGCCATTTCTGACTAATTTTTCCTCACCTTTTGCATGTGAACAACTGTAACAGAGTAATATGTCCAATGCACACTTGACAGCAGCAGCGCAGCAGGTGGTGGACCCTACTTCCTGCATCTTTAGAAAACGATGAATAGAATGCATATATCGCCATCTTTTGCAGGTTAAAAAAAACTCGTCTGGAAGATGGGGGGTTTACATGACATACTTCCCTCCCGTGAATCACAATGCCGCAGATTATTCCCTAACTGCTTTGTGCCTCTCGCATGGGCTTTTTTTTTTTTGGTTGCATACGCTTATACAACAAGCTCATAATTGGTATTCAAATGTCCTCCCACAAGTCCACGTCAACAACTGCTGCCATTTTTCACCGCACCAGAGCATCGGCCAAGGTCCAAAGCAACGTGTTGGCGAACAAGCTCCAGAACGGATGGCTCTCATTGAACAAGCAATGGAATAAACAAATGGAGGTGATTTAAAGCCTTGCGGCGATAAGGCAGGTGGTAATGGTGGAGTTATATGGAAGAATAAGAGGAGAGGGAGAGAGAGGGAGAGGGAGAGAATTGATGGAAAATGGGTGGCTGCGATTAGGGGGAAAGAGGTGGAGACAGAAGCATTAGTAAGTGTATGTAGGGTGCGAGTTTGGCACATCAGGCCACCCCCGCTAAGTCGTGCTCAGAGCAAGCCAACCCACAGAGAAGTAATCCCACAAATGTGTAGGTGCCCCAGGCCTGGCCCTCAGACACACTGTGAAGACGCCATGCCTTTCTTCTCCTGATTACTACCCCCTCACTCGCATCCTCAGCATCCCTGCATCTTTTTATCCCGTATATTTGTATTCCATCTCTTTAATCCTCACATAGGGGGAGGAATGCGTTTTTGGATATTTTTAGAAAAACCTCATATGCGATTTGCAGACACATACCCCCAATAGTGTTGTAATACAATCTCTACTTTGATAATGGTAGAAAATAATCTGACTTTTGATACGGTTGAAAACTCTTCATTGATCCAAAATCTTATTTATAATGCAATACATTACACTAAAATACACACAACAATTGTATTCCATATATAAGAATAGATATTTCTAACTATAGGACATTCCAGTATTATTATTTATTATTATACAAACAATAATAAAAATGATTATTGTTTGTAAAGAATTTTACAAACAATAATATCATTTAAACAGTCTTGGCATAACTACGACCTGTAAGATTTGCTGGAGGAGAATTACGGGGGGCCTCATTTGAATTAGTTTCGACCAATCAGTGAGCTCAGACTCAGTGAGTGACCAGTCTTCAAAAACTTAAAGTTAAGTTAAAGCTGGATTACTCAATTTTGTTCTTAGATTAGAGAGAATACATTTTTCCCTTGCAGAAACTATTTGTGTGTTGGTGCTCTGTGAATTAGGTGCTCTGCCCAGAAATGGATTAAGGATGGATGGATGTAATGTTTCCCTCTCGGAAACTGAGATATTTTTGAGATGTTTAAGAACTTTGATACAAAATTAGAAAGTTATACATTGTCTGGTTCTACTGTAAAATTGTATTAGGAAGACACAACCGCTGCGTGGCCTTGGTCCTCGTTCAGTAGCTTAGGTCCTGGATCTACAGCCCGTCCGTCCGTGTGGAGCGGATCCTTCTCTCAATGTGGACTTCCCCGAGGTTTCTCACTTCTCTCCCACTGGGTTTTAGAGTTGTTCCTTGTCGATGAAGGAGGGTCTATTAGACTGTTAATACTCTAACAAGAAGGGCTGTGGTGATGATCCAGGACACTTTAACATTCAACAACCGTATTATTACTATTGTTAGATTTTTAGAATGATCATATTTATTTTTGCTGCTACTGGACACCTGAATTTCTCCTACAGGGATCAATAATGTATCTTTCTATCAATCGATCTATATGTATGGGCATTTATCAACATTGGTCTCTCCCTATGGTCCAATACCATGTGTTCTATATTATTTGTGTCTTAACTCTTGATTCTCTGATCTGTGTTGGTGATTTCAAAAGTTTTGTTAATGTCCTCTAAGATAACTACTGTTGTGATTTAGGGCTATACAAGAATACATTGAATTGAATTGAATTAAATTGAAAAGCCATGTGAGTCACTATGATGCTTTGTGCTGATTGGCTGTGGGTTGATTCCTGGCTTCTACTTTTCTTTCTGATAGATGCTGCCTGAGGTTACTCTACCAATCTTAAATGCTTGATACAGGTGCAAGTTTGTCAGATTTAAGCATATTCCTAACCTTTCACAGCCTGAACATAAATAAGCTTGCCCTTAACCCCAGTATCCATTGATCAATTGGTGTCATTAAAATGCTTGACTGAGTGGCAACTGTCGGCTTGTTGGTTCTGTGACTGAGTGGTTTGGTGACATCACAGCCAAAGAAACAAGAGCTCTAAACAAGGTGCTCCGCTCTGACTGTGAGCTGTGAGACCAGAGAGAGACCAGAGAGAGACCAGCTAGAGACCAGAGAGAGACCAGAGAGAGACCAGAGAGAGACCAGAGAGAGACCAGAGAGAGACCAGATAAAGACCAGATAAAGACCAGATAGATACCAGAGAGAGACCAGAGACAGACCAGAGAGAGACCAGATAGAGACCAGATAGAGACCAGATAGAGACCAGATAGAGACCAGAGAGAGACCAGAGAGAGACCAGAGAGAGACCAGAGAGAGACCAGAGAGAGAGACCAGAGAGAGACCAGAAAGAGACCAGAGAGAGACCAGAGAGTGACCAGATAGAGGACTGTGAGCTGCCTGTTCTGGAGGTTATTTAAAAATACAGACTCTTAAACCGAGCTCTTAAAATAATCTTCTGGCCCCTTGAAAATCCATGTTCCAGCTTCTTCCCTCTGGCAGAAGATATTGTTAGCTGAGATGCAGGACTCGCTTTGCCAACAGTTTCTTTCCACAAGCTGTTATCAGTTCAAACAGAGCACTTTAATGATCTTGCTCTTGTACTGAAACTGTTTTAGTTGATTTCACAGTGTCAATGTCTTGTTTTATTCCTGTACTTTTAATCTTGTTTTGTATATGTACTTGTCTTGTGCACACTGGGGACTTTTACAAATGTAATCCAATGGGGTTTTACTGCAAACGGCAAATAAAATGGAATCTGAATCCGATCTGGGCCTGCTGCTATAGTCCAGAACAAACGCAAAGACATAACACAGCAGAGATTGTCAAAATTTCAGAAACAAAACTGCACAATCCTGACACCTTTCTTCTCCTCCATCCTCCGTCCTCCTTGCATCTGTCCATCCCTGTGTACAAAGTCCACGTCCCCCAGCTGTGCCGACTTCACAGCGTCCTCTCAATCCATGTCGCCGTCTATCCTCCCAATCAATTCTGTCCGACGCAATCCGTGCATGATAACAAGCACCGGCCCCCCCATCCTCTCCCCCTGCTTTTGTCTCTTATTGCTCTCCTCATGATTAGCTAAGCCTGTTTGCGCACGGACCATGAAAAGCTGGTTTCTGAAATAGACTTCGGTTGTGTTCAAGGGTGTTCCAAAACAAACCACTTTAGTTGTTGTTTGCATATATTGCCCGGGTCAACGCGTCACCTGCCTGTCTTGCCTTGCCTTTACCCGTCTCTCAAGTGTTGGAGATGAAATGAAAGATGGATCTAGTTTGTTATGGGAAAATTATGTTGTTTTTGGTGATAAGAAAATGAAGCCTGGGCCAAACAGCTCACTAAATGATTGTATTTGGTTAGATTAGACGCTGAAAAGACCAATGAAGCATGTCTTATCTGTAGGCTCTATGCTTATTTGCTTCTGGGGAGGAGGGAGAATGGCAAGCTCCCTTTACTCATCTCTGCGTTTCATTCAAGCCCCATATGTCCATTGCTACATCCCATTTACAACTGAATAGGACGTCTGTGTTCATCCATCCATCCATTTTCTTCCCCTTAATCCATTTCTGGGTTGGGGGGATGGCAGTCAGAGCTGCACCCAGTACACATAGCACCGGCCCTTCACTGATCTTCCTGCAGGTGGTGAGTCCACAGGAGCCTTGATCTTTCAGCGGGGGCTTCAGGTTAAGTGGGGTTAAGTGTGTTGCCCAAGGACGCACCAACAGCAGTCTTCAGTGGGAATCGTGAAGTAGGTCTCGTAGTGGGCTCGAACCCACAACCTACCAACTGAGCTACTGTCGTCTGTGTTCATTTTCTTCAATAATTATTTGATACATGTATGTTTCTTGTCTATAGTGTGAAGAAAAGGGTCTCATTCCTAAACAGTAGCAGCAGAATGTGGACCAATATTTCAGAGAGAGATCAACTGTGAATTCAAGTGATGTCACCACCTCTAAATGCATTGTGAAAACAGCGAAGAAGAAATTCTGAATCTCAGGGGGGACTATGCTAGTAAAAGGTCATCATAATTATAAGTATATAGGTGTGTGTGTTGGGTCCTTGAGTTATCATCATGGAGAGTATAGAGCAGGGGTCTCCACCAGTAGCTTGCCACCACCTTCCAGGTCGCTCGCCAAAGGATTTAGAAACAAACAAATCAAATATTTCATCTTAATATTTCTGATTGCATTATTCATTATCATTATCAGTTATATTAAATACATTTACTTTGTGCACTAGAAATAATTGTGGCTTGTTCACACCAATATATCACCGCATTTTTCTCCCAGGGCCGCTTAAAGGAGTAGCTCTCTGCCTTTATCATCTTGGGAAAGTAGCTCTCTGGGTGAAAAAGGCCGGAGACACCTGGTATAGAAGCATCCAAATCCTTTTCAACATTAGATTCATAGCAATAAGGTCAGAAATGTTGTGTATATAGGATTATGTAGTTATATAAGTCTATAAACGTCATATAAACTGAGTGGCTACTAACAGAAAACGATAACTATTCCACTTCAATAACCACAGCGCACACACAGCACAAGGTAGAGGTTTGTTATCACACCTTACTGTATCACTATTTGAAGAAAACAAAGCTTACATTTCCTCATCCCTACCCCTGCCTCCACCGCCTATTCCCAGTCTCTCCCGGCCCCTGTCAGTACCTAGATTAATGACGGTGATCAGCGAGCAGCCCCCAGCAGAGGCAGCCTGCAGCTCGGTGCAAAAACCCAGCCTCGCCGCGCACTCTGTCCTCTCCTCCTTATTCTATTCCCCTAACATCTCACAAGTGTATTCTTAAACAGCCACTTCCAGCTAAGACCGTGGTACAAAATACCTTCATACGCTTTTGCATATAAATCAGACTTGGCCTCTGTTGTTATAGACGACAGACACACACACAGACACACAAGTGTGCTCTGGCTAAGGCGCACAAGGGGAAATAATCAATACTTGGTGCGATGGGGGGTTGGATGAGGGGAGCATCGTGTGTAGGGCATGCTTTATACAACATCACAGCACAGCAGACCCTGACTGTGACAATGGCCGACCTCAACACTTAACCCCATCCTTGCCCTGGGACGCCTTCTATCATCCTCCCCATGCAGTATTACAAGCGATTCACTGTGCGCTCCTCTCGTTGTCATTCCCTCTACGCACCGGAGGTCTTCTCTGGAATAAAAAGGCCTTCATTATGGCTTTCAAGTTCATATACTCCAAACATGGGATACAACAAGGCTAGGAAAGTTCCTGAGCCAGCCTCCTCAGCGGCACATATGCCTTTGTTATATGGGTCCAGAGCTTGATAAAGTAGTGTTGTATAAAAGGGACCAGTGCCAAGCTGAGGCTATAAAGTGTTAGGTGCCAATATAGCTTCAATTCATGACACATTGTTTGATTTGAGCTGATAAAGCAGGTCTCAGAGGTCAGTCGCGCACGTATGATAGGACGTGGATATAGTGTTATGACAAACCTGTACAGATACTGAGTTGTATACACATGCGCTGCGTAATTTGGAAGCAGCCAGTGTCCATAGTGGCAATCGTAGTGTGACCCACGTCCGCCAGCTCCACTGCGGGCATTTGTTATGAGCGCGCTCTCGGATGCCAAAACCGCAAGTGGGAACGCTTCACAGAATCAGCCAAAGTGGTGCTGTCATTGAACCAGTAGAAGTGTCAGCCCCCCCTGTGGCCAGTCACTTTTGTTTTGACATGCTGCAGCCTACTGTTTTGGGGTTTATCCAACTCTCCACTTCCGTATAGGCACACACAATGAATGAGTCACACTAAGTAGCGTTATGGATGTAGTCCAGCTTTGCGCAAAACACAGGGGGACATACGGGTGAATACGGACCAGAGCAGAGGCACAACCTTGCAGCTTGCTTTTTTTTTTTCTTTGGAAACTGCAAGGCATCAGCGCACGTGTTATAGCCAAACAAACTGCAAGCAAAGCGATCCTGGATGTGTCGATCCGTATACACAACATACTTTATCAAACTTGCATCCGATCCCAATCATTCAGGACACTTTGTCAGCAGAAATAAGAGAGGGTTTGGAGTCGCTTACCAGTGCGCACCAGACAGGCAACGGCCAGCAGCACGGTCAGCGGGACACAGTAGTTCCACACGTCTGAGAAAGCCATCGCGAAGCAGCGTATTCCTCCGCGTTTGGATCGTCGGGTAAATTCCTCTTCCTCGGGAGTAAATCAGCGTGACATGAACCCGCAGGTCCACTCGCCTCCTGCGCCTTCAGCGAGTGTGTGTGCGTTTGTGTGTGTGCAAACGGACGCAAACGTAGACTCTGGTGCACACCGACGGCGTGGGAACTGTCAAAGCGCTGCGTGCGTAATGACAATCTCTCCAAAAGGCGCCACTTCTCACGCGCGTACACACACCCACTTTCTCTCCCCCGCCTTGGAATCTACGTGTGTGTGCGTGTGTGGATAGGGTTGGAATCTCGTTGACTTTTGACAATGTAAATATATTAAAATGTGCTGTCAGTGGGGTGGACCATGTGCGCGTAATGACCAATGAGAGCGCGTCAGGAGCAGGTGGAGGCTTGTGCCGATGCTGTGGTGGGAGTGGTTTGTGTGAGGGTAGGAGAGAGGGAAAAGGTAGGGCACTGTTCAATTAGGTTTAAATAATTCTACAATAAATATGATTGATGGATCCGAGTAGTTTTCCGACGCAAACAAGTAATGCATTTAAATCTGAGTTACACCATGATTATGATGATGAAAAAGAAGCAGATGTTTCGGAATTTGTGTGAGGGACATAACTGCGCTGATTTATGCGGAGAGAACTGCATCGAGGGAAGGTGAGGGATGTGCGATTGTGCCAGTGATAAGGCGACGTTATGGAGTGTTATGATCCATCTGCCACAAATCACATATGAATGCTTCTGTTATGAAACATTTGAGAAGTGGCTCAGAGAAGCACGGCCTACTTTTCCAGTATCACCGTTTCAGATCAGTTCTTACTTTCAAGATTGTTTGGTGCACCTATAGGTCAGCATCGCCTTGATTCTAATTCTTTATTGGACAAAAATGCTTCACATGGCATTATTACTCATTCACTCTGAAGGTGGTGGTAAACAACTGCTTTTGTTTAGCCTCAGCGGACGTGCCATCGGTCACCGGCCACCACTAACATCCACAGGTCTTTGAGCAACGCGTCTTCACATCTGATTCCCTGAAGCCTTCCATCACAGTTGTGACCAAGCCCTCCCCTGCTTAGCTTCAGGGATTTCAGACTCAGGCACATGCAGATCATCCTCTAAGTATTTTCGTTAGTGAGCCTAAATGCTCCAATCTGCGGTATGACCCACTCCAGGTGAAGTGACAGAAAACAAAACAATGTCTGAGCCCTAAACCCTTGGCCATCACGTGTTAAACTTGTCTTGACTTGTCTGAGTGTGGAGAAAGGATGAGTGTGGAGCAATTTGTGAGGACTCTTTGTTAGTCCATCTGCAGAGTGCTCATCAGCAGAGGGCAGACCTGCTCTCACTGAAGCTAATGGTGCGTTACACAAACTTGTGTTGGTCCTGTGTGTGCCAGCCCTCTCTGAGTCAGGCCCGATTAGGTCCCACTAAAGGCCTCTTTAACGTCAGCCTCATGCTGTGGCCACAGTTTGCACATAATTGTGTTTTCCAGTCAGAGCACAGAGCTCCTTATGAAAATTGTTTCTCTTTTCACATGCCTTCTTTTAAAACGCTGTAATCTGTTGTTGTACAGCCTTAAGGGCAAAACTCTGCTCTGGTCAACTGTGTCTCTGGCGCCTCTCTCAGGTGGCAACAGGGACAGCAGCCTGCTTTGACTGTCAAATTGCCACTTGAGTTCAAGCCTTCATGACTCTAATGCATAATGCATGAAGATTTAATGTTAAGTAAGAATAGCCAGAGATTTTATTTTTGTTTTCTTTCTTTAAATGTTCAGTTTTATGATATTATTAAGATGCATAAGTGAGACTTCTGCCTATTCGAAGGTTGAAAGTCTAAAGTAGAATATGAGTTTTTTTAAATAGTTATTATAATAACAATAACAATTAGTAATAATAGCATAAGTACTTGTTTACCAAAGTTACACACATCACAGCTTGAGTATGTTACTCTAACTTGCATCTGAAAACTGGAAATACAGTCACAGTATACATCCACACTATGACAAACCAATGACCATATGTCATCTGGAGTGTTTGATGACATGCCACCCAGCTCTTTCCCTCCGTCCGCATGCCTCCATACTTTCTCATTGTTTGCCTCCCTTGTGTAACTTTGTCCCTGGTTGGCAGTGTGTCTGGTGCTGGTGGCAGCAGCTTCTCTCTGCACCAGATGGGGCATTGTCAGAAAGTAATGAGGGGAGCACACCTGTCTCTCCAGAGATCTCCACTCCTCCATTCTCAGCCCTTCTACACAAAACATATGCAGGGCGGGTGCAGAGAGCCAAGTGACTGTGAAGGCAACAGCGGCGCCGTCACACTCATTAGAAGCATGTTCAGAGGACGCTCCAAGTCTGCAGAGACTCCATTGTTTACAACATGACAGAAAATTAGACAAGTTAGACAAGAAACATGGATAGGGCAAAACATTTTGTTACATCACTTTGTTTCTTAGGCTGGATGCCCCTGAAGAGGACAAACCTCCAACAATTTCACCCCATTGCTTTCCATGTAGGGTGACAGTGGCTCAGTTGGAAGAGCATCGGCCTGTGGGCCTGAAGGTCGTGGGTTCGAGCCCACCACAAGACCTACAGCAGCTCTGACCCAGAAATGGATTAAGGGGAACAAAATGGATGGATGCTTTCCATGTTATGAAGCTAAAATGGAACTTCAAACTGGAACATTACAGAAACATGGCGCCCTCCTCCACATCACCAACTCTTCAGTGCAGAATCTCTATGTAATCAGCTCTGCTCCCTTTACCACTGGCTGTAGGTCCTGGGGGTTCACCATGGATCTATAATAATAACTGGACAGGGTATTACTAGCTTACAGCTGTCCCACCTATGGGCACAGGGGGCGCCTGTGGTTCTGCAGACTAAATTCACGCGGGCCACCCAGAAAAAAGTCCCATAGAACTCAATGTAAATTAAAACAGCTCGACCTCAGCGGACAGAGAGCCTACAGCTTTCATAAAAGATCGGATTTTGTGGGGATTTTAGTGTCTTTAGTGAACTTTTTTTCTTCTTAAATCCTTCGGTTTTCTTTAAATCCACACTTTACTGCCACAAATTCTGATCCTTTCCTTCCCTCTCTGGCTCCCCTCTGCTGCTGCTCTGATGAACAGCTCTGATTGGTCAGAGCGCGGCCGAGCCCCTCTGTGCACGGTCGGCACTAGATCATATACGGAATCGGGACGAAACCGGAACTAACAATCCTACTTTCAAATTAATTTTAGACTAATTCGTCCTTAAATGGTGACTGGTTAAGTTTTAGGTGTCTGATTAAGATGGTTAAGGTTAGGGTTAAGGGTTGGTTGGGGTTATTTAATGGGAATGGCTGGTTAAGTTTAGGCATGAATAGGTAGTTTGTTATTTTTACTTCCACTCCCGTCCTGATTCCGTATATGATCTAGTGCTGACCCTGTGTGCACGTGCATGAAAGCCACACACGCGTATTTTGGTGCGAGGCATCATGGGAGCTCGTCCACTGCGCAGAACCGGGAGGACCAGACGATGCCCAAATACAGGCGAGTTCAGCTAATCTCCTGGTCTCCATGAAGTCCCATGCGCTACTGAGCACAAACCATTCATTTGAATAGGGCGCCATCTTGGATCGCCGGGGCTTGGGGTTCACTCATAATGCTTTATTAAATTCCCTCCTACATTTGTCATGCAGTATTTCTGCCGGGGTCTAATTACCAAATCTTAATGAACCTTTCATGTTCAAATGCAATACATATATTCTTACTTCATAATGCGTCTGATGGGTCTAATCATGCAGCTTCAATATAAAATAAGTATTGAGTCTTTCCAGATTGACACAACAACAACAGAATCAGGAACATTCATACCTTGCATTGTTGAGTTATAGACAGCAGGTAAAATATCAATCCTTGAATTTTCATTTTATAATCCAAATTTACCAAAAATAGATTCCTGAAGATGTGACTTGAAATAAATGTTCAAGCAACAAGTTTGTGAACAAAGCAGTGAACCTCACTATTGTGTGTCGAGCATCCACTGTTTACAAACAGTACAACTCTGTACAAGTGTGAGATTTATGAAATTAAAGCTGATAAACTGCATTTCAATGATCAAACATCACTTCTTAGATGTGGCTAAACATGAAGTCTTTGCATGAAACTTGTACTAACCTCATTATGTGTTTTCCGGTTAAGTTGTCTGCATTTCATTCATAGAGCGGTTGTGGATGAACAGCACAACACTGTTGCACATAATGTCGTGATCATTAGAGTAGATGCTCTTTGGCAGAACATGTGTTTTTGCGACCATTTAAACCTTTCAGAGACAGAATACTGTATGACTCAACCCAGGTCTGAAAAACCTTGTGTTTTCTGTGTATTTTGTCTCAAAGCCTGAAATGGAAAAGGATTTCTCTGAAAGATGGGAACATCCAGCTTCCAATGTTCCAATTAAAAAACACTGCGCTCTTAGAATTTGTCCACAATCTGGAAACAAATAGAAAAATTATTTGAGATTTTTGTGGCACATTTTCATTTACATAATGAACTCCCAATCTAAACAGCACTGTCTGTTTTATACGGCCGTTCTTTGTATTTCCTCTGACTGCCTTTAGCCGAACACAAATGGAATTAAGTCTGTGACGGTCATTTATTCTTTCCACTTTGATCTTGTGTGTTGAGGTCTGTGGGATGTGTTTGTCTGCAGTAAGCGCCAGTCTCTGTTTGACAGGACCATGAAGTGTTGATAGAGGTGGTCCGCAGTGATCAAGCTTCTCAGGCCAAACCAAAGAAATAATGTGAGCTCAACTTATCTCTGCACACTGGTGTTTTTGATCTCTGGACAGCAGGGTACTGACCCACTCACTGTCTGTGCAACTGAGAGAGAATATGTACAGGAGCTGTTGCTGATGGAGTCAAAGGTAAAGAGCTAAGAATAACTGCAAAAGTATGAACTGCGGGAAAAGCCAAGATCCGCTCTAGCATCAGTGTTAGTGGAGTCTCCCAGAGCATGCTCTCTGTCAGCAGTGGCACTGGAACATTCTGCCAATGCCAGTCAGGGGCAGCACCTTTATTTCATTCAAGCAAGTTAAGTAGTAATGCATTTCAAGCTCTGCACATAATATAAATGATATTGTATACCTGTGAATATACATATACCTGGATCTGCATATGTGTAGGAGTTGGAGCACTGAGAGTACAAAAACAACAACAAAAAGCATCATCCAAGATCCACCCCAGACTCAGGACAAGAGTCAAATACTGCCCCCTAGTGATAGGGGTTGATCCAGAGGAAACGTTTGATACTAAAATAACCTTGAGTCCTTTAAAAATTAAGATTAATAGATCCTTTATACGTCCCACTGTGGGGAAGTTTCAGTGTTGCATCACCAGTTACAGAACAGTAGGAATGAGGAGCACACCGCACAAGATGAATGAACAATAATAAGAAGGAAGTATACAGTCTCTATCTATTTATTCTAGTGCAAGAAATATATTGTTATATGTGCATGTCAGCAGCAGGAGGGTCTGGGACAAAGTGAAGCAAAGTGTCAGCAACACATGTGGTTTCAGATTGCACATTCTGACATTTGCTCAGAATGTTCATTAGTCACACAGCGAGAGTGAATAAGTCTGTCCCCAAAACTGCTGGACTCCCTGATGCTCTTGTCCAGCTTCTTCCTGCGATGCTGCTGCTCCTGTAAACCACTCCGTTCAAGACAGCCCACGCCACCACAGAATCACAGAAGGGGACACAATACAAATGGACAACCTTGGCCTTGTCATGAGCAGTATTATTTGTGTTGGTTATATAGATGGCTGTGTTTGCTGTGTCAAATTGAGATTTAGGAAACCATTATAACAAAGCCTTATAAGAGGGTTCCCCCAAATTTTAGGAAAGAACTGCCCTAAAATTTGGACAAAATTCTCTGCACTTAATTGACGAGCACGTATCACCAGAATTATTGACACTTGGCAGGACCAATCGTCTTGCTGATCCACTCAGAAGTAGAAAATCCTCGTATATACCTTTAAGTGAAACATTTTGTTATGCAATCAGACTTTGCCAGAATCTATAAGTGTAGTAGTTTAAACGTTCACTCATCAGTCTCCAAACCTATCTATCCAATTGGTCGCAGCATAACAAGTCTTAGACCAAATGGGCCGGGGGACTTTCAGAGAATAACAACACAGAAAGATAGTAAGTTACGTATTACTGGAAAAGTGGCAATAATTCTGTGGGAACAAACATAAGGTCACCCATCACTGGAAAAGTTATGCCGCATAAAAAGCTCATAATATTTTCATAGAATAGCCTGGTCTTGAAACAGCCAGCTCCATAGATGTTTCAGTATATCTTTAAATGGGTTACCTTGCTCACACAGCTGCACACCGCACATCAGTGGCCTTGCTCAGGATTCTCAATCAATCAATTTTTTCATTTTGTGTCTCCACTCAACCTCTGGGACAAATCGTCTAATACATTATCTTTCCCTTTTGTCCAAAGAACTCAAGCTTACAAAAGGCGCCCCTTTCTTCACCCATGGCCGACTCAAAGGGCAAATATGAATGGTCGTTTGCTTGACATTTTGAGTTTAAATTCAACAACGTAGTGCGGTTTTGGGCTTCAGTTGTAATGTATTATGTTTGGTTACAATTCTGACTTTGCGTTTGACTTTTGTGTGTCATCAAAGTAGGCATGTTAGAACATAGGATTCATATACTGGGTGCCTTGAACAATCAATACTGCAAAAAAAGAGGTAATAATTGAGTGGTTTGTGTCCAAATTTGAGTACATTCTGAAAAAAAAGTCCAAAATTGCTCAAATTTGGATACATTTTAAAACACAATTTGCTGCAAGACATCTCACTTTTGCTAACGGATTCTTTCCACAAGCTGTTATCAGTACAAACAGAGCACTTTAACTGATCTTGCACTAGTGTTGAAACTCTTTTAGTTGATCCATCTTGTGCACACTGGAGACTTTTAAGGATGCAGTCCAATGAGGTTTTACTGCAAATGGCAAATAAATTGAATCTGAATCTGATTTTACCAGTGGGACAAAGCCATTTAGTCTTATCTCAAGAACAGTTACTTTATTTTCTCATTCCAAGGGAGACATTGATTGTATCCTTTTTAAACAAGCTCCTTGGCAAATTTAAGTCAGTGAAAATGTGCTCAAAATAAGATACAAGTGGACTTATTTTTCATCACTTTTTGCAGTGCAGTTGTGGGCTTCTGTAATGTATTATGTTTGGTTACAGTTCTGCTTTTGCGTTTACTTATGTGTGCCATCAAAGTAGGCTAAACCAGAGAACCCTTGTACTGGGGTTGCTCAAACACTGCAATATCCATTTAATATCCCTGAATGCACTGCTGCGTTATTAGGGTGTCATTGTTTAAATGCAGCTTCACCCATTATTATTAACAGCCGCCTACGGTCAACCATGCAAAGGTAATAAAAGGCACGTAAAGCCCTACATAACTTCAGACAGGCGTAATGAAATTCTCGCCATTATGAGCACAGTTATGGTAATAAGTGGCGTCGGGACTGGTGTTAGGGGTTACAAGGCAGCAGAGGAGAAAATTAAAAAGATTAAGTTGTACGCTGATGGTTGTTTTAGTGAGATCTCGTCTGGCTGCAGGCGAAGAGAGCTAAATCTGCTTGCTTGTGTTTTGCGGGGGTTAAGTTTCAAGGTTAAATGTGCAGCAAGGGTTGTTTTAATTAGGGAGTTAAATGGACGTCTGATGATGTTAAGAGGATTTGGGAAAATGAAGAGGGAAAGACTTGCAACATTATGAATTTATTACATTTGGATTATTTGGTGTTTTTTTCCGACAGTGGCGACAGTGGCTCAGTTGGTAGAGCATTGGCCTTTGAGCCTGAAGGTTGTGGGTTTGAGCCAACCGAAAGACCTACTTCATTACTCCCACTGATGTCTGCTGTTGTTGTGTCCTAGGGAAAGACACGTAACCCCCCTTTGCCTGAAGCCCCCGCTGAAAGATCAAAGCTCCTGCAGACTCACCACCTGCCGGAGGATCAGTGAGGGGCTGGTGCTCAGAGAACTGGGTGCAGCTCTGACTGCCACCCCCCCGACCCAGAAATGGATAAAGGGGAAGAAAATGGATGGATGGTGTTTTCTCCAAGTTCATACTGCAAAAAAGGGGTGAGTTTAAAATCTATGCATGTGTGTGATGGCCTACTAGTTAACCATTGGCTCGGCTAAACATCACAATTAAAAGGTAACACAGATAAGGCCATTGACAAAGAGGAATGATTTCAGTTCACATTTTCCTACAGGTAGAATGTCAGTTCGCCAAAGCATGGAAGTTAGTTACTTCACCTTTGGTTAATTATAAAAAGGGTAGATGAGGCAGCCGCGCTTCACCAGAACTCTCAACCCGCCTTCCCCCGCTACAGCCGGACTACAGTCTGACCCGGGGCAACGACGCTCGGTGAGGGACCATGACGGCTGATCCACACCGTTCCCAGGAGGTAACCAACTGGGGATACTCGCCAGCCTGGAGCTACATCGCGAGGCACAGCCGCGCCACAGACTACACAAACAAGCAACACTTAGGACTTTCTTAACTACAGTATTTTCGCGGGACAATATTTACCTTAGAGCCAAGGAATGACAGGGCCAACAAAGCCGGCAGAACCAGGATGTAGGCAAGAGGGAGACATGACAATATGTAGAGGCTTTTATACACAGCAGACCGCCCCCTAGCGACTAAATACTGGTACTAATAAAAGCCCACATTGTCACACATGCATCGAATGACACATGGGAGTGGAAGTCCATTCAGGCTTCCACAAGTAAATTTGCCATGTTAAATCCCCTTTAAGATTCCAGGGAAATAATGAATGAGACATATATATGAATGAGAAAAGGGAAGGTATATGGTCGGAGAGTATTTGGGCCTGTGTTGTGTTTTTGGGTGAATAAGTGAGACTGAACTTGCATTTCGGCGATGTCTTCGCCTAAACAACATATTGCAGTCAATGGGAAAAAGAAAATCCCATGAGAATGTTCTAATACCCTATCCAGATTATAACAGACACATGCTGCTCAAACCTTATAGATGATGATCCCTGATGTAAGTGTTAATTGTTCAACATGAATAAAACATGTAATGTCTGAAAAGTTGTAGTGAAAAGTCTGTACTAAAAACTGTATTTGCGTATTTGGAATTCATTTCTGTGCTTCAGTCATTTAACGGATGTCGGGCTGCATCAATGGTACTTGACTGTCTTAAGTGTGTGTGACATCACAGCTGATTCAATTCCATTCAATTCAAATAACTTCATTTAGATATAATACATAGATAGAATATACAGATGTGATATATATATAGGGGCGTCTCTGCCTGCTGTGGGCTCTCTGTCTCTGGACCCTCTCTCTGAATCCTGCAGGATAAGTCCATTCTACCTCCTCCCTTGTCTTTGTGTGTATGTATGGTGTCTATTCTGTTGTCTCTGTGCATCTTGAAACTGTTTAGTGTGATTTAATCTCCTCTTTCATTTGATTTATTGAGCCACATCTTCATGACAACAACTGACAATCAATTTCACAATGACACACTTCAATGCCATATTGTGCTGGTTTATTACTGTTACAGTTTGGCAGCATTTCTTCATTTGGCTGCAAGAACGAGGCGTTGTGTCTGTGATGGTACTTCCAAACACTATGTGGGGCTTTTATGCTTTCCAGTGGGTAAGCAGCTCACTCAGAGAAAAGGTCAGAGTGTTGGACTGCAGCCTGCAGAGACAGGTTGGTAAACAAACTACTGTGGACCTAAGAAAAAAATGAGAATGTTTTGGAATTTCAGCATGTTGTCAATACTCCCCAAGTCTTTTGTATCTGCAAAATAAAGCAAAATCAATGACACGCAGGAGGACGGCAAATGCTTCTCAAATTCATTTAATATGCTCAAAAGAAGTACACCACAGTGAATATAAAAAGTGCAATATGCCATTAAAACAAAATGCTTCGAAACAAAACAGCCTCACAGATGTTTCAAAGCAGGTTGTGCTTACGACAATAAGGGAGGAGATTGAGAGGGAAGAAAATCAGCTAAACAACCCCGTCCTATCACATAAATGGCTCATTCATAATCACAGTGGAGCAATTATGTGTGCCGCAGAAAAGCAGAGAATGGCTAGGAGTCTTTACCTCGTATACTCCACAAGACGCTTCGCCATTTTCTAAAGCCGGCGAATAAATGACGAGAAAATTGCCCATGTTTTTGTCCGCCAACGTTTAGCTCCTGCATCCCACACCCAAAAGCAAGAAAGGGGCTTCTAAAGCAATCATTTGCCCTTCAGCTTTTTCCCCCCACAACTGAATTGTTACTGATTTCTATTCTTTTCTCTAAACAGCTTTCATATTTGCACTCTGCATCTTCCCTTCTGAACGCAAACTGTTCGTAAACGCTGCATCTCGCCCTTTTGAGCACCGTTTTTATCCCATCCCTCATTCATTGCCCACCTTCTCCATCACGCTCCCATCTCCGTCTGCTCATGTGGAGCAGACGGAGATGCTCCATTGCTCGTCCTGATCTTCTTGGCGCAGAAGAAGGCGGTCACCGAGAGGATGACTCCCAGAAAGACCACCCCCGCAGAAACTGCCGATGCTATGGTGATCAGTGGTGAGTTCTGGTACTGGTACTGATACCACTGATACCACATCCTCTCCTGTCTGTCTGTGGATCAGAACACAAACACTTTAGAAAAGCCTTGAACAAACCATTAGGTCAGCCTAAAAGCAAAATAATTGATATTGTTTTTAATTACTGATGGTGTAGCAGCAGCAAAGGAACAAATCAGACAATTAAAATGTAGGCAAGTTTGTTTGTTTAGCACAATTCATGCACATGGCAACTCAAAGTGTTCAACAAAAAAGGAAACAATCACACAAAGCATTAAAATCACAAAGCATTAAACAAGAGTAAAGTTTGTCAGAGTAGAAGCCTGTCTCAAATTTTCAGGAAGACTGTTTCAGATTTTAGCATCATAAATCTGAAACGCCCCATGTTTAGTCCTGACTCTGGGCACTAGCAGGAGGCCAGTCCCTGTGCTCCTCAGAGTCCCAGCAGGAGGCCAGTCCCTGTGCTCCTCAGAGTCCCAGCAGGAGGCCAGTCCCTGTGCTCCCCAGAGTCTGCGTTGGCTCACACGGCAAGTGAACCAACATCGACTCTGCTTAACTGAGTGAAACCAATACTACAGTCAAATTAGTTCATTTGAAAACGGTTCATAGGGCGAATTTAAAACAACTTCTGTTTTAAGCAAAGTCAAACCAAGATCATAATCATACATTTGCATTTATTATAAATAATTGCCCAGATGAATCGTCCAGACCTGGTTAGTCGTTTTTGTCTCTGTGTCTGGGTCTCTTGTGGTCTATCATTGTTTTCCAGCTCTTTAGAAATCGTTGAACACTAATCAAAGTCAGTCTTTTTTTAATATCAATATGTAGTTATCTTGGAAACATAAAAATAAGGAAATTGTGTAATCATTTTTCACCTTGGACAGAGAAGAAAACAATAGATGAAGATAGAATGATGAGAGGGCGGGTTGAGCAGTGGTTTTATACAATCTAGCAGCAGCAGTGTGTTCAGAGGCGCGTTAAGGACGAGCCAACATTATCCCGGTGTCTCACAATTACCACCTTTTAATTAGTACATGCTGCTCTGATATTACAGCCAGCACAGTGACCAATGAGTCAATTGCAGCAGTAATAAGGTAACTCAAGCATAATAAATAGCATGTATTTGCTTAATTGGATTTTTAGATACTACATCCTTTAGAGTAGACGTGAATCCTCTCAGGGATGAAGGCGGTGTTTAAAGGTGTCGTGCATTATCGGGGTTTGTCGTCTCAAAGGTCAGTGATAAACATTATGAAGGCAGACGGACCGGAAGGAATGAAAGTATAGACGTGCTAATCCAATGGTTTCCACTTGAGACCATTTTTGATCAGACTTAAATATATAATCAAATGGTGAACCCTGAGTCTGGTTAAGTGTTGGCATTTTAGTCCATCTTGATAAAGTTGTTTAAAATACCTAAATAGGAAAAATCTGTCTGAATTTTCAACTGTGATTTGAACTATCAATTGAATTCAATGTGTGTTTCCATCCCCAACCCTAAAGCTATGACTTAGGGCTCTGTATAAAGATGAGATTCTGTTATGATGGTACACATGACTATCACGACAGAATCCTATGTTGTCTAGATTTTATTAAAACAATTCAATTCAATGTATTTTTGTATATCCCTAAATCAGCGGCTACACCATCTCTGCTGCTGTGACCTAAGTGCTGTGGCATTTTATTACTATTGTTATCTATCTATCTATCTCTCCATCTATTCTATCTATCTCTCTATCTACTCACCTTGGAGGACTTTGAAATGTTGTCAATTCACCAACAACCAATCAGAGAATCAAACAAACAGGGAGCGGGATGACCACTGTCCATACATTTTGTCAATAAATGTCCTTAAATGTCCCGGATCATCACTGTCCTTATACCCTGCTGCAAATGGTGAAACCCTGAGCCTGGTTTGGTGCTGACATTTTTTAGTCCAACTTGATGAAGTAGCAAATATCACCCTGAAATCTCATTCAGTTTTAATTTCAAGGATTTCAGATTTTCACTTTCTGTTTCATTATTACTCTGTATTTCTGGATTTCCCCGAAACTGTGAGGATGTGATCTTGGTTGGCTCCAGGTCACTGGACTAAACAGTTCCTCCTCACTGGCTCCAGTTCAGACTTTAGCCCCGCGACCACTACGCTAAAGGAGGCTTTTTTCTCACTGAATACAGCAGTCATTTTGACACCATCAATGTTTGGGCTCTTTCCTGTACAAATATTGTCCGCAAGGTTTACGTGATTTATTTGAATGTGATTCCCTGTTACTATAGAAGACTTATTTTGACAGGGTTAGGACAAGACCCTTTTACTTTCTTTCTTGTATTCCCCTTTGCAAAAATCCGAAACAAGTCTAAACAACATGCCAACCTTTCCATCTGTTGTCCCAGGTCAACACGCCCTCCCGATATGTGTCAAATAACACAGGGTCACGGCTTAAAGTTTAGTCAGAAAGTGTCGCAGAAAATATTAACAACCAGAATACCTGAATCTGTGTGTGTGTGTGTGTGTCTGTACTATGTATGTGAGGGGAACAGAAGTAGCAATAATAATAATAATAATAATAATAATAATAATAATAATACAATAAACACTACCAGAAGTATCAAGTTAGTCAATTCATAATTATTTTACTGTTACATTTTTGATATAAAATAATATATTTTACTCGACCGGGTCTCAACTTTGTAAGGAGCTGTCAAAAAGCTCTTCGTTATTAGGACAACCTTGCTCCCATCTCTGTGTGGAGTGAGAGACTGATGCCCACAACAATTGTAAAGTGCTTTGTGACTCTGGTCTGTGAAAGGCGCTATATAGATAAAAACTTACTTATTAAGCATGATAAAATAAGCAACTCCACACAAGAGTAACTAAATTGCCGTCATACCATAGTGTGTCTGGCTCCGATTATCCGATTACCCTGGAAATGGCAAAGGTCCATAGTGCTTACCTGATGGGACAGTGAGGTTGATGGTGCGATTCTTGCTCAGGGAGGGGATGGTGGGGTGGTTACTGAAGCAGGTGTAGTTGCCCTCATCACTAGCATTCACATGGGTCAGAGCGAGTGCAGGAGATGGCAGAGTCCAGTCATCGTCCTGAAAATACTTTAATCTTTAGCTTTGTTTTACGACTGCAAAAAGTTATGATCTGCACCGAAGTGAAGCAGGAACAATTTGTCCTCATTCTCCAAAAGCAGCTTGTTTACCTGGGCTCTAATGGGGGTGAAATAGCATGTATCAACACAAGTCAGCAACCCGCTAAGAGCATCACCCGCGAAAAGCGATGTGGAACTATATAGTTAACACACAACTTAATGAGATGGCAGGGGAGCAGAGGAACGGTTGACACAAAAATAGCAGCGGCATTATGAGATAGAACCCGACGTGGGGGAAACAAATAATAGGCCAAACACAAGGATTGGTAAACAAACGAACAAAGAGGAAGAGTACAAAATAGACTTTACACCATGCAAATGATTTGGCTCCTGGGAGCTGACGTCCCTGCCAACAAAGTCCATTTAATTTTGAATGGATCTGAATTAAGAGGATTTCCCATAAAGGGCAGGTCTGGCCAAAGCAGCATTCTGTATGCAAATCTACTGGCTCCCAAACGCTGTCAGTGAGAGGGCGGTGTGCAAGTGCTGCTCTAGAATCATGCTACGACAAGAGCCCAGATAATCAGGTCATCCCAATGATGTGTCCTGTCCAACAAAACTACTGCACTTTGACAAATGTGTAGAGGAGCTCTTAATAGACATGGGCAAAGGTGGTTTCTAGTCCAGCCCGCAAGACCATTTTTAGTGGCCCCTAACATGATTTTCAAGTATTATTATTATTATTAAGTTGCAGCATTGATGGTAATGGGCTACCAAGGCATGCCATACATCTTCGGTGTTCTCAGGAAAGCCACCAAATTGAATTAATTATAAGATTTTAACCCCACAATATTTGGTCCAGTTTTAGTTCATTCTAAACAATTTACACATTTTGTTTTCTGAAAAAGCATCCATAAAGTAATAGCAAAACATTAAGGCTCATGAAAAAAGAAATTGCAAAATTCCTTCATAATGTAAAAAAAAACATTATAAGACAAGGAAATCCCTTTTCCCCAGCCCCTGATCAAAATGAGTTTGACACCCCTGCTCTAAACCATGTGTCTTAACAGGGAACTTCCCCTGTGAGCTTATCGTTCTGACTCTCACTGTTATACATTGGCTGCTCAATAATAATTAATAGTATGCATTGCACTGAATAGGATTGGGGTAGTAAGCCTTTTGAAAGAGACTTACAAATTAGCAGTGACCCTTAACCAAAGTACATGAACTCATCTAAAGAATAACAAAAAGCCGAAAGTTTCCAATTATGTCTGACTATTCCCAAAACACTTCCCTCTTTCATGCTGCTGGCGCCGTTTCACCTGTCGCTCTGAGCAACAATAGTGATTAAGTGTAGTGTCACCTCTCAACCACAAGGGCACGCCGTCTCCTACTCATTAGCTTCCTCTTGTCTGACTTGTCTGATGTCACTGTGGCATTTCACTCAGTTGGCTTAATTTCCCAAGGGCGTGGGCTCCTTAGCTTAGAGAAGAGGCCAGTTGAATAATTCAATGGTGGTTAACCAAACACTACAAAAATCATTAGGCATCTATCCACATAATTGTTTTCAGGTTGACTGGCTCTTGTCTAGACCTCATTAAACTATTAATCCTGTGTAAGTGGGCAAGCTACAATCCCCAGCGACCTGAGCCACCGGTCACTTAAACAACACAGCACTTCTGAGGAGGGGAAGGTACACAAAGGAACACGTGAGGGTTTCAGGGATGTGTGAACAATACCAGTCGTTTCTCCATCGTTTACTGGGAATCAGGTTCTGTGTCCTCAAAAAACACTGGTACCTTTACTTTATATCAGATATTTGTAAGCCTGTATCTGACACAAAGATGGGAGGTTGTTTATACGACTACAAACACACACACTCACTAACATACATGTACACACACGCACGCGCGCACACACACACACACACCCACATAAACGTACATATATACACGTACACACACACACACAACTACAGACACACACGCACATACACGTAGACATACATACACCTACACATACACACACACATACACAGTGACATACAGTACATACAACTACACACACAGACACACACAGACATACATATATTCACCTACACATACACTCACATACACACAAATACACACGCACACACCATGCACATAGACATACATATATACTGTACACCTACATGACCACACACTCACAGACATATATATACACCTACACATAGACTCACATACACATACATACAGACTCACATACACATAGACATATAAACACATACACATTGACACAGACAGACTCAAACAAGCTCACAAAACACACAGATGTCATTCAGAGAGAGGTTTACTCAGGTACATAAAGAACCATGTGTGTGTCCTTGGCCTCCTCACCTCTTTGTACCAGTACAAGTCCGCTTCCTCCGAAGACTTGGAAGCGCAGTTCACCACCACATCGTCTCCTGGTTTCACTGTGAGTGTAGAGTGAAGGAGATCTCGGGGGTAGCCCTCCACAGACAGCCATGGTCCATATAAGTCTGACACACAGGAGAATATTTTGAAACAGTAAAAATATACTGCTGGTGTTCTAGGACGTGAGTGACTGCAGGCAGTATTCTCAAGTAATCATAATCAATATCAGAAACGGTAAAATGTTTCAGGTGAAAAACACAAGGTCCTATTTATCTTGGCATTTTGTGTTATGGCCACAGGCAACACAGTAGCTCACAGCAAGAAGGGTGGAGGTTTGATTCCCAGGCTGACCAAAGCCTTTGTATGGTGAGTTTAATGTTAAGCATCAATATAAGATAGACTTTAACGAATTTATAGACTTTCAACATCTGCGCTGTAGTGGACACTGCTCCTGACAGGTCGCCCTATAGAGGTAACCAAGAATGGGTCAAATGGGACCGCTTGTATTCTGTATGATTATTATCCACGGCTCCTGACCTACAGCAGGATGCTCCCCCCTTCCTTCACAGTGAGTGTTGACTCTGAGTGGCTGAGTGGACGGCATGTGAACATTTGGAATCAACAATATTCTGACTTTTTGTATTTCAAAAGGTTAAAGTTATCATAACCCTTACCTAGGTGTGGATTTTTGTTGTTTTGGTTCTTTGATCTTGGATTCATTTTGATATTAGTTCTTTTGTTGTTACATTTTAGTTTGACTTCCTGTTCTGTTCCCATGTGAGATTGTCAGCTTCACCCAATTGTGTACTGTGTCTCTGTGTCGTTATGTACCCTGCACCCTTACATTTGTTGCTTGTCTATCGTCATAAGTATTTCTCTCTGTGTTTTTCTCAGTTCCTCTGTTCAGTTTTGGATTTTTTTTTGTTTGATTCTCACTTTGGACATTCATTTTATTACAAAATCATTATACTCTGAAATTTCCCCATTGTACGAATGAAGGATCTTAAATCTAATTTACATTTTGAGTCCTGTAGGAGGAAATGGTTTATGGCTACATAGATTTTTTTAGACCTTCCTTTGTTTTCCCCATGTGACACTGCTGCTAAATATCTAATATATCATGTTTTATAAGGAAGTATAGGACTTAGACACTGCAAAGTTTGACATTTCACAACCCGAAAACACCAACACCTCCCCCCAGTGGTGGTGTCTCTACTGAGCAATCAATAAAAGTCTTCATCTCCGTGTGGTCTTTATAAAGGCTGTGTTGTGAATAATGGCTTTTTTTTGTCCTCCATATGGAGAGATGGCCCTTGTCCGTCTGAACTCCTCATCTCTGCAGGCCTTTGGTCCATTCTAATCTTTGCCTTACATTGATCCTCCGCATGAGTCCAAGGGGCCCATCAAACGGCATTATGCTCCATTTGAAGGCTACTGAGGAGATAGAGGACGCAGATAATCTATGTGACACCAAGGGTAAAGCGTTTAGGACAGTGTCTCCCAAAGTGGGGTCCGCGGCCCCCTGGTGGGCCGCGAGGGTACTGCAGGGGGGCCGCGGGAGGTCATAAAAAAAATAAAAAAAATATATAATTATTTAATGTTAAATTTATAATGTTTTGTTTGTAATATTAAAATATTTGTGTTCATTATTTGACTTTAATAATCCACTGTAATCATTTTTGTATTACAATGTTTGTAGCAGAGGCTATTTCCCCAAAATAAAATAACCAGAAGAGCCTATTCTTAATGTTGTCTTCTTGGTTATTATTTTGGGGGGCCACGCAGACCCGTCAGATTTTTAAGGGGGCCTCGGTGTTACTGAGTTTGGGAATGGCTGGTTTAGGACATCCTTCACTGTAAAATCTGGAACACTTGAATCCAAACACGAGATTCACACTGTGACGGTCTCTCAAAATATTTCTACTTTTCAACTATATTTGTTGTACGTGTTCAGTATTTCAGGCTGTTTTAGTACACATTACTAGAAATACATTTTGTGGTTCTGTTTGTAGCTGAACTGAATATACAGTATACATCTATTTTTCATGGAATCCAAGTTAGTGAAATATACAGACCACTGTAAGAAAAAGTGGAGTATTGACTTTCCTGGTAAAGACAAATCATAAAGAGCTTAGAAAGTTAAAACCCTCCTCCAACTGAGCACCTGGTCTTTTAAACAACTTCACACGCTTGTACCACGCAGCACTCCTTCCCCTTTGTTTTTTTGAGATATACAGACCACCGGTTCTATATTGGACAAAATGATATACCTCAAAATGTACATGTTATTTACTCAGAGGGAAGGTATGTGTTGAAAGGAAAACAAAATTTCAACACCATTTCACCAATAGTTCACAGTGTTTGAGTTTTTGTACCAGGACTGAAACCCTGGAACAGTTTTCCTGAGCAGCACAAACTATGACCAAATACAACACAATTCAAGAAAAGATTATTTTTGAACATTAGAAAAATGAAGGTAAATATAAGTTTGTTTGTTGTATAGAATAGTGGGTAAAATAATATTAACTCTTTAATGGTTTCCTAAAACATTTGGTGGATCAGTTTTTGAGTCATTTAACCCTTGTATTATGTTCAGGGTCAATTTGACCGATTTCAGTTTTTGTGTTGATCAAAGTACTTGTTATCCTTTCTTTTTCTAGCTGAAATTTGGTGACTTTTCCTCATCTAGGGTCATGAACTGGTGTGTAAAATCTGGACACTTTGATGTGTAGTGGAATGTCTGTGCAGAGTTTGTATACAAAGATGATGTTGCGGGTCATTTTGACCCAGACGCTTTAATGTGGGTAAATAGTTGTTCAGATCCAAAAAAACATGTCTCTTTGACATTGTGTTTTGATTGCCTCTGAGACCCAGAGTCAGGTGTGTGAAGAGAGGGAACTTTCTCATGTCATCTCTTTTGCTTAGCGTACATCGGATTGACAACTGAATATATCCGTTGCCTATGAGTTGCTGCCCCGCACACATGAAACGGGCAACTCCCAGTATCAGGCCAGTCTCAGGAATAACAGCGCGTACATCGACAGCAACTGGCCTCAACTACAGTGTGTT
The DNA here is from genome assembly GCA_964034765.1 of Knipowitschia caucasica. Lineage (NCBI taxonomy): Eukaryota > Metazoa > Chordata > Actinopteri > Gobiiformes > Gobiidae > Knipowitschia > Knipowitschia caucasica. The sequence goes on along the minus strand of OZ035829.1, from coordinate 5,764,599 downwards.
TTCTGACATAAACTGTAGAGGGCGCTATACACACAACACACACATGTTGTTGGAGCACATCGGGTGATATCTCCGGATCTGAGGACAACTAGTTGCCGATAAGTAGAACACGGGCAACTGACTGAATCCATAGATCGAATGTTTATCTCCAGTTGTAAGAGCGCTCACATCGACCTATTTCAACTGATCATCTCCATCATCTACTCTCAGTTGCCAAAAGCCGCCTTCAACTAGTTGTCTCCAGTTACTCTGTCGATGTGCGCTAGGCTTTATACAGTACAAACTCACCAAAAATGAGCTCCAGAAGGATGACATCTGAGGAGGCTGTTTCACAAATTTATAACTGGGATAATGATGTAGAGGAAGAGATTTCAGAAACAGAGGATTTTTCAGAGACAGAGGACAATGTTATTGCTGATCCAAATTGTCAATTTTCCTACGATAAGGAGGATTCAGAGGACGAATCTTTGGTGAAGGAAAGAGGAAGGGAGGAATGAAGTAAGGTAGGAAGGAAAGAAGGGAGAAAGGAAGGAAGGAAGGAAGAGAAAAGAAGGGAATAGAGGAGGATGAACAGAGAAGGAAAACAGGATGAGAAGACGGAAGGAGAAAGCATTGCAGGAGGAAAGAAGGAGGGAAGAATTGTCATTTTGACCCGAGAGGAGGACAAGAAGATTAGACAAAATCTTTCTTAAATATAGTGTTGGAATTAAAAATGTATTGTATGTCACTTTTCTAAATATTTATATAACCTAAAATAAAGTTGTTATTGGTTTAACCTGTTTTCTTGACTGTTTTGAGTGCATTTACACAGTACGGGTCAAAATGACCCGCAACATAAACAATGTCATATTTTGTCAACATAATACAAGGGTTAATTCATTTTCTTTTATGTATTTTGTAAATGGTCATGTGGTGTTCCCATGACGCCTTAAAATCAACACAGTGCCAGCTGCGACACTCACGGCCCTGACGAAGACTTTTGTTGAAACGCGTCAGTTCAAAATGATAAAGAACACAGTTTTCAGAGTTTTCTCCATTTCTTTCATTGCAAACAGTTTTTGAGTCACTTGCAGCCTGTAACTGAAATCTAAGATCAGATAAGACATTGATCTCACAATGGAGAAATTATCATTAAAGGGTTAAGACGTTGAAAAAGGGTTAGCATCGTGTGCTTGAAATAAAAACTAAACTATACTTACAGTGAACGGTGAAGTTCAGTGGGGGGGTGAACTCTGGAGTCGTCACATTGAGACCGTCCAACACACAGCGATAAGGTCCGATCCTCTCTCCGGAAACAAAGTGAAAACCCAGGACCAGTTTGTCCTCCGTCTGAGCAGCGTACACTGGGAAAACGCAAAAGTCCGTCCGAACATCCTCCCATTCATTGTTCCGCTGAGGAGAGAAGGAAATGATATATTCAATCCAAACTTTTAGTCATGATGTGGACTTTTATAACGTGTTGGATTTATTTTTGTGCTTTTTCTTTGTCTCTGTTCATTGTCTATACCACACTTGTTCCTGACTTGTTTTTAATTCTTGATATTTTTGTGTGTTAGCGTTACCCTGGAGTTGGTTCGATTTCAGTAAATTACTTTTTTTTTTTCAGTCCTGCATTTTTGGGTTCTTTTTATCAATTCACTTTGACCTTTTTTAATCAGGTCTTTGTCAAAGTTATCTGAAACTGATCCAATTCATGATGAAATGACCCGATGCACCTTTTATTAAAATGTGTCTTTGATGTAGAAGTCTTTTTTGAAGACATAAAACTGAGTTACATATGTTTCCATTCGGACATTGCTGATGCTGTATTCAGAGTTTTGCAGCAGACATTCCACTCTGAAAGGACCACCAGCCAACACAGGCTCAGGGTGTCCTCTGATGAGCAGAATGGCTGTGGAGAAGACAGAGAAAAGTTACATCACAGCATTGAACATTTTTGTTGTTTTAGTAGTATCTTGCAGTGGACAATTGGACCATAACAATAACAATAATATATGTATTTGTGTTGAACATTTCAGAATCAGAATTATTTTTTATTGTCATTACCAAGAAGTCATAAACTATAGGAAATTGCTTTGGCTCTCGGTGTAAACAAAAATTACACACAATAGATGTTTGGCAGTGCAGTAAAGTGCCTGTAGTGACAGTAAAGTGACGGTCATAAGGGCAGGGGACAGTGAGAAGTTATGCTCATATACAACTACAACATTTAAAAGCATGGCAGACATAAACACATTCAAGAGGCCCTTAAAATAACCAACGCTCCCCAGAGTGCAAGAAAACTAAATCTAAATGAGAAAAACGCACATAGAAAATATAAGTGCAAAGATTTAAAAAACAGAAAGAGAAAGAAAATAAATAGCACATGTGTCGAGTCTTTATCTCCTTGTGGTTTGTTGAAAAGGAAAAATTTACCACGGCAGCAGTGAATCAGGACGAAGACCGATGTTGCCAGTAGAGTCTTCATGGCTGTAGACAATAACACAGTTTTCAGCCATGCACACAGGGCGCCGGCTCCTTATTTATCTAAGGACAAGAGGAGGTGTGGCTTTTGGTTTTACCTGTTCATAAGTAAAGAAAGATAAAGTAAACACATGAGCTTGGATAATACAGGATGTGTGAAGTGGCTGTACTGGGGTTCTTGGTGTTACCATTGTTGTAGAATTATAATGTTGTATACTAATCAAAGGAAGGTTTCTCACCCATCATCTGTACTTCTTAGCAAGTTTTCCCGACGTTTCGTCCTCAACCTAGCGGACTTCTTCAGGGAATGAATTCTCGGACCGCGCGTTGGAGATTTATAACCTATGGGTGTGGTTAGCCACACCCTAATCCTGATACTAACTCGTAAACAATCTACGGTCTGTTTGCAAACATGTCTTTGTGCAATATTAAAGCCTGGATTTAATGGAATTCAGACAAGCACCAAGGACAAAGGCTTCTGTGATAAAAGTATCATTTTCAGGAACAGCGTGTCTCTAGCGGCCTGAGACAAAACCAGACTGGGACCAGCCTGAGACCATATGACGTCATCGGGGATTCTGATAAAACCGTTGGGAGGACACATTGGGAAAGTGAGAGCACAGGGATAGAGATTTAGGGAGTAGCTCCGGGAGTTCTGTATCAACATTTAATTGTAAAGAGAAATAAATGTACTATTGGAACTCCTGAAATCTTGGCCTTATTTCTGTACCAAATCGACCAACACGTTGATCAAATCATTTTTGACAACACCATCGATCCAGCTCAAGCATGAAAAGCATTGGAGTATAATAACATGTTTATAATACAGTGGTGAAAAAAGACGCACCAACATTGTGTGTGACATCACCTGTTTCTACGCAGGAACAATCCATCGGGAGTGATGACAAATAAGAAGAGTTGCCAGAGTGATAAACACTTCAAAATGAAATTATAACCGGTTGTGGTCCATTTTCCTTCACAATATCCTGACACAGAAGCTGTGGCCGCTTGACATCACATCGGATTGATTTTCTGTTAACCTGATCTAGAGAAGGATGCTGACTGATAGTGAAACAAGAGCTGGCAGAGGGTCTTGTGTTTTATGACAACGACACAATAACATTGTCCATTCGCTGAACGTTAGATTGTTTATCAATTGTATCCATAGATTAATGTTCCTCATATTTTGAAAAAGATGACTCAAAATGTCATAACCAATGAATATTATAAAGATCCTATAATTGTGAGGAATCTTTTGATATCAAATATTAAAAAATGGCCTTCTGGGTCATACACATGTTAACTCCAAATAGTGCACAAAATGTTTTAGGAAAAGTTGAATAGTCTTTGCATCTGCCTATTTGCAAATCTATTTTGTATGTGAAGTAAATTAAACTACACACCTGCACTATTAGGCTACACATTTAATAAAATAGTTGCTTTTATGCTTTCAGTTTACTTGTGTTTAGGTGTGTGTGGGTGTGTCATGGATGTGTGTGTGTGTGTGTGTGTGTGAGTGCAGAATCATATATTGAGAATACACATCACGTTCACTTCAAAGATGAACCAAAACCTTTAAACAAACATGATTATAATTGGATCAGTTCTGAGTGTGTGGGTCAGTTCTCACAGGAGCCAGCAGGGGGCAGAGCAGCGGAAACCAGGCTGAGGCTGAGGCTGAGAGAACGGAAGCACAGAAAAACAACAGCACCGAGGCTGTTTCTTTTTTCTTGGCATTTGTTTGATTTTTAGTGACACCAGGACACACTTCAAGCGAATACAGCAAAATATGGACAGATAGTGTTTATTTTATGGTAAGAATTGAACACTTGCCCTAAAAATATGCTCCGGATTATCGCCTTGGAATCGTCGCGTGTGTTAGCATTCGTGGCTAATGCTAATTGTTTTTAGCACCAATGCTACATACACTTTCTACTACATTTCGCCTCGCTTGGTGTTAGATGAAGCGTGTCAAAGCTGTTGGCATGTTTCAGTACGGGTTAGATATTTTTATTTAGATAAAATCGCTCTTGTACGAAGACGAACGTCCAATGTATTGTTGCTAATGCTAAACTATGCTAACCAACATGAATACTCTTTCTAGGTTTACGGACTTTGCATCTGTAAAAGGCACATCTGCATTTTTGGCTGACAACTAGTTTCCAATCCGACACATTTCCATAAAGTCGCTGAGGAGCAAAGACTGGTGGCGTTTGCAGAATGGCGAACAGCACTACTCCAGCTCTGAAGGTTTTGACAGCTGCTGGTCCTGCTGGGAGAAGTAGCCCAGAGGGTTCCCAAGTAAGTGCATCAATAATGCCGCTGTAAATACTTTTTCATCACGGAAGAAAGATTTATTGTCCTTCTAAACCAAGATCACACTTTTAGTTTAGTTTGTTGAGTTTCAATAAAGGGCCATTTACCTCGGGTCTGCCATCTTATGCTGACCATAGGCTTTCTTCCAATTATAGTACAAGAACTATATGCATAGAGCACCTGATATGTTTTGATACTCGAAGGTCCCTATTCCACCGCAGTGTCTTACCTACTCGACTCTGTGCATCCACTTCACTTAATCCAAAAAAGTCAGTTTGAAAGATACACAATTAAATATAGACCGATTGCAGAAAAGCAGCTGCATTTGTATCTTTTTAACTTATAGACAGATTGTGGGCTTTAAATGCAAGAGCAAGTTATCGTGTCCCCACATTATTTTAAATTAATGTTTAAAGCACAATAGGCCATCCTGAAACAAGGCTGTGCCAAGAAAACAAAAGGTCAAAGATTGCCAAATCAAATTTACTCAATCTCTGATAGGGATGTAAATCGGTGACCGTTTAACCGGTGGTTGACCGTCACAGCGTTAACCGGTCAAAGCTGTCGGTTAAAAAAGAGAAAAGGGGGAGAGGGGAGGTCTCTTCATAACGCTATTTTAAGCCCTATTTGCACGATGTGACGAGCGGGTCCCTATCTAGCTGTGTGCGCCAATGTAACAGTAAACTCTGGGCCGACTCTCACGCCGTACGCGCCACATATGCACGCACACATGTACACGCACACACACACACACACATTTTCCCCCCCTCCATTGACACGTAACATCCACACGCATCATCTCTCCCCTGTGTTACCGCCTGCTAGTTGCACACTGGTGCGGGTCAGAACTACATTGGAGCTTATATTTACACACACATACATACATGTATTGCACACACACACATACATATACACACACACAGACATATACACACATACATACATGTATTGTACACACACGCATACCGGTCTGTCGCGCTCCTCTGTGTCACGGAGCCCAAAGCATTTTTGCAAATACACGGCTCCAGTCAAACCACATGGACCATGTTTGTGCTGCTGGTCCTTGGCATCAGCTCCAAACTGATCACTTTTAAACTTTAGCGGAGACCTGCGAGACGCGGCTCGTCACTCGCTGCCCTGACCATGTGGACGAGCTGTCTTTTGCTTAAAAATGCTTTAAGCCGCAGCACAGAAGAATGGGAAGATTAAAACAGCAGTTATCTGTGCGCAAAGGTGCCGAAGCTGTTGCGGGTTTTGATGCCGCTGTCTCGGCTCTGATCCCGTAGAACGCTCAGCTGCTCTTATGAAAAGTACGCGGCTCGAAATGGCTGTTATTTCAAAGAACGTGGACTATTTTAAACTACGCGGTTAACCGGTTTCAACCGGTTAATGAGGCTCGGTGGTCGGTCATGAAAATTCATAGTTTTTTACATCCCTAATCTCTGATGTTGACACTTCGATCATGTGACAGTGCAACTCATCTGGGAGACAGAGGACATGTGTCTTACTCCTTTCATTCAGTTAATCTTGTCCGAAATTTCCCCACTGTGGGACAAAAAAAGAATCTATTAATCTATATGCAAGATATTTTCTCCCCCCTCCCCTCTAGGTATCCTAAATTCCTATTATATAATGTATATGGGATGTCAATGGAGTAGTTTTTGTGACAGGATTTTACATGAAGAGTTTTCCATCTTCTTCCTTTGAACATATGATTTCTCTGCAGGTTCTCACTAAAAAGAAACTACAGGATCTGGTCAGAGAAATTGATCCAAATGAGCAGCTGGATGAAGACGTGGAGGAGGTCTGTGTTTGGTCTTTTCTCTTAATGGTGGCTTTTGGAGCAAATGTTGCATTGTTGTTGTGGCAGGATACAAAGACGTCACAAATGCACATTCTCTAGTCTGTATCTTTAAAACACTGCTCATCTTGAACTTTCTTTACAATTTTTGAATAACTGCGATTATTCACTTTGACCAACATTCTGAAGTCACGTGTCATTAAAGTGTGTTCTTATCACTTTATTCCCTTTTCTCTCAAAGATGCTGCTGCAAATTGCTGATGACTTCATTGAAAGTGTAGTGACTGCTGCCTGTCAACTGGCACGCCATCGCAAATCCAACACCCTGGAGGTGAAAGATGTTCAGTTACATCTAGGTGAGTTCAACAAACATTAAACATAACCAACAGATTTCATTATCAAAATGGTTACGTACAATTGTCGTACATTTCTGCACACCGTTGTTATACTGTTAGTAATGTTGGTTGACCATGTACATTTGACTCTAGTATAATATTCAATTCAATGTGTTCTTGTATAGCCCTAGATCACAACACTCAGAGGACTTTACAAAACTGTCAAATTTGCCAACACAGATCAGAGAGTCCAACAGTTCCAACACAAGAAATCTAATCATAAAATACACATAGCCATTGGTCCATAAGGGGCAGAGACCAATGTCCATAAACGTTGTTGAATGTGGAGGGATAAAAACCCAGTGGTAGAAAGTGAGAAACCTTAGGGACTGGTTATAGATGATGTATTATTCAGTCTAGTACAATCGAAGAGTCATATTAAAATCTAGATATTATTTCTCTCAAAGTATGTTTTCTGTGTTTACATTGTGCTGTTTCGTAGAGCGCCAGTGGAACATGTGGATTCCTGGTTACGGCTCAGATGAGATACGGCCATTTAAGAAAGCTTGCACCACAGAGGCACATAAACAGGTAAAGTAGACCGGACCTGGTTTTAACCTCGCAAAAATAAAACCAAACTAATATTCATTTAATAATAATTTAATTTCTCTTTGTTTCAGAGGATGGCACTGATCCGCAAGACAACCAAAAAGTAGCAAGACTGTTCCTTACTCTGTTGAACTTATTGTGTATTTCTTAAATCCTTGTTTTCTTTTTTTTTTAATGAAGAAAAATGTGGTTTGGGTAGGATTTTTGTTTTTGTCATTTAGAGTTATGAAATACATTTTGTTGTTTGTTTTTTTACCACCATTACACAAAGTCTTGTGTACTAAACCTTTAAGAACGTATTTTTCCGTGTACCTGACAGAACAACACAATGACTGCATTTTTTTTTTGCCAATAAATCTTTGCTAATGCAGACTGGTATTCCACATGATGATTATTTACAATTTTTCATACATTATAACTATTTAAAAATACTGTGGTGTTTGATCCATGACGTTGACATTTAACAACAATCTTCTCCCACTTATGTAGTAATCAAGTAACATGGGCCATTGTGGGTGATGTCCAAATACAAATATAATGTGGTTTCTTTACTTACTGTATTCTAACGTTGTTTAACGCCGGGACTCCAGTCAATTTGACGGCTTTTAGTTTTGGACGTGTAATTTCCCAGGTACAGACTGTTTCTACGTGTACATTTCTATGATGATTATAGTTATGCAAATATCTTTAACTGAGTAGTTCTGCTTTTAGATCCCAGAGCAGTCATTTTATACATTTGCTTTCTATGGCTGTTCAGTCCCCTTTTTCTCCACGGTACTGGCTCTGTATTCATCCTGGTTTGATTTTCCATCTGAGAAGAGCAACTGCTGGTTACCATAGCAACACACTGTTTATTGTAGTCAGCATTTATTCTTACACCAAAATGTTTTCTATTCACTGGTTTTAGCAATTATTAAAAGTTAGTAAAAGTAACAATCTTACAAAAGATTTTGAATCTAATAAAACTAACTTCTAGGGTCATTCCTCTGATTTAAACGGGAGCAGTCAAAATGATGCCTTTGGGAGTTCCAGAAGTTTGATTTCTAGGAGACCTTGTGTTCGTAAAAAGGTTTGGGCAGCGCAGTGGTTATCACTCGCTTCTCAGCAAGAACATCCTGTCCACATGTGTCCTATAATGAATTTGACACAAACTGCAGCTTTAACATGTGATGAAACACTTTTATGAAACAAGTTTCCCACCACCATCTTAAAGGATATTCTGTATATAAATATATAAACAGAATAAAGACCAGTGTAGGCCTACATACTGTACATCTAAACCCGTGTGGTGCAGTTTTGTTCTGAATAAATCATGTTTTTGCTCATGATTATATGGTGTCCATCTGCATCTCACTTGACAAAAAATATACAACAGCAAATTTGTGATCCATTTATTTTTGTACATTTTCTCACACTGAAATATTTCACAACACAGCTCAATATTATGCTTTTACATTTTTAAAAAGTGTCCAGAGCCCATCAAATATATTTTACAGTACCCATGAGTCCATTATCCTGAAAGTTGTACCGTAGTTGTTTTAATAAAAAATTAATTAAAAGAACAAAATCTATTCCAAACTCATTTTAATACAAAATACCCCTACTGGACTTTACATCCTCTCCAGGAACAAAAGATTTTCCAATCTATAGTTTTTTGCAGTCCAAACATAAAAAAAAAACACTCTTTTTCACTCAAATAATTAACTAACACACACTCTCCAACTTTGACAGATGAAAAAAATACAGTTTAAATCAAACTTGTATAATTCTTGTCTTATCACAGCAGAATACATACAGCTCTCACTTCTTTCCCTTTATCTTTATAACTACAGGTCTCGGTGGGTGTCCAATAAATAAAAAGTACAGTCAAACTTGGCCGATCCGTTATAAGTCATTTTTACAAAGACAAAGTTACCACTCTCAAAAAACAAACAATTTAAACCATTTTGTCAAATCTCGAGTACAGTAAATGTGGTTAAAGTAGTGTTCACTGCAAAAATGATAAAATATGAGGTAATAATTGCTGGAATTGAGCTGTTTTTATCTTAATCTGAGTACATTCTGAAACCTAAAACAAGATTTGTTTAGTCGTATTTCAAGAACTGTAGCTTTATTTCTCATTCAAAAGACATGACTTCTTTTAAAAACAAGACAATTTTGCTTGTCCCATTGGCAAATCTTGTTTAAGCCAGTCAACATGTGCTCAAATTAAGATACAATTGGCCAAATTTGAGCAATTTTTGACTTATATCTCATAACTTTTTGCAGACTTGTAACAAAAGGTTCTATATTACACATGATTCCGCTCGTTACACTCTCAATATTCTACTCTGAGCGTCTTCAGGCCGATGCGCAGCACTTCTTCTCTTTGGCGTCTCTGGAGGCGGTCCGTGCCATGCTGGCCCTCCGGATCTGCAGAGCCTGAGGGGCGGCACACTTGACCCCGTCCCAGCCCTCCTGCAGCTGCACCTCTCCGCTCAGCAGCCCCTGGTACACACGCCGTGCCACCATCTCAAACGCCTGCCTCACGTTGTGCCCGGTTAGAGCCGACGTCTCCACGTACGGCATGCCCAAGTGTCCGGCCAGCTTCTCCGCCTCCTCTCTGCTCACGGCTCTGTCCCCGTGCTCCTCGCGGTCGCCCTTGTGTCCCACCAGCACAAACACCACAGTGTGAGGCCGCACGCGCTCGCACACCTCTGCGTGCCACTCTTTCACGTGCTCGAAGGACGCGCGGCTGGTCATGTCGAACACCAGCAGTCCTCCCACAGAGTTGCGGTAATAAGATCGAGTCACTGACCTGAGGATGACAAGAAAGACTTTTAGAAAATAGTGTGAGTGTAATGAGTGTAAAAGTCTCTCCGGCCTCACACCAAAGTACAACTGTGACATGTTAGTCCCACATGAACCAACTCGGACTCTGAGGAGCACAGGGACTGGCCTCCTGCTGGGACTCTGAGGAGCACAGGGACTGGCCTCCTGCTGGGACTCTGAGGAGCACAGGGACTGGCCTCCTGCTGGGACTCTGAGGAGCACAGGGACTGGCCTCCTGCTGGGACTCTGAGGAGCACAGGGACTGGCCTCCTGCTGGGGCCCAGAGTCAGGACTAAACATGAGGAGGCAGCATTTTATATTTATGCAGCTAAAATATGGACTCATGGCTCATACTGCTTGCGTCGCTTCTGTCAGTCTGCCCCAGGGCATCTGTGGCTACAGTAGTAGTTAATCACAACTCTGTATATGGAATGAATGAGTAATGACATGTGAAGTGTCTGAGTGTCCTGAAAGAGTTATATAAAACTGAAGGATTGTATCTTCACTATTTAATGCACTGTAATCTTTCATTTTAATTGATATTTTATTTATTTGTTTATTTGAATTGGGACGATACACATGAATCAACATTGCTGTAAATGTGTCAGTATTAGCTAACAGCAAGTTTCCAACTGTAGTCCCTAGGCAAGGTGTAAAATGCCTTCAAAGTGCACTGCAAACATTACATTACATTACAATATAAAAGTAACTAGTTAAAACATTACAATTTGAAACACGTCATCAAAACATAAAAGCAAGTAACATCATGAGTGGTTACAATCTTGATTGTCCAATAACCAGGTTTTTAACGTATGTTTAAGGTCTTGAGTGTGGTGCTCTTTCTTATATGGACTGGTATCAATGCCTTGTTTTGTTTAGTTTATACAAATGCACTTACCGTTTCTTACTACATTCCATATATAATTTTATATTATAATTTTATAATAGCAAATAATCTCCACTCTTACCTTGGAGAAATTTACATTTACGACACACTTATATTTTGACCATGTCTGCTCAAAGACTTGACTGTACTTGGCGTGGACTTGTATTGTAACCAAATTGAGCAACTGGTTCCCTCCACATTGTAGTCAGTCTTTGTGCTTAAGCTCCGTTGTTGCTAAACGTGTCTCATGTGAACATTCAAAATAACTTGTGACATTATAGATTAAGTTCTCAAACATAACCTCAGTTTTGTGAAGTGGTTTGGCTTTTCTGGAGGTGCATCTCATTTGTCATAAACATAAGTGTATCGTTAAAATGAGCAGTGGCAGTTCATGGTGGATGTGTACACGCTCGACCACACGTGTGCAGATTTGTAAACTAAATTAACACTATATAACTATGTATTCCCATGTCCAGTGCTGTCTTTACTCTGCATATGGAGAAGGGATAAACAAATACGAGCTTCTGCTGCTCTCCAGATTTGCATGAGCTGCAGGAGCTTCTGCTGCCGCCGTTTGACTCTGTTTAGCAGTTTATGGACTTTTCTTATCTTCTGATGCAACTATTACAAAGATCAATACTGCTTGAGTAGTGAAGTGTGTCCCAAAAGTGTGTATGCTCTCACAGCCAAAACAAAATTCAATACGTTGATGTAATTAAGAAAAGCAAGTGGATTTTAAGACAAAAAAACATTTGCAACTCCAAATAAACTGCAGTTGGAAGTGTTGCATCTTTAGAAGAATACTAATAACTATCCAGTTATTAGACCCGTAGATAAAAGTATATATCAGTATCACCAATAACTAAATAAACCAGAAAAACTAATAAGATCATGATGTCAGCTTCTTTATGGAGCGACAGACATGTAGGTGTTCTGTACGGCCATCGTTCACATCACCTGAACCTCTCCTGTCCCGCCGTGTCCCAGAACTGCAGCTTGACTCTGATGCCGGGCTCCACTTCCAGGAAGTGCACGTAAAAGTCGACGCCCACCGTCTGGTTGATGGTGTCCAGGAACAGATCTTCAGTGTAACGTTTTAATAAAGACGACTTCCCCACTGTCGAGTCCCCCAGCATGATGATCCTGAACTGGTACTGCCACAGGGTCAGATCCATCACAAACGCTCGGACTCAAGGCTCTGAGAACTAGGAATAAAACACACAGAGCAGGGTAAAGACACTCAAATAGACAAGTGTAAAAGGGATTGTTAAAAGGCAACATACCAACTTCCAAATAGCTGAGTCCACTGTTGACAAACTCCACACCCTCCTCCTGAATCAGCGTGTAATCAGTTCACAGCTCTTATCCAAAATAAACATTCTTGTCTTCAAGGGCAGACATACTGAACCTCTACCGTTTAGGAATCCTGCTTTTCTCTTAAATGTGCACGAACACTAAATCCAAGTCCCATTTCCAGCAGACGTACATTTGTGAACCAGGCTGTGCACTTCCAAAGTTTGCATGTCATTACTTGACAGAAGGCGGGGTTTGATCACAAGAACACAAAAGCACAGGCCCATATAAAAATAGGAGGAGGAATGGAGCTAGAGTTTAAGGAAGTGATGGGAGCGGTGAAAACACACACACACTTCCTGGTAAATACTGAACACACAACATGAAAGGCACAACGTTCGACTATGGTTTAAAAATATACTTCTTTGTAAGAGAGGAAAGTGGGCACCATATGAGTTCAAATCTCCCGGGAAGGTCAGACGACAAGCACACATTCAGACATTGTTCCATGATGTGTGTAAAAGATAAAGGTGGAACTATATCCATTTTTTTCATGGTGGAATATATTTAAAACACTAAAGACCACTCAACCTCAATGTCCACCAGCGTTTTGTTAACATGTCATAATAACTTTTAGGTAAAGGGGAATTATCTATCATATATGGCTCACTCCAAACTAAACGATACCAACGTGTGGGTCAATGACACAAAAAATACCCAAAATGTCCGCAGCCGTTACCAGCGAATGTCCACAGCCCCCACTGTTGTTTATTTCTGGTTTGTTTGTCCAGTGAAGGGGGCACTATTCAAACACCAATTTCTTTAGGCTCGTACTATTAATAGCTCCAGACATTTTGGACGCAACTGCTACGTCCATAACACCCAGTTTGTCTGCAGTTATTGAATATTTCTTTGCATAATGTATAATCTATAAATACAGATTTATTCTAGTTATATCCCCAACCATTAGCTATTACATAGTCTTCCCGGTCCTTCCTGTTCATTATTCTATTTACAAAGCCTCCAACATCACATGTACCGTTTCTTTATTAAGCTAAAGATAATTTTTAGAATAACATTTTAATTTGACGTACTGTATATAGCTGTGTGTGCTGTAAAATTCACTAATCTGCTGTGTGCGGCTCATTCCTACTGTTATGTAACTTATGATGCAACACTGACATTTCCCCACTGTGGGACAAATAAAGAATCTCTTCATCTTAATCTTAAATATATTGTATTATATATATATATGTTATTGTAGATACAGATCTTACTTTTCTATAGGCAGTTTTCATCAATGTTGTGTATTTAAACATACTGCTGCTAATGTACAGATGTAAACATACTGCTGCTAATGTACAGATGTAAACATACTGCTGCTAACATGTACAGATGTAAACATACTGCTGCTAACATGTACAGATGTAAACATACTGCTGCTAATGTACAGATGTAAACATACTGCTGGTAATGTAGATGTAAACATACTGCTGCTAATGTACATACTGCTGCTAATGTACAGATGTAAACATACTGCTGCCAATGTACAGATGTAAACATACTGCTGCTAATGTAGTTGTAAACATACTGCTGCTAATGTACAGATACTAACAGATAACTACACTTTACTTGCACTAGATTACACAGTAGTTTATATTTGCCTCTTATTTTATCTATTTATCTATCTATTATTTTCAAGATAGAGATTTTATACTTTTTATTGATGCTAGAGTTGGAGATTTTGTTTTATTTGTATTAGTATAGCTATTGTTCACTTAACGTGTGCCGTGTGCTCCTCTTTCCTCTAACTGTTCTATAACTTGTGATGCAACACTGAAATTTCCCCGCTGTGGGACAAATAAAGGATCTCTTCATCTCTTAAATCGATTTCAAAATGTACTTATATTGAGACGCAACTCAAAAATGAACACGGATACTCCATTAAAACAAGCATAATTTTATATATATCTATACATATATATATATTTTGCATGAGTCCAGAAAAAGTTAAGCATTTATAATACTCAAAACAACAATCCCAGCACACAAGGTATTTGATCTGGTCACATAAAACATAAGGTGACATGTTATTGCATGATTATAGTCCTTTTCCATATAAATAAGTTTGGCTTTGGTTTTCGATGAGTTTGACCTGCCGCTCTGTGCGTGATGCTGGGTGACCGATATGTAAACAAAATGTGTGGATATAAGCAGGAAATGGCTTCGAAACACTGAGGTCATGCATTGTGGGTAAAGATAAACACAAATATCCCTGGTTAAATACATTGCAGGTCAAACAGAGCATATATATATTCATGTGTAAGCCCTACATCCACATTCATACAGCCATAAAAACAATATTGTGGGGTAAGGTCAGCAACTCTTTTCTCACTGACAAAACAGGAAACAAGTCTCAGAAGGATGATAAAACAAGTGAAGGAGAGATACATTCTTCTCAGCAGAGCGTCAAAAGCCTTTGATTTTTCACGGTTCAATCATACATGTTCGTACCATCAGGCCCTTGTGGTTTTGTGGCTACAGTTGGAGAGTTTCTCACGACAGAGGGGGAAACTTGACTTCAGACAGTTCTTCGTCCGGAGAGCTGCTGCCGCTGTGGTCGCTGTAGGTGTCCCTGCAACAGAAGCCCAGGACACTTTCAAGACGTTATCCACGAGTTTTAGTGCAACGCTCCTCCCTAATAAATTCAAGATCCAAGGATTTTTTTGCCTTTTGCAGTAAAACCACATTGGAAGCTAGCTATAAATGCTACAATATCAATATATCGATATATCTCCATCCATATATACAGAGTAAAGTTATTTACATAAAGGGCAGTATAAATAGTAGATAAAGTGACATTCAGAGGACATTCTGAAATTGCAGTATTGAACATTGCACATGATTAATAATAAAACACATGTTTATTGCAGAGCGTCAAG
The DNA here is from genome assembly GCA_964034765.1 of Knipowitschia caucasica. Lineage (NCBI taxonomy): Eukaryota > Metazoa > Chordata > Actinopteri > Gobiiformes > Gobiidae > Knipowitschia > Knipowitschia caucasica. The sequence goes on along the minus strand of OZ035829.1, from coordinate 5,749,143 downwards.
AAAGAAACTATTCACAAAATGACCCCTGGAATAGATTTGCTACTGTGTTAAATGTTATACTTATCTGGCGATTGCCGTTTTATTTTTGAGTGATAATCGAGCAATACATTGAGAAATTATAAATATAAACATTCATAATTCCATGCACCAAAATGGAAAGAACGTTTTTCACTTTAGAAAATAAATCAGGAATACAGGTTTTCTTTTTGAACTATTATTTACTATTTTCATTCAAAATTACGTCTACATCTTTTATGTGTGACCTAAATAAGAGAGGACGGAACGAGGCGAGGTTCTTTCTGGCTCTAAACGTGTCCGAGAGTTCGTATCACAAACCGTCAAAATCCTTTTATTATTGGGCAACTTTGAAGGCTGTGAGTGGAGCAATTAGGCCATTGTGAGATGAAAGGAGGTATGAATGTACACGGAGCTTAATAATAGGAGCTTAAAAAGAAACGGATAAAACAAATCTTAGTTTTGAAGCCATGTTTTATGCAAGAGGAGGGTTGGTGATAATAATAATAATAATAATAATACGTCTATTCACAGTGATGATTTCAAATATATGTTAAAAAGCCTCTGTCCAGGTTCAGTTCTAGTAAGTAAGTAAGTAAGTAAGTAAGTAAGTTTTTATTTATATACCGCCTTTTCACTGCAGATCTGAGTCTCAAAGCGGTTTACAATTGTTAATTTTGGGCATTTGTCTCTCACTCCACACAGAGATGGGAGCGGGGTCGCCAGTACAGGAGGCACATGCTAGAACTATTGGACATGTTTTTAGTGGTAGGGGAAACCGGAGTACCCGGAGGAAACCTACGCAGACACGGGGAGAACATGCAAACTCCACTCAGAAAGGCCCTGGTCCGACCGGGATTCGAACCCAGGACCTTCTTGCTGAGAGGCGAGAGTGCTATCCACTCAGCCACCGTACCAAGTTATTTTGAAAAGCAAATAGTCTTGTTCAAATAAGTTTTTCAATATATTCACATTTTTAGGGGTGTGCTAAAATACACAACTTCATGCTTATAAGTATGTAATTAATTTACACTTGTGTCAATTAATGTAAACATTCTAAATACCTATTGCACGACCCTATTCACCAATAGGCACTTTTCTAGATCTTTGGAAATCATAGAAATTTAGAAATAGATGTTATACTTCTATATTATGTTGAAGATAGAGATGATATACGTGTGTCTTTGATGCTAGGGTTAGAGATTCTATTTCATTTTAATCATTCTGAAATTGCAGTATTGAACATTGCACATGATTAATAATAAAACACATGTTTATTGCAGAGCGTCAAGAAAGAAACTATTCACAAAATGACCCCTGGAATAGATTTGCTACTGTGTTAAATGTTATACTTATCTGGCGATTGCCGTTTTATTTTTGAGTGATAATCGAGCAATACATTGAGAAATTATAAATATAAACATTCATAATTCCATGCACCAAAATGGAAAGAACGTTTTTCACTTTAGAAAATAAATCAGGAATACAGGTTTTCTTTTTGAACTATTATTTACTATTTTCATTCAAAATTACGTCTACATCTTTTATGTGTGACCTCCTGTTGGTGCCCAGAGTCAGGACTAAACATGGGGAGGCACCGTTTCAGATTTATGCTGCTTAAATCTGAAACCGTCTTCCTGAAAATGTGAGACAGGGTTCTTTTCTGACAATGTTTAAAACCAGGTTAAAACAGTTCTTTGTAGCTGTGCATACAACTGAGGGATTGCATCTTCACTCCATATAATGTGCCGTGTTATTTATGTTTTTGAATTAGAAACCGGACATGGCGAACAGACGGTACCTTGGAGAGAGTTGACAGCCCTTGGCCATGTAGCTTTGTAGTTTCCCCGCTGCGGCTAACAGGAGACCAAAGTACGGCGGAGAGGGGTTTATGGGCCTGGACGTGAACTCTGGGTGGTACTGCACTCCCACAAAGTAACAATGGTCTAAAACAACAACAACAAAAAACACACAGACATTGTATTAAGATTCCAAAACTGCACACAACAAACACACACTGCAATTCTTTTAAAAAAAAAGATGTGGTAATAATTGCTTGAATCGAGTGGTTTTTATTATTTATTATGATAGCCCGTTGTGACTGTCTGAAGCTATTTAGTATTCTTGTATCTTTTTTAAAACAGGATCGTTTTGCTTGTCCCATTGTCAAAATGTGCTCAATATAAGATAGAGGTTGTCAAATTTGAGTAGTTTTTGACTTATTTTTGATCGCTCTTTGCGGTGCTGAGCTTACCGTCCAACTCGATAACCTCCATCCTCTCCCCGTTCACATCCTGGCCGACAAACTGGAAGCCCTTGTTCTCAAAGTGGTGCTTCAGCTCACGGTTCACCTAAACAGAACCCCAATTACGGCTTGAAACGCTTTGATGACATTCAGGCGACGGATAAAAATCTTCCCGTTGTTACGATCATTCAGTAAATATGATTAGCAATTTCACCTCGAATCTGTGCCTGTGTCTTTCATCCACATGCTCCACGTTCCCGTATAGTTTTCCTGCAACAAAGAGTTCCCTATCAATACTGGGAACTTCAAAAGAGTTTCAAAAATTCTTCTTGCGATTCGCTTGAGGTACACACAGGCGCACACTTACTCATAACACCGTTAGCGGAGGTAAAAATGGTGCGCCTCTTCCCTAACCTCATGGTCCCTCCCATCTGCCCGGAGTTGTGCTCGGGCATGTCAATCACCTGTCCACATCAAAAGGCCCAGAGTTAATGCTATTCCGGTCGAGGCGGCTGCAGCTAGCATGCGCTGCGTATAAAGGAGATCACTTACCACTGGGTGTTTGGTTTCGGGATTAAATTCTGTGGAGTTGGCATCTGAAAAGGAGGTAAGCAAAAAAAAAAAAAAAAAAAAAAAGAAATGTTAAAAAAAACGACCCCAAAGAAGATCAAATGAATCAAACCACAAATCCAGACTGCTTTCATCATTAAACTGAGCGTGAAGGGAGCGGAGGCCTCTCTGCAGCAGCGGGGTGCGTAGACTCGGGTAATCACTCACCTTCCCAGCCCAGAACGTTGCGGGCGAACTCGCACACGGCCAGCTGCATGCCCAGACAGACCCCTGCGCACGGACAAAAGCGGCGAGGCAAAAGCAAAATCAGTGGAATTGCAAAGACTGGTAAATAAGAGAGGACGGAACGAGGCGAGGTTCTTTCTGGCTCTAAACGTGTCCGAGAGTTCGTATCACAAACCGTCAAAATCCTTTTATTATTGGGCAACTTTGAAGGCTGTGAGTGGAGCAATTAGGCCATTGTGAGATGAAAGGAGGTATGAATGTACACGGAGCTTAATAATAGGAGCTTAAAAAGAAACGGATAAAACAAATCTTAGTTTTGAAGCCATGTTTTATGCAAGAGGAGGGTTGGTGATAATAATAATAATAATAATAATAATAATACGTCTATTGACAGTGATGATTTCAAATATATGTTAAAAAGCCTCTGTCCAGGTTCAGTTCTAGTACCAAGTTATTTTGAAAAGCAAATAGTCTTGTTCAAATAAGTTTTTCAATATATTCACATTTTTAAGGGTGTGCTAAAATACATACTTATAAGCATGAAGTTGTGTAATTAATTTACACTTGTGTCAATTAATGTAAACATTCTAAATACCTATTGCACGACCCTATTCACCAATAGGCACTTTTCTAGAAATTTAGAAATAGATGTTATACTTCTATATTATGTTGAAGATAGAGATGTTATACGTGTGTCTTTGATGCTAGGGTTAGAGATTCTATTTCATTTTAATCAGTATAATTATTGTTCATTTATCTTGTGCTGTGTGCTCCTCATTCCTACTGTTCTGTAACTTTTGATGCAACGCTGAAATTTCCCCACTGTGGGACGAATGAAGGATCTCTTAATCTTATGCAACAGATTTATTTAAATTCTTACCTAAAAACGGCTTGTTCTGCTTCCTTGCCCAGTTGATGGCCAACATCTTGCCTTCTGTGCCTCTCACGCCAAAGCCTCCAGGTACCAACACTCCCCTGCGAGAGAAAATATAATACACATTGACTAAACTTGCTTTTTTCAACTTGTTCGACCTTCAGCAAACTCCACATTCGGTCGATATGGGAATAACAACACCGCAGAAAGTTTCTCTCCTGGTCAAAAAAGTATGTGAATGATGTGTGCACCGGGAGAAGGCAGAGCGTGGAGCACCCGAGGCAATGTGGACGTCAAACCTAGCATCTCACTGGACACCTGCCACAGCCACTCGCCCAATTATTTCATTTAAATCCTCCTGAAGGCCTTCCTCATCCTCCCCCGGTCGCTGTCGGCTGTCAGAGTGGCTTGGCTTGGATATTGCATCTTAGTTTTCCTTCACCTCCATTTTTATGTCAAGCGTTTTATTTTCACATCAGTTACTGTTGAGTCCCGCTGCTGACACATCACTGGCTAAATCAAAACGCTTTTGCCGTTGCTGTGTTTTGATTTTCTGGTGCGCCACGACAGACGCTCTGGAAATCACATTTACTTTTAAAGTTATTGATTTCACTACTGCGCAGAAGAGAAGGTTTTATTTATTTTTTTTGGTTGGCAAGGTTCCAGCCCAGGTTTTCTTGATGCAATACTCTTTGGATAAGCAAGTAAAATGTCAGGCACGTTACGGTGTGGTCCTTTCAGATCCAATGCACTCCATGTACAGTCGACATCTTCAAAGTCAAGTTGATTAAGCCCTGTGCTCTTTAAGACCTTTTCTATAATCATCGGATTGATTTTACTGTACAGATCGATACTATGATGAATTGCACAGCTTATGGCGACCATTGTTTAGTATCATAAATCGCAGAGAGACTAAGAGTCCAAAAGAAAACCACCTGGCCCTGATTAAATAAAAAGCTCCTTGCCTTAATATGCATCTTCAGAGAGAATTAGGTTCACTTCAGCCTCGAGCAGTGACAACAAGGGCTGGTCCACACTGCCTCCATGTGGAATCATGGAAAACAGCCTCTGCCTCATCATAAGTTTGGTTTAAAAATGTCACTGTTGCAACTGGAAAACTAAGTAAATTAATTGTTACTTGAAGCCCCAAATTGAAACAGCAACGACATGAAAAATATCCAAATAACTTATTACAGGGATTCTGCAGGAAGCGAGGTTAAACATGTTTGCACACTTCTTTTTTCTTCTTGAGAACTTCTATCCATACCAGATGTGATATGTACATTTCTCCTGTGTGAGATCAATAAAGTCTATTTTTTTTCTTATCTTATATTATGGTACTTTTTGATTTGCCTTGGTCTTAATCAGTTCACCAGAAACGTGCTTTGTTGATGTCCCAAGATGCAATTTCACTTTTCAAGACCCTGCTGAAACCGCGAGCAAACACATTTAAATCATAATAATCTACGTACTGAGCGCTACAGAGGTGCTGCCAGGCTTCATGATACTTCACTGGGTCGTCCGTCTGAGTCGACAGCTCTAGGTCTGCAGAGTCTATGTACTGTCAAAGCAAAAACAACAATAGATTATGAAGAGCTACAATTCAGTGGGTGTGTACTTTAATGTCAAAACTATCACACCATGGCATTTTTAATATCCTCAGTAGGGTATTGTGTCATTGACTCATTGACTGCCAGTTATTAATGATGACTTCACTGATTTTCAAGACTCATAGAACATTGTGTGCTATGACTATAACAAACATGAAACCAGAGTCTGGTTTTGCCAAAAAAGAATCCTAGTTGGGCTAGTTTTGATGCCAAGAGTGCCAAGAGTGCCGGTCCTGCTTCCTGACTTGGGCAATATTTTTCAGTTGATTTGCTAGCTCGCACTAGGCCCAGTGGACCAACAAAATATACAGGTATTTTCAAGTTATGTCTCCTTTAAAACACATTTAAATTCAATTACATGAATATTGAATAGATGTAGCCAGCCGCCACTGGTTATCTGGTAATACACAGTGGTCCACACTTTATACACTTTTCTAACCGACTGAACTCATGACTGCTAAAGTGTGATCGTATCAAACCTGTTGGTTGTAGGTCTGAGCGCTGCTGCAGCTGTCAAAAGTTGTGCATACACTGTAAATCACAGCTGCAGAGGACACTGGGCTGAGGGACAGGAGCCGGACTGAGGGCCACAGGAAGACCTCGTCCTCTGAACTAATCCTAGTTTGCACATAAACCACAATTTTGTTCTTGTGACTTCAAAAAGATAAAGGCCACGTTAAAGGCCAGCGGTTATATAATGTTTGATTATACAAGTGGTGCATGAGAAATATGCTGTAAAAAAAAAAAAGCAAAATTGCACATAAAGTCCAGGAAAGAGCGAGGCCACGAAAGGTAAACCATGAAGTTAAAGCGAGGGAACCCTGATGAGGTTTTAATTGTTTACCTTGACCTGCAGTTTGTGGTTAATGGCCAGTGCAGAATGTTCTAGGGCTTTAATGACCGAGGTGTAGGAGTCAGACAACTTGGTGTATTTTCCCACCAGTGCTATGGAAACACACTCCAGTAGGCGGTCGGACCTGAAATAAGGAACACAATAAATCACTTGAGGTCAAATCCCCGGCAGGTAGCAACAGCAGAAAACAACAATGGTTCATGGCTCATCACCTTTTCCTCGTATCAAAAACATTCCAAATGCATTGACTCACTGAAACCCAAAGACATTTGTTTTATGTATTAACTGTAAAAAAAAATCTTATTGATTTTGATCAATAAGTGAAAAAAAGTAGGTCATGACACAATTAACAGTACTTTACAGTACCAACATTTCTTGCATAAAACTCAATAATTGGTCAGTAAAGTTTGTATGCTTATTTGATTTTGATTAGACTTCAGTGTGAGCCCACCTTTGGTAAATACATCACGCAGCATTGTTTATTATTAACATTTTCATTTCACATAATGCTCGACCGCGGCATGAGCAGATTATTTCGTTTCTGGCATGCAATTAGACGCACCCCAGTGGGAGACGCATAAAAGTCATCTTACCTTATGCATATCCACAACAATCAAAATGAGTGAGAACTGTAAATTCCGGACTATAAGCCGCAGCTTTTTTTCCCTCACTTTGAACTGGCTTTCTGTGGTGCCAATAACTTTTTACCAAGTACAACAGTAGACCAACAGAACTGATGAGTAGTTCACAGGTCAGATAAATTGACCTCTAAGCGCTTTGTGTTGCCCTGTGTATGAAAGGCGCTCTACAAATAAACTTTGATTGATTGATTGATAATCCAACATGGAAAATACTAGAAGACGAGACTGTTTATTTAAAGGTTACAGGCACCGTTAGAGGAAAAGCATTTGTAATATATATTTGTTTGTTTCCAAGCGGATTAAATGAAGTTTAAAAACGTCCTTACTCATAATATCCTTGTGTAAATATCTCATATAAAAGTGTTTTTTAGTTCCAGTAGTTTTTTCTGCTTCACACTGGAAGTTTAACATCAGCTGGTGACTCACTTCTTACAGAAAAAAAGAACATTTACATTTTTCAATATCATTAAAAGGAACAGGCCACCGTGTTTACATACTGACATATGTTCGTACCTTAGACTAGTTGATATGTACCTGTCTGGTCTTTGTCCGTGCGCTCTGTCTTGCAAACGGAGCACAAACTCAGCCTCTTCCACAGACTGTATAGTACCAAATCAGCTCCCGTTAGAAGCTACCAAACTCTTCCACGTGTTCCCTATGTAAATACAGTTACGTGACGCGTTACACTACAAAGTATAGTAACACAGAAATGTAACATGTCGATTTTCTCAGCGGATAAAAAGGGGGACTATATTGTGAGGCGTAATAATACGAGGAGCACTACGTCCGCGCACTAACTCCTAAAGACTTCTCTCCCGCTCACTTCCGTCAATAGAAGCAGCGTGCGTGGGAGAGAAGTCTTTAGGAGTTAGTGCGCTTTGTAGAGTAACACGTCACGTAACTGTATTTACATAGGGAACACGTGGAAGAGTTTGGGAGCTTCTAACAGGAGCTGATTTGGTACTATACAGTCTGTGGAAGAGGCTGCTGTGCTCCGTTTGCATGACAGAGCGCACGGACAAAGACCAGACAGGTACATATCAACTAGTCTAAGGTAAGAACATATGTCAGTATGTAAAAACGGTGGCCTATTCCATTAACAGGTGCGTCTTATAATCCCATGCAATTTGTACAAGTACAAAATTCAATTTCTTACTAAATATTAGAGACTGTGGCTCATAATCAGGTGCAGCTTATAGTCCGGAAAATACTGCCTCTACCAGATCTGATGTCAATAGTAACTTAGTATGCACTCAACATGCAGTCACCTGTCTGACATCTCCTTCCATTTCGAGAGAATTCTTAGGGGCTTCATTTCGACAGGCAGGTTGAGCCGCTCACAGAAATAACTCACTACGCCCTGTTTCTCCAGCAGCAGAGGCACACGATACACCGATGTCACGTCCTGAACACATATGACCTAAAACATGGACAAGCAGGAGAACATGACACCTGCCACAGTGACCTGCATCAGGCCTGGGACCATAACCAGCCATTACCTGTGTAGGCTCCACGTGACAAAACATAGAAATCTTTTCTTTTACAGCAGTTTCCAGGGGTGTGGTGCATCTACACATAATCTGTAATTCAAAGCAGATTAAGTTTGCTTTTCCTTGAGTGAATGATACTTATTGAGCTGTGATATAACTTACCAAATCAGGAGACAAACCCAGGCCTCGAAGCTCCCGCACACTGTTTTGGGTTGGTTTGGTTTTCTGCTCTCCTGTGGTGTTAGGCTGTCATTTTTTTTTTTTTTTTTTTTTGGAAGTCATGCAATGAAAATATCAGGATTTATTTCAGACAAATACAACCCTACACACAGGTGTGGAAAGACCAGAGAAGACTTGGTTTGTTCGTTGATTGTAATGGGGTAAATACGATAAAGGGCTGGTCAGTAGAGTACAAAGAGCCTTACCTGTGGCACCAGGCTGACGTGAATGTTGCAGAAGTTCTCCCTCTTCACCTTGAACTGAAACTGTCTGAACGCTTCGATAAAAGGCATACTCTCGATGTCCCCGACCGTCCCCCCCAGCTGTGGACACAAGCGCTGGCTGATGAACGTGCATCTTCTCAAAACCTCCAGGTAATGAATACTTACCTCGACAACACAAACTTGAGGCTCCACACCGTCACTGTCCACCGACACTTTGGCCTGTTTCATCACCCACTCTTGGATGGCGTCTGTAATGTGAGGCACCACTGAAAAATATACATATGATTATTAGCAGTTAAGACAAGACATGGAAGTAGAATGGACCTAATCGCTTCAGAACATGCTAGAATAGTTTTTCCCTTTTACCCAGTGAAATTTTTTAACAAACAAGATCACAACAAAAACACAATATCACAGTTCAGGAACTTGAGATTAGTGTATTCATACTTTTATTATTGCTACATTTTTTGATGCTTAGTCACACGTTCAGAGATGTGCTCAGCCATGCCAATCCTCAAAAAGTCAAATCTAACTCCATGATTAATGAATAATGAAGAATTTATAGAACAGGTTTATTGAAATTCATGCACACCTCTGGGCCCTTACCAGCACTGTTAAATGTTTGCTGTGTGCATTTATATATTAGAAATGTATTAAGATTTTATTAGCATGACTTTACATATATTTTTTACTCATTATAACTTGTTTGCACCTTGCGCCAAAGCAAATTCCAAGTTTGTGAATTCCTGTTACAATGGCAATATAAAATAATTCTGATTCTGATCTGGGCTTTCATTTTGCCCCTCATCAGCTGCAGGAGAGCAAACTAAAGTAAACGTCGTACACACCTTGTACAGTCTTTCCCAGATAGTCGCCCCGCCTCTCTTTAGTGATCACAGACTGGTAGATTTTCCCTGTTGTGAGGTTGTTGTCTCTGGTGAGTCGAATATCCAAGAAACGCTCATAGTTCCCCAAGTCCAAATCTACTTCTCCACCATCATCGAGGACAAAAACTTCACCTACAATCCAAGGATATTTGAATGAGCGAGGAATGATGCAGAAAAAATGCAAAACTCAACCCACCATGTTCGTACGGCGAGAATGTTCCAGCGTCTATGTTGATGTAGGGGTCGATCTTGATGGCTGTGACATGAAGCCCACATGATTTGAGAAGGGTCCCCACACTGCTGGCGATGATGCCTTTCCCAATGCCAGATATGACTCCTCCAGTGACCAAAATGTACTTCATGCTAACCAAGAAAGAAAAGCCACAGGAACAGGAGTCGGTGACAAAATGTGTGTGTTCATGTGTGTACAGCAGTCCCCAGCATCGTCATATTTATCTATAACCATGCATGAAAAACTCAATTTGAATAGATGAGGATTGACATGAGCACAACTCTTAACTTAAATTTGGTCTTTTTAAAAATGTATTTAATCAGGAACAACGCATTGAGATTAGTAATGAGTAAAGTAAGGATAAATTGATCGTTCCTGAGCTGTTATATTGTATTCTCGTCCTAATTTCGTTTGTTCAAAACCGTCAGAGGGTAATAAATGAGAAAGATTATTCTAACATGTCAGTTATGTGAGGCGACAGTAGCTCAGTTGGTAGAGGATTGGCCTTCAGGCCTGAAGGTCGTGGGTTCAATTCCCACCTTAACACCGACTCCCACTGATGACTGCTGTCGTTGTGTCCTTGGGCAAGACACTTAACCCCACTTTGCCCAAAGCCCCCACTGAAAGATCAAGGCTATGCTCACACTCAGAGAGCAGCCGTCCTCCTGTGGACTCACCACCTGCAGAGGGTCAGTGAGGGGCTGGTGCTATGAGACTTGGGTGGCATCTCTGACTGCCACCCCCCTGACCCAGAAATGGATTAAAGGGTAGAAAATGGATGGATGGTCAGTTATGTTGAGTTTTAGCAAAATCTTTTGTTTTTGAGAAACTGGAAAATTGGTACCCATTTTAAATCCCAAAATGTATTTTGTCAGCCAATTGATAAACAAAAACCATCAAAGTCCTGGAAAAGAGAAAAGTATAATTAAAACGGTGTCCTCCCTTTTATTTGGAGTCAACGCAAACTTTTGTTTTCTTTTAACATAAGCCCAAAAATTTGCAAGAAAGTTCCATGAGATTTCACAGGGGTTCTGCCGGGAGCATTTTGCGTTACTGCAGGTTCATACAACTCATTTCCAGTGACATTTGCTGCAGCTGTGAACGGGGAATTGTTCAAACCCATTTTTGGATTCTACCGTCAAATGCTTAAATGTTTCATGGTAAATATACAGGAATGTACCTCTTATATTTACTATGGAACATTTAGGCATTTAGAGTTTTATCTTTCACTGCGCAGCGATTGATACCACTTATAATTTGAGTGAATGAGTTGCCAGAGGCCAAAACCACAGGGCCATAGGGACATAAAGGGTCCAAACATGTGTTTATGATATAGAGGGTTCTCAGATAGTTTGAGATACGTGTTTAAAGGGCGTTGTCGTAAAAAATAGGAATTATGACCTGATAATATGAGACAGGCTTCTTCTCTGAGTGTTCAAATCCAGGTTCTCAAACAGTTCTGTTTAGCTGTGCATCCAAGGAACATGCTTGTTGATACACATGATACTGTTGTGTATAATGTTATGTTTACTTTCTACTCTTGTTTTGTAAAGAATTTAGAATTACCTTGAGAATAAATTGATCTATCCAAAAATAAAAAAAACATGCATAAATTATAATCATTAAAATCTACATAAACATACAAAAAAATACAACTCCAATCCCACAGGGCATTAAAACACAAACAATTAGAGCACAACAAATATATTTAATATTATATTATATTAATATATATATATATATATATATATATATCACATAAGGAGTTAAAAACCTTAAGACATTAATATCACACATGGGATTAAAATTATAAATAGCCACAGTGCATTAAAATAGTACAGATAAAATAATTCAGTTGTATTGTATTGTACTGTACTATTATGTACAAGCCCCAACGCGCAAACACAAAATCTACTGGCGGGAAGCACCTTGACTTTATAATCTTCTCATGTGTCAATCTGAGGTAACGTCGCAAAACAACAACACGCTGCCATGTTTAGGTAAATGATGGTGCTACTCTACACTGTTCCCTGCTTTGCACAGAGCCCACACACGCACACCAGCATCAGCATCGACAATTCACACGAAAGGACAAAACTAGCTCAAGTTATAACATAGCTAAATTATTAACACACTATGATCACATTTCCAACCAAAATACACCTTACCTCACACCACGACAAGAACAGACTTTTGGCCCCTTTTTAAAACTAGCAAATTATGCAGGATTTTGCTCTAAATCAGGTAAAGTGAACATATAACATTTAGTTCTTGTTATTGCAGAAGCACGTGTAGAGCAGGCTGACTGGAGGCACACCATGGGAACACTGTACAGCTGCAGCCTTCCGTTTCTATGTGGAACTACAGGAGACTTTTTCCCCTGATTTTTGTCTGACAGGCGAGTCACACGCACGAAGACACGCCCACCCCTGCTGAGTTGACCAATGACCTGAAAGCACTGACGGTTAAACCCACAAGAAGGTTTGCCTTAAGACAACGAAGCGGGGAAATGTAATGCAACTGTCACTACATGTCTATCAATGGCAATATGATTCTGTTCATTTTTGTCTGTGTTTGCCGAGAAAGATTTGGAGCCATTTAAGGTCATAAACGTGCTGTAGATGTAGTGGTATAGATATAACGCTAGCTAAAAGGTAATGTAACCATATTGTGAAGGGCATTATTGATTTGATGGACAGTCTTCCTGAAAATGTGAGACAGGCTACTACTCTGAAAATGTTCAAATCCAGGTGGATTATTTATGTTGTACAAATAAACTTGCCTTTAAGGGTTTGTACTACACAATTTCAGCCACCAGATGGGGCTAATGCACCATCTGAGAGTTAAATTAGACTCTGTGTCGGTGAAGTGCAGTACTCAATTGACCCCTCTTGGTGAAAAGGATCAGTTAAGCTATCACCTGAAATAATAGCCTTTACTATCATTGTAGCCTCTGTATAATACATTTCACCATTACATAACAGTAATGAGCCGGCAGCAGTTTGCCACTTAATTTGATTCTATAAAGTGAAAACACCTGTATACTGTAATTATAGAAAAACAGTTTTAGTTCAAAGTTTTATGATCCACGCACATCCAATGGCAGTTTAAGAGTAGATTTATTTATTTATTTTTATTTTCAAAAATCCATGTCCCTCATTTGGTTCTCTATTTCTCACATCCAAGTAGGTTTGGGCTCTGTGGTATGATTTGTTCTCCAAATGAATTCTTTTTAAGACTCATACGACAAACACAATGTATTATTCAAGAAATCAAAAGGTTTGGTACCACAGCTCATGTCCTGCGTACATTGGTGTTGTTGTCATGTGTTAATTTACCAAACCAGTTCAATATTTTGTTAGTTATGGATTAGCAAATTTCACAATATAATAATAACATACCATTACACTGCTATTCAACAGTTAGCCTTTTCCCTCCATAATTCCTTTCAACAATTGACAGACATTGTAAACACTTGAATGTGTGTTGAATGAGAAAATGGCAAGTATCTATTTCATGAATCTTCTCTATATCTTCTCCTGTCTTCAGTCCTGTTCTCTCCACCTCAGCTGTGGATGCTGTCTCTGCAGAAATCCACTGGTTCTGTGATGGCTGTGTGTTTCAGAGATGGACCTGAGACGGAGTACAAGACTCTGATTGAATATTTTTCAGCGTATTCGCACTCCTTGGCAAGCCGTCTGTTCAAGGAAGTTCAGAAGGAAAGAGACTCCAGTGGAACTCTCCAAGGGGAAAGAGGTCTGACCATTCTGTCTGTAGACGCAGAACCCACTTTGCTGTGGTCTATAACTGCTTTCATTCACCCATTGTTTTGAATATCTATGCACTTTTGTCACTTGATGATAAAGTCCATGCAAAATTGTTTCATTTCTCTCGACAGTTCAGACAATAACAACAGTGTTTCAGATGTTCAAAAAAGGATGACTCTAAGAAGCTAAATCATGTGGATGGAACTGACTCCACATTAGACAACCACAGAGGAGTAAAAATGGCATTAACATAAAAGTGTAAACAAAATAAATTGAATAACTATCTAATGTCTGAAAAGAAGTCATTTAGAGCACGACTATTAAGCTTTATGCACCAATGGAGCCGGTATCCAGCCTGTGTTGTTATGACTATTCTGCTATCCATTCAAATGATCTAATTAAACAATCCCCTTCATTGTATGTGGCTTTTATATCCATTTAATTACATTGTGCAAATGTCATTAGGTACAGCATTGGATGATACACCAGCGATTTCTTCAGATCACAAACAAGAAAGAACCTCCACAACAATACATGATAGATATGGCATCTCAATATTGAGCATAGTCACTTCAAATGTGACGAATTAGCATCAAAATAAAGCTTCTGTCATTAATATCCATCATTAATAATAATAATAATAATAAAAACATATTGATAGTATTGAAAATAGCAGCAGACCTTTATCCAATATCCCAATGACAAACCGTTTAATCCACCGCTTTCATTGATAACATATGTTTATCTTGTGTTTCTTACGACTTTGGAATGTATATTTTGATTGATCAAAAATGGGTCAGGCATAACTTAGAACAAAACTAAGGAAATATCGGGCGATTAGTGTCATTATAGCAGCTCCTGTGCGCAGTGGGCTGTATAAACATTGACCCTGGCTGAGGACTTTCTCAGTATGAGGGTAGAATTTATAATATCGCTGCTTTGCTGAGCGTGCATGCATATTTAATAGCGTTAACATTGTACACACTTATAGGTTACTGTGAGCGTGGCTTTTAAAGGACACCCCCCCATCATACTATGTAAGAGTGAACAACAAAAGCAGCAGGGGTAAAAGTGAGCTGCCTAATGAGAGATGTGAGTAAAGTGTCATCAAAAGTGAATGTGTATTTCAGTTTCATTGGAGAAACTCAAATTTGGTTTGTCTTCAGGAAAGATCTGAGGAAGAATGAAAGGACACAGAATCAGCCTTGTTGTCAGCTGAGAGGAGCCAGGATAGAGGGTTCTTATATCCTTCGACTCATGACGTTGTGTTACAGAAAGGACACACAAACGTAACATTTGATACACAATACAGAAAATCTAGTCATTGAAATCTCTATATCTTTACGCCTTGGCTTTTAACACCAATTGAGTTTTACTGGGGGGCGACAGTGGCTCAGTCGGTAGAGCATTGGCCTTTGTGCATTAAGGTTGTGGATTCGAGCCCACCATGAGACCTACTTCACGACTCCCACTGATGTCTGCTGTCGTTGTGTCCTTGGGCAAGACACTTAACCCCACTTTGCCTGAAGCCCCCACTGGAAGATCTCAGCTCCTGTGGACTCACCACCTGCAGGAGGATCAGTGAGGGGCTGGTGCTCTGTGAACTGGGTACAGCTCCAACTGCCACCCCCCTGACCCAGAAATGGATTAAGGAGAAGAAGATGGATATATAGTGTGCAGAGGTATATACCATACATATAGGGCAGGATAATAAGTAGATAAAGTAAAGGGACATTGCACAGTTGACATTCTGAAATAGCAGTTTTTATGCATTTGGGTGTATTCTATGCTGTTTCTTTTCTTTTTTATTTATCTTTCGTTCTTGTGAAGCACTTTGAGCAGCTGCTGTTGTTGTAAATGTGCTATGCAAAAAAAACCTGACATTGAAATTGACAAAAACATATTTGAATAATTAAAAGCAATAGCCATCACATCAGAATCAAAGAGTGATACGCTCATGTAAAATGCATTCATACATAGTTGTTCAGCAGAGGGGGGTTTCACAATTTGTGGCTATTCTGGCTGTTGGTTTGCTGTCATGTTAGCAATAAGTGACTAGCATTGAACAAAAACGTTCAGTTAATAAGATCTAAACAATCAGATGGAGAGGATTAAGGTCTACAGATTATATGTATATATTTATGTCATGCAAACACAGGTGCAACACATTTGATATTAAACGTAAAAAGGATAACAATAAAAACATATTTGTAAAAAAATCAAGATCAAGTAGTTGGCCACACTTTGAGTTGCCTTGTGCATGAACTATACTTGCCCTGCCTTGCCTTGAAATGGAGTGGGAAGAAGATTAGAATTTATTTAATCACCCCACCATTTTCCATTTACACATGAGCTGCTCTTCTACTGCAAACTTATAATTCAATGAAAAAATAAATTCCCAGAGAGAAAGAATGAATACATACAATGAAACTAAAGAATTAGGCATGGTGCCCCATTAAATTAAATGACTTCATTTTGATTCACAATTTGACACGTAGTAAATTGACCATATTTCATTCACTGACTTGCCCCATAAACAAGCCATTTGCATGTGTTTTTCCCCTTGTTAATATTCACCACTCACTGACAAAAACATGGCCGTAAGCATATGCAGAAACATATAGCATTTTAGAAGCAAAAAAAAACACAAGCCGAGCGGGTTGTTGTGACGGTAAACAAAACAAGGTAACAATATCCTTGAAAAGAATCCATGTCGTGGCGCTCAAAAGCCCCTAAACCCTCGTTGTCCCCGCCCGGTGTTTACCCTCTGCTACATGTGCTCTGCATTCTGCTGTGAGAGTGTGACATCTCGTATTCTCAGCTCATTGCTTCAGCAGTTATTGAGAAAAACAAATGTCAGTTGAAGGGCGTTGTCAGTTTGCTGTCTGCGTTTCCTCCCGTTATGGAGCACATCTAATTCTATTATGAGAAATCTATTGAAGGGAAAGACTTTTATTGGATAACAGAGGACTAACAGTAACTATAGAGTTGAGGCTGAGGTACTGGGGGGAGACGGAGACAGATATGAGAGAAGAAATGACTTTAGTGCACAGTTTGTTATGTGGGAGTGGTGTTTTCTCTGATCCTTTGCTGTTATTATTTCTTGCAGACTTGAAGCATGGGTTCATTTGCTGCAGTCGTTTGTCCAAGGAATGATCTTCTTCTACACCCACCAGAGTAATTGCATTTAATTCTGACAATGACTGCTCTATTCAGAATCCTATCAAACCTCTCCGCAAAGTTGGTAAACGAGGCCAAAGTGTCAATAGTAGAATAGTTCCCGTTATACACATCTGTAAAAAGTAAAGTATCTTGCATCACACTGACTAGACAGACTGTACACAAAATACACACACTTTAATCTTTAATTCAGACACAAAAAGGTCCATATAAAAAATAAAAACAGACTATAATATAAGAAACAAACAAGCAATAGTTACAAAATTCTGCGAAAACAATAAGTTACACATTTTTAACACTGAAAAAATGACTGCAATTGTTGTGATTTGGTGGGATTGCTGCAATATATGTATAGAGCCAATTTTATTTTCAGGAGCACGCCCCGAGACATGCACTTGAGCTATAGCAGGAGTCAATGCATCTGGTTTTGTTTTGGGAACTCAAACGTAACATTATCCCATTGAAATGTAACTTTTCAAAGTGTGAGAGAGATGTCACTGTTGTTTCAAGCCCAGACAATGTTTTTTTTTTTCTTTAAGGAGATGTAGAATGGAACATAGACTATTTTGAGAGTTTAACCATTTTACAACAGCCCTCATCGATGTCAGACTTGGAGTTGTTTGTTCCGTCCTCTCTCGTATCAGAAACGTTTCTTCTTCTTATCATGCTAATTTTCTGCTTTTTTTGTGAAATAATGTTC
The DNA here is from genome assembly GCA_964034765.1 of Knipowitschia caucasica. NCBI lineage: Eukaryota > Metazoa > Chordata > Actinopteri > Gobiiformes > Gobiidae > Knipowitschia > Knipowitschia caucasica. The sequence goes on along the minus strand of OZ035829.1, from coordinate 5,731,411 downwards.
TTTACAACCACATATTTGCGGCACGAAATGTTTATTTTTGTCATTCAGTATACATGTTTATCCATATAGTTTCTTCTAACAACATTACATTGCATTCTATATCAAGAAATGAATAGTGTTTTCAAAAAAGTATAGTATGTATTTATATCTTTAAGGTTATTCTTATGTTTCTCCATGTTATTGTCCAGATTGTACTTTTTTATTTTTTTCATTATTATATTTTTTGTTAGTTTCAATTCATGGTTCAACATGGGCATTGGGCAGTTCACACAATTTCTTCTCTGATCCTTCCATGTAAATTACGCGTTATATTTACCAGCTTTCTATCACATGTTTAAATGCTTTCTATGTCCTTGCCTTTGCAGATAAACATCCTCTTCTCTCATCATCATTAACTTTGCCTTGACCACTGACCACACTCCTTTACATATTTGTGATCCAGCCTCCGTGCTTCTCCTGACCTGTCCTCTTTCTTCCCTCCGTGTCCTTCTTCACTCCTACCCTCCTCCTCCTCCTTCCTTTTTTCAGAGTCTTTTTTCAGCGCACAGCAAGAGCCTGGGCCGCAGCCACCTCCGACAAAACAGATGACACTGCTTTGTTGTTCTTTTCTGCATCTCCGCCACTCACCCCTCCACCACAGCGAGGCAAGGGGAGGGGGGGGGAGGGGAGGAGAGGGGGGCTGGTTCTAGAAGGGTTGATTAATTTCAGACGTACGCTCTTGCCTTTTTTTCCATAGCAAGCCCCTTTAGTAAGACTTGCCGGCTCAATAGACACAGAGAGGTACACATTCATCAGGCCATACGCTGCTTTATACATAATGTGTAATGTGCAAACAAGAGCTGATGCTAGGCTGGCCTTTGCCCCGCTTTGGCAATAAGGGTTTTATCCTGATTGTGTCCGGATCAATATGTCAATGTGTAGGCAAACAAAAGAGAGGCACTGCTGTGGACAGACACGGGGATAGTTCAGATGAAGATGAATGAAAAGGAAGTGTTTTTCGATTGTATGTGAACGGGGGAGGTATTTTACCGTTGAAAAAACAAACAAAAACAACGCAGAGAGAAATTACCTGAGTTAATACTTGTGAGGAGTAATCTCAGAGTGGATATGAAGAAGGAAAATATAATTGACACAAGCCTAAAAAATGCATTGATTATGGAGTTCCAATTCAGCTCTTATGTCTAGGCCATTGAGCAAGACATTTGACACGCATTAAGATGCATTAAGTGGACATGGCGTCTGTTAAAGCTGAATTACGTCATTTTGAAACTAACGCAAGGCAACTCAAAGAGCTTAACAAAACAAAAAAACGAATCATTAAAATCATTCTCGACCAGTCTTTTAGTCTCTGTAAGAGGATCTCATGGTCGACGGTGTCCAAAGCACCACCCAGATCTAACAGGATTACGAGACTTGGCCTGCGTCCGAGTTCAGCCGGATATCGTTTGTTTCCTTGAAAAGGGCGGCCTCAGTCTGTGGTGGGGCCTGAAGCCAGACTGGAACTTATCAAAATTATTGTTTTTATTGTTTTTGTCTTCCAATAACTTATCAAAAGAAAAGTTATTGGTATACACTTTTCCAAGGTTTTTTCCCATAGAAAGATTTGAAATGGTAGGATGATTGGTAAGTACCATGGCATCCAGGCTGCTCCTTTTTAGGAAGGGCCTGATTACTGCAGTTTTCAGGGCCTTTGGGAATGTTCCAGATTGAAGCAACATGTTTACTATCTGCGTGAGTGAAGGTTAGAGATTGCTCAAAACAGCAGTCTGCTATTTAAAATGGGTCACAGTCACAGTTTTATATACAGGCTGAAATTGTGTGGGTTATTTTCTAACTTAGCTTTGAAATCTATCTTTCTGTTTTCACATACTGTACTATTGTCATAACCTGGTGGTCCATGTTAGCCTGAAGCACACATTTAGTTGTGTTAAAGCATCTTACACATGGACCATAGTGTAAACTGGCAAGAGATCAAATGTAAATACATTGGGTTGTGTTCATGTGACATCACAGCATTCCAAAGAGCCTGTGGTTTAAGATGGTTGGGGGAAGGTAGTTAACAAATCATTCCTAGTAACTAAGGTAAGTGTCAGAAGTCAGACTCTTGAGTAAGTAAAAAATCTCTTAACTAATTCCTCACATAATGTCCATAAATACATAAGTTACTGACACATTTCGACATCTTCTTTGTCAGTACAATAATTGGACCAGTAGACTTTCAGACACAATAATAATATGGTGAGTTTGTGAATATAATTCCTATAAAATTATCATCTGGGAATACATTTGGACTTTTTCCCAATAAGTCTTTCAAAATTTGCTTCATTCCCATAAAGTTGTATCGACACCTGCGCCCTCCGACTGAAAATAAATGTCTAGAGCATGAACGCAACCCCATACAGCCAATATTTGAACCTAAGTACACAATTTTTATCGATAATGCTCTCAGTTAGAATCTCTGCTCCTCGAACACTGCTGCTCTGACTGATCCACTGATGGGCCGATAGGAGCCGATGCCCCTGATGCCTTGTGACCATGTGCAGCACCACATGTCATTTTTCAGTCAGATGTTAGCGCTGGCGAACAAGGAGTCCTTTTATGCCCTAAGTGAGTTATTCCCTTTTTCCGACCCCTTCATGCGTTGAAAAGTATGCGTCTGCCGGTGTCTGAGAGTCGGCCTGTTTCTGTGCACAGGGCTCACGGAGGAGACGAGGCACAATGGTGGACTTGATTGGAGCACTTCTCACTTCAGATCACATGTACAAAAGAATGCAGCAACATGACCCAGCCAGAACCAATGCTGTGGCCCCCGCGCACTCTGGGCTGTTTGGTAACAAGTCTTTAAGCTTACAGAGAGGAGCAAAGGTCACCAAGGTCCACTGTCAAACATGAAACACAGAGAAAAGTGGGGAAAATATGTTGATTTTAATGACTGCAAGGACAAATATGCATAGTAGATTATGTGTTGGTGTTTTATAACATTGCCAAGTTCTATTTTTACATCCTCATTCAACTTTATTCAACTCTAAAAATGAAAATATATATAATGTATATCAGAGCATGAACAGGCAGTAAATGGACCTGAATAATATAATATAATAACAAGACAACTTCTCACTTGCTCTATAATAAAAGAGCAAAAACTTAACTGGTTTCTCAACTGGTTTATCATTTAGCTCAGGGGTGTCAAACTTATTTTGGTTGAGGGCCGAACAAAAAATGAAAGGGCTGGTCAGGGGCCGAAAGAGTAAGTGGGTTTCATTTGTTATATTTTTTTATAATATGAAGATAGCTATATAAATCACTTGTTTCAAATTAGTTAGATTGGATATTCCTTTCTGATTAAAATTAGTTAAGTTCCTGTGGATATAGGAAGATTTTCTACTTCTGGGTGAATCATCAACACTATTGGTCCTCCAAATTGGCAACCATTCTGGTGATTTTGCTCGTCAAATAAGACCAGAGTTTTGTTCAAAAAGTGGAGAGGGCGGTTTGGAAATCCTCCTTCATATCTTTAAGAAGAAATGTAATTGAAGACTCGTAAAAAACAAAACATAATAATACCAACTTCTAATTACATGTAGGATTAACATTTCTTATGGATTTAATATAATTATTTAAAATAATCTCTGGGGCCACTGGAAATGGTCTTGGGGGCCGGATCTGGCCCCCGGGCCTTGACTTTGACACCAATGATTTAGCTGCTGCGTTTCCTGCACAAATTATACATTTGTAAGACTGTAAAAAAAACAATTCAAAAGTTTTTCACATTTCAAAAATCCATGTCATTCAATCAAGAAACACAGGCACAGTTCTTTCACCATTTTTGATTTTCCCCCTTAATAGTCATTTCCAGTTGTTCCGTTTTGTCCAACACTTTTAATATGAGAAATGAGAATTGTACAAGACAGTTGGCCGTACTTTTAAAACAATGAAAAAACTAACAAAACAGACTAAACTAAACATTATCAAATCAACTAAATTCAACACACTAACGGTAAAGTTTTCCTTTTGTGACCTTCATATTGATGGATTGGTCTTGAATAGTTGTATACATGCATCATTTGTGTAGTGCAAACCCTCGGACATGGTGAAGTTCATACAGTCACACTCTCCGGGGCAGTGTTTATCGGGGCATCTGTACTTGAGCTGCCCCAGGTTAAGGCCGCACACAATAATCCACTTAAGACTTTGGACTCTGCTTTTATTACATCTCAGCAGGTGCTCCTCTCTCCGGCTCCCTCCTCTTTTCCCATGGACTCTGAGCAGAAAGGAACACGGACATTTTACTCCCAATGTCCTTGCAAAATTGGTACGAAGAATCTTTTACAAGTGTTTGAATAAGCGTCAGTGCATGTGAATATGGATGTATGTAAATGTGTGTAAGCTCCTGGCTCTGGATATTAGTATGTGTGCATGGGCATGAATGTGTATGTGAACGTAATGAAGTCCCCAATTTTTCCCAATTTTTTTCTTTCTTATTTTCTCTGTCTTTCTCCTGTTTTGCAACATTTTTGTGATTTTGCTGTTTTCTTTCTTCCCTTTAAATGAAAAATAAAACGTAAAAAAAAATCTATATTCTTTTAGCTAAACGTGTCTCCTACAAAGATCGCGTAACTTTTGACCCTGACCAATTCCTTTCTAACATCCAAACAAAATAATCATTGTCGTAAGAGGTCACTTATATGTGAAAAACCTAAATATGTAAATTGTTATTATAAACATGTCTATATGTTTTATCATGACTGTTCGGTTGACCTACTATATTGCTTTACACCTCGTGGTTGGGAAATGCTTCTGAGCTGCACAGACTTCTGTTAAACCAAACAATCGGTGCTTTGGTATTTCTGTTTTCTCCAGGAAGCTTACATAAAAATAGCTTCTTATCTGTTTTAGGTACGTTATTTTTAACAGAATCATTTCTATTGGCTCAGAGCGACAATATTGAAAGAGTATCAGTATTCTGAAAACCCTACTGTATTTGTTGTTTATATTACTTCATGTTTACTGAGCAGTGGGGGGGCGGGTCTCGGCTCAAAAAGGTCCATGAGCACGTGCGCTGACATGCTTGTAATCTGGCTCCTTGTCTGTGGGGGTGTACCCGGAAACAGAATTATCCAATGCATTCTAATGGTGCCTTTTTTCCTCTCAAAAACAGCTTTACAGCCTGGTCCAAAACCCGGCTCTTGGCTCAACGCTAAGTTCCAGAAGCGTGTCGATGCTGAGGGGAATATCTTCTTTTGGACCAGCCGCTGTGGACTTCAAATGAACGGCATGTGTCTGGCTCGTACCGGCTAACGCATGCACAAATGATTTTTTTCACAATTTTCCTGTAGGATGGGCTGCTCGTGGCCATTTTGAAAAGGTCTGCGGTGATCACATATACATTTCAACGAGGTAAATAGGCGTCACTACATCAGCTAATATTCATGGTACTGGAGTCTGTTAACCTAAACTTAAGAAGAACCTGATGTTCTGAAAATTGATTGCATCTCACCATAGATGTCTTTCTATAGTAGTCGAACAACCTAAAGTTAAAAGTTTAATTTCACACAATAAGAAAACAACAAACTTTTTTTTTTCACAGCTCAAGGTTTACGGTCATCACTAAATCATATACGGAATCGGGACGGAAGCAGAAGTAAATACAACAAACTACCTATTTATGCCTAAACTTAACCAGCCATTCCCATAGAATAACCCCAACCCAGCCTTAACCCTAACCTTAACCATCTTACTCAGACGCCTAAAACGTAACCAGTCACCACTTAAGGACTTTTTAGTCTAAAACGAATTCGAAAGTAGGATTGTTACTTCCGGTTTCGTCCCGATTCCGTATATGATCTAGTGCCGACCCACGGTTTACCCATAGTTACTGTTTTCTGCCTAGCCTGGCCTTATCCATCCGTACACTCTGGTCAATCATAATTTCCCTGCATGTAACGTCTGTGTCTGGTCCCCATGTTTGCGATTATGATCAGTCAAATTCCATCCGACCAATCAGCGAGCACAGGAGGCGGGTGTTAGTAGTTAGTAGTGGTTGACGTCAAGAGTTTGCGCCGAACAGGCAGGTTGTAGTTTGGCAATGGCAAAGAATGCGATAGTAAAGTATTCTGGTCTGGTTCTATCAAAAAATTGAAGCCGGAGCCAGAGGAATTGTAGCGGCCAAAACTTGCCCTGTGCAAGGTCCTCTGGATGCAGTGTGTTGGCGTCTAGGACGCGTGTCTCTCACCATCCAAATAAAGCGAAATACTGTGTTCCACAATCATTTATTGTATCCAAATACACAAATATTAAACTGTGGTAACAAACGACGGTCGAAAGATGTTTGCCTCCACACTACAACACCAGTCTGTGATTAGTGCCCCCCTTATATGGGACATCATATCAAGGTGGCGCCACACAGTGGCAGGAGGCAGCAAAGGAAATCATAGAAAAATGGCTCCAACAGGAATGTTTAACAAATGTATTCGCTGGCAAAAATTGTGGCGCTGCTCCCCACGGGCTCTGTTACCGGCAAAGGAGGTGGCTAGGCTAAATGCTAAATGCTAACGACTCACTTGGGCGCATTTCATACGTGACGGTAAACTCAGATCCAATCGTTTCAATCTGTAAAAGGAGTGAACCCCTCCCACCTGTTAACGGAGCACCTCCAGACCTTAGTACGAAATGTATTTTGTACTATGGTGTGGTACAAGCAGGCTATTTTCTGCCTGTCCTTGGAACCGAACTAAACCGTTGAAAGTCAAGACAAGACAACAAATCCTTGGTTTTTAACGGGCCGTTTCCAAGTCCTGTTGTCATTGTTTTGTGCACATCAAGCTGTCAAAAACTAAGATAGAGACTAAGATATGACCTCATGAAAATATCAAACTTCTACAGCGCAAGTTGACCATAATATTGTCATTATAAACAGATCTCCAAACGTCTCTCCATCTCTATGACCCCTCCACCACTACCACCACCATCACCACCGCAAATCATGCTCGTCTGGGTTGGCTAATTTGCTCTTGCATAAGTCGGAGTACTGTACACAACACGACATGTAAAAACAGCATCAGGCAAGGCTCGAGGTGCAAGGAACGCAACCCGCAGATATTTGCAACTGCAGCGAGGTGGGGCCTGGCCTGGGTGGAACGGAGACGCGATTTCACATTAATTGTTGAGCGGTTGGGAAAGTGTCTAAAACATGGGGCTTGGAGAGGTGACATGTGGGTGGAATTTGTTCTCATTTTATCCAGCTGTTGCAAGGATGTGCAGTGTAGGTACAGTGAGCGGTGCATGTGTTGTTGGGGGCCTGGAACTTGGCAGGGGACTGTAGGGAGGAGCGACGAAACTGTTGTTGAGTGTGAAGTTAATGTGCAAATTTGGAGCCAGAAATGTGTTATTTGCAAGCGTATTTGGCATTTGTTTTAGCCAAAATGTTTTTCATCTCATTATGGAATACAGGTTTACAAAGGAGGAGAAGGCAAGACAAGGCAAGTATATTTGTATTGAACGGTTCATACACAAGGCAATTGAAATGCTAGCCAAAACAAGATTACAAAATGAATGAATGAATTAATACTTTATTTCGAGCCATGGTAGATAAGATCCACAAAACAACAAAAGAATAAAAAAAAAAAAATAAAAAAAATACAAATACAGTATGTTTTGTTTTACTAACAAAAAGTCAGCTCGAAAATGATCATAAATTCATCACAGATAACACTGTTTTTAACCTGGATTTGAACATCGTCACATAAGAAGCCTGTCTTACATTTTCGGGAAGACTGTTCCAGATTTTAATATTTAAAAAGAACCTTCATTCGTCCCACAGTAGGGAGATGTTGCAGCACACAGACAGGACAGTAGTGAGAGCACACAGGGAGCACAAAAGCAGCTGCTATATTTTATGTAAATGCTTCAATATCAATTTCATCTCTATCTTTACTGTATATGTAGTGTAAAGTTATTTTCAGTTAGGGCCGGATACTAAGTAGATAAAGTGACATTCTGAAATGGCAGTATTGCACATGATTGCAGTACTGACTATTTACAGATGAGTGACATAAATCTGAAATGCTGCCTCCCCATGTTTAGTCCTGACTCTGGGACCAGCACTAGGCCGGTCCCCGTGCTCCTCAGAGTCCCAGCAGGAGGCCGGTCCCTGTGCTCCTCAGAGTCCAAGCAGGAGGCCGGTCCCCGTGCTCCTCAGAGTCCCAGTTGGTTCCTATGGCACTAACATGTCTCAGATGTGCTTTGTTGCGAGAACATGGAACCCTGCTCTTCTCGTCTTTACCCACAGACTCTTCACACTACAGCCCAGCGCTTGAGATGTGTTTTGTTTACTTTGAGCCTTCAATTTTCACAAGTTATTTTTACACAGCATTGTTCTTTCACTTCACTAGACGATCAAAACAAAGAAACGTTATTACATGTGTAGGAGAAAGGACATTGCAGGTGATCTAGAGCAGTGTTCCCAGCCTTTTTCAGCTGTGGCACAACTTTGTCATTGCAAAAAAAATCACATGGCATACCACCAACTGAATTTGATACAACATTGAAACTCTACAGCCCTTATTCTCAAAGCAAAGTCATTCTCATCAATGTGTATGATATAAAGCAAATCAAACAAGCACAAACAATTCTTTCTATCCATCTCACATTATTTTCCTTTCACATGATTTTGACCAAGCAGGTGATATTAGATCTTTTCCACGGCACACTGGTTGAAAAACACTGCTCTAGAGTACATGCCGCACAGGTCAGATATTTGCCGCTGTGTCTTTTAAATTCTAAAGTGCTGAAGTGTGAGTACATTCTCACACTTCAGACTGCAAATTTGGGATGACCGATTCAGCTTTTATATTCATTACCAATGCAGATACTTTGGCTTCGAGATATGAGCCGCAAAATTTTAGTTGATTTTGTAAATGGCTAATGTTACTGGTTTATTTCTTACCAGACAGCAAGGATGTCAAAGTCAAATACATCAGAAGGCCAAAAGAACTTGCTTCAAGCTGAGGGCCGGACAAGTTCAATGTTTATTAAAACATTCAAATGATTGCATACAACCTTTTGAACCAAGACCTAACACAGTGTACCACATTTTATTTCATGATTCAATTAATAATCCAATATTTGTGTATGGCTCTGTCAGTAATTTCAAGTGAAAAAATGTTTCAACAGCTCACAGAAGAAATCAAAACTCCTTCAAAGAGAAAACACATGTTCTGAACATTAATAATTATTAATAAGAAAAATGATCCCATATTTTCTGTGCGGCCGGTTCTAATACTAATCAAATATCATTCCAGGGGCCAAGATAATTCATTCGCGGGCCAAATCTGGTCCCCGGGCCTTGACTTTGACACCCATGCCATACAGCAAGATATTGGCCAAACCGAAAACCAATCAAACTCATTGTCCATTATATTAAAAAACCACATGTGCTTACATATTACAGCTATATTTGAGTGTGCACGCTCTCTTGGCGTCTCTACACACCGTTTGGGATGATCATTTTAAATGATTTGTTAAAATAACTAGTAAACTATAATACATATAATGCTATTTGTTTATCAAAGACACAGTCAGTGTTTTTACTTTTTACTGGCTCAGTGAAGTGGGCACACAAGCCTTTTCCTCTGCCTGGAGAATAATTAAAGTGAAGTGAATCTTAGTAAAAGCTGTGTTTTTATTACACAAAGAGAATGTCATGTTTTTGGCTCGTACAGACTCTACCCCGCAACTGCTTGGATTGGATTGATCTTTACCACAAAAGGTGAATTTCTAGATGGATTTGAACATGTGGCTTCATTCATTCAGGCACTGAGAAGAGTTCTAATCCGGTGCAGAGAAGGGAGAGCACTCTAAGTGATAATAATCCATTACAGGTCTTCACTGGCATTGGTAAACAAAAGTATCACATTCAGGCATCTTCTATTCATCCAAGAGATTACATTAACATACTTACTTGGTCAACTTCAGACCAACAATGAGTGGCCTATTTCCTTGAATAAAACACCCAGTCCTGTAAACTTTGACCACATGAACTGTGTCCCACTCTCCTCTCAACATGACATTTGGTCTCAGTCCTAGTCCCTGAGCTTGTTGCAAACAGTTTCTCTCCCTCAGCTGACAGATAATTAAAAAAAGCCAATGCTGTCAGTTGAAAGGATATACTGCACACAGGTCTCTTCATTATCTCCTGATGTTATGAGCATGTGGCCTGACTTTACAGCAGGGCATTCTAGTTTGGGTACACCACTGCCGTGTCCAATCCAGATATGATAAACTGGCATAGTCTACCACAGTTAAAACACATGTCTAAGGAGATTTGTTTCCAGGTTAAACAAAATAAGGACCATGGACCACAAGTATTTGGTCGAAAGTGGTTTACAAACACTGTAACAAATATACTGTATATAGTAAAGAGACTCAAATGATTTCCGCTCATGGCCGTTTGTATTTTAACAACGTGGGAAAGTAAACCTGAAATATCATGGCCTAGAAAGCTTCTGTTTATGATAAGCAAATGTTATGGATAATTCAAGGCTGCACAACTAGATGTATGTTTAGACGAGAAGCCAAAACATACATCTAGTTCAAGTCAACATTAAATTGCCCTGATATGTCAAAAGGCATTAATAAACCATGTTCTTTTCGAAAACTGCCTTTACTAATAACACTAGTTCAGCCGAGATATCTGGGTTTCAAAATTGGATTTACAGCCCCTAAATATTGTTATTGGTTCATTTCGTTGTCCCGTCCTTCACCATTTCACCAATCAGAAAGTCCGTAATCCGGGTTGGTTGCCAGAACTCACTGCATCAAGCTAATCTCAAATCATCAATGACAAAACAAGGAATAAAACCAGGATTTCTATTTTGGCCTTTGTGAAAAAGTGTTGGTTATAGATTTGTTGTTGACAAAACTCTTGTCTATTCAGATGTTATGGTCCCAGCTGGATTTTGTCTGCATATCTGGCAACCTGAGTCAGGAAGAGAGGGAGAGGTTGCAGTTCCACTTTTGGCAAGAATTTTACATATTGTTCCTTTAAGAGAATTCAATAAAAATATCAGAGAATTGTGGATCTGATCAAGTCTGGTAAAGCTAAAGAACTTGTGAAGATGTTGGCTGAAGCAGATAAGAATGTGTCATTGTCCACAGTAATAAGACAAAACATGATCCAAACAGACTTTCAATAAGAAGCAATTATTATAAACAAAACTATTTTTCTTGCGGTACCATACAAACAGGCCAGATAACCCCGCACCCCTTCTCCCCGTCACCCTCTATGATCGGACATGGATAAAAAACACAGGGAATACTAAGTTAAATCAGTTTTTTATTACATTTCCAAGATTAAAAGACATAACCACACTCAGGTCCAGCACAAAAACACACACCACAATCAGAAATACACAAAAAAGAAAACAAAAATAGGTAATTCTATTAGTCACTACACACCTAAGAAACATGATCATATGAGATTGCTCCTTTACTTGATGGTCTTGTTTAATATCTGACTTTATTCTGACACACATTGAATACCATGTGAGCAGGTTGACCTACACTGTAACCTAGTATATTGTGCAGACACACTTTTGGACCAAATACAGGCGTCAGCAACCAGGCATTTTAAATATAAAGAAGTTTCTATTTGACAGGAAATGACAAAATAAGAATCAGGAATTGTATAGCTTTCAGGAAAATAATAAAAACTAAAATAAGGGCTGCAAAAATAGTCATGTGTGCATATGTTACAGTGTTGCTCACAAAAGTGTAAAATCACAAAATACACTTTTTTGTCAGCTAGGTATCACCATATTTGAATATTTGGCCTGTGTAAAAACCCCATCCTATTCATAGCGGTGCATACGTAATTACTACCATCATACTGTGTGTGTACATGTCACTGCTGATGTAAACTGTCAGGATCATGACAACCAAGAGATATTCTCAGATGTAACTTGCACATCTATTTTTACGTGACAAAAATGCGCTGAAGCTGAAGTGCAAATTGGGGGTATCCGCGCTCTTGTATTTTCAGCTAATTACCCAAAGCTCATAAAAGTTGAGAGTGAGAATATAGGTTTCTTCTACTATACCCACCTGGAGAGGGGGAATATCCTCTTTCTACGGTTGAGTAATGAATTAATTAATTTAGTTTTGAGGCAGTAGAATAATAAAGTGCATATAGATTAAACCTTTACCTTCACTTTTATACATTATTTATTGATTTTTTTTGTGTGTGTATCTAAATGGAGAGCCAGAGAGTTCTAAGCACAAAATCGAAGGTCCTGAACTTCTTGCTTCATTGGCCACGTTAACATCTACGTCTCCTTGAGCTACGGTTACTGACTAAGAACCTTAATTGAGGCCCTGCCCTTGTTCCTGCACGCAGCATGCCAGGGAATCCATTTAGGGAACGGATACTGTATATGATTGCTGCTTTTTCTCATGAATATTTGTAGCATCATAAGAAGCAAAATACAGATGAAATGTTTCCTTTGGCTACGATCTGCGTTTCTACAATATATTTAACCAGATATGTTCATTGACATGCACAATCCAAGTCAATTGAGTAAGGTAATACAAAATACAAAATAATTGAATTAAGTTTGGATCAGAAAGTTTTTTTTGTGCCGGTTATGGAACAGTTTGCAGTTCAGGAAGAATCAAAACAAGCCACATGACACTGTGTTGCAATATTGTTCACTCGTCACCATGGATGTATTATATTATCTGGATAGAGTATTGCTAGCTTCAACCCGTGTAGCATGACCAACGGGCTACCCAGAACACTGCAGTTTGAATTGACATGGGCTGTACAGGAGATTTTACCCATTGACTTCATTAACTAAAACAGTTTGTTCACAGCTGACAGGGAACCTACAGCTTTAACAAAGATTGTATTCTAAAAGATCCCTACACTTATTTTCTTCCCCTTAATCCATTTCTGGGTCAATGCCACCTAATCCACAGAGCACCAGCCCCTCACTGATCCTCCTGCAGGTGGTGAGTCTTGATCTTTCAGCGGGGCTTCAGGCAAAGTGGGATTAAGTGTCTCGCCCAAGGACACAACGACAGCAGACATCAGTGGGTGTCAGTGGAGAAAGTCACATGGGTGCTCGAACCCATGACCAACAGGCTCAACGGCAAACGCTCTACCAACTGAGCCACTGTCGTCCCAAAATCCAATATACAACCTGAAATTTTCTTCTTTTTCGAAATCCATTGGTTTTCTATTAATCCACACTTTTGTGCAAGAAAATCATCCCGCTCTGATCTGCGCGTGCTGATTGGTCCTGGCTGAGACTGGTCCTGGCTGAGACTGGTCCTGGCTGAGACTGGTCCTGGCTGAGACTGGTCCTAGCTGAGACTGGTCCTAGTTGAGACTGGTCCTAGCTGAGACTAGTCCTAGCTGAGACTGGTCCTAGCTGAGACTGGTCCTAGCTGAGACTGGTCCTAGCTGAGACTGGTCCTAGCTGAGACTGGTCCTAGCTGAGACTGGTCCTAGAGCTGAGATGGTCCTAGCTGAGACTGGTCCTAGCTGAGACTGGTCCTAGCTGAGACTGGTCCTAGCTGAGACTGGTCCTAGCTGAGACTGGTCCTAGCTGAGACTGGTCCTAGCTGAGACTGGTCCTAGCTGAGACTGGTCCTAGCTGAGACTGGTCCTAGCTGAGACTGGTCCTAGCTGAGACTGGTCCTAGCTGAGACTGGTCCTCGCTGAGACTGGTCCTCGCTGAGACTGTTCCTGGCTGAGACTGGTCCTGTGGAAGTAGAACCACTGTGCACTTTTACTGCTCTAGACCGGGAGAACCTGGCCTGGCCCAAAGGCGTCACTTCCACTAATGTTTGGGACAGAATTGTTGTTCTCGAGGTGAATCTTGAATGAGGCGCTGAGGTGTCCCGCTTTGACCTTGTGCATAATATCCACTTTCACTAAGACGCCACACACTGCAAACAGCCAAGATTTGCACAGGTGACCAAACACACAGCACATGCCAGGTGCTGGATTCATGAATGAGTGAACACGCACTCTCATTGGGTCTAACAATGTGCTGCTATATAATCACTGGTTTTAGGACAAAAAATGGGTGGATTTTGATGTGATTGCAGACGTTTGTTTGGTAAGGTTGTTCTGTTTGCACTGCGTAGTTGACATCAGAGTTGACCAAGTTCACAGTTACTCACAGACCTGTTTCAAAACATGTTGGCTAATCTCCCCAACTGCTCTAACTTTAGATTTCCTTTAGCTAATGTGCACAGAATGGGAAAATGTGAGTTCTGTTGTTACATATGGCAGTAGTTTAGTGCAGTGTTTCCAAATCTTTAAGAGCGTTGGCACATCTTTTTCTACACTCACATGGCACACCACCGGCTGAAACTGAAAAACTAAAAGTCATTCATCGCAAAGGGAAAAAAAAACAAGCGCAAAAAATCTTTCTAAGCTCCTCACATTATTTTCTTTTCACATTATTTTGACCAATTTTGTGATATTTGAATATTTCCCAAGGCACACCAAACAACATCTCAAGGCACACAAACGTACCATGGCACACTGGTTGAAAAACACTAGTTTAGTGTGTGGTGGTGGTGTGTGGCAGAGGTTAAGTGTGTGGTGGTGGTGGTGTGTGGTTTAGTGTGTGGTCACGGTGCATTAGTTTGGGACTCATTATTTTCTAGTTCTACAAGATTTTGAAGCCATAATGTCCTCAAAGATTTGCATAGTTTTTGAGTGTTTGGTTCAGTTAGTTCACTGTAATTGATCCTAATCTGGTTCTTCCTGAAGCAAATACCCACTGATCCAGAAACCTAAATTTGAAACAGATGCATTTGGTTCTGAAGTGAATCCAGTCCACTTAACCAATAGCTGTGAAGTAGCGACATAATCCAGGACAGAAAGTCAATTTGATGCTGTTTTCTCTATGAACGTGCTACACCTTTGCCTCCTCACTTTTCTGCCCTCAGAATCCGTTCCTCGTGAGACTCCTTTTTCCACGGTGCGTGCTGTGTAATCAGTCTATTCCCATGTCTTCACCTGTTTATCATGATCTCCTTTTAAGTAAACACTTGTATGCAGGGCACCCGTTTCCAAGGTTACAGTGGAAGGAGGGAGGCAGTAGACGAGTGTGGCAGCTGCGGCTGGGGACTGGGCTCTCGCACGACCACATTACCATAGATACAGAGGTGCGAGTAAACAACAGTGTTTATTCCCCCGATTCAAGTGGTGTAAAATATCACGTCGGTAATGCTCCAGTCAAGTGAGTAAAGTGGGATGAGAAGCAGGTAAAACAAACTCACTACACAGAGATTTGTCTATACTTTTGTTCTAGGGAAATGGAGCGTGTGATTGTGTTGTCGCATGAGAATTTTAAGTTTGCCTATTTATGCCATACAAAAGTATTCTGACACTAAATATGACCCTGCTGTTTAATAATTGATTGTAGTAATGCTTTTATTTTAGATAGATAGATAAGTAAGTAGGTAATGTTTATTTATATAGCGCATTTTACAGACCAAGGTCACCCAAAGCGCTTTACAATGTTCATTCCACACACGGTGATCCATTCACTCTCTCATTGACATTCATACCTATTGTGCAAGTTTTTAGTGGTAGGGGAAACCGGAGCACCCGGAGGAAAACTACGCAGACACGGGGAGAACATGCAAACTCCACTCAGAAAGGCCCTGTTCCGACCGGGATTCAAACCCAGGACCTTCTTGCTGAGAAGCGAGAGTGCTATCCACTCAGCCACTGTGCCGCCGCGATCGATAGATAGATGGATAGATAGATAGATAGATAGACAGATGATAGATAGATAGATAGACAGATGATAGATAGATGATAGATAGATAGATAGATAGATGATAGATAGATTTGTTGATCACTGTAGGACATATTCAGGTTTCCAGCGGCAGAAACACATCCATACAAACACAAGTACATAAAGTATAAACATTTGTCACTAACTAACTAACAATAGTAATGAGAGACTCTATCCATGCCAACTGTGACATTTCTCCAGTGTGAGATCAATAAAGTCTATCTTATCTAATCTTATCTTAATCTAATCATGAGTTTTGAGGTGCTCAGAGATTTTAATGGAAATGTTTGCTCTTTACAGGGGTCATTTGGGCCATGCATTTCATTTTACCATTCATTTAATCTATTTATTTCAAACATGCACAAGATATGCAAACAATTATTCAGAGAAAAATAGAATAAAAACCTGCATATGGTTTGAAAGGGGATCCAATTCTCTCCCATTTATGTCTTAATCTTTTCAAATGTAATCCAGCAATAATCAATAATATATTTTTGTGCAAGTAAATAATTAAGACCTGTAACTGGACTAAAGTCAGAAGCTTGCATGCACACTAAGACATTAAAGTTGGAGATATCCTGTGAAGATGAATTGTTCCCATATAAGGAAATATGTCCTCTACATTTGACCCATCCTTCCAATGCTGCGAGGGAAACCTGTAAGAAGCAGTGGCCACTACAATGCAGCACCCAGGGATGTTGTTGCTTGGCTTGGTCAGGACTATTGGACCAGGAGGTTTGTCACATGGTGTATGTTTTGGATGGAGGGGGAAAACCAGAGCACCTGGAGGAATCGCACCTAGACATGGGGAGAAACATGCAAACTCCACACAAGAAAGACAATGAGTGCAACCCACTCATTAAATAGAGGAGAAGCTACAAACCACTCCAATATCAAAAATTTTACAATGTAGTTTCATGATATCAATAGATTCTGTATATTCTTAGCCTCATCATAACTGCACAAGTTATCAAACAACAAAACTCAAAGCAGAACAAGAGGCCATCCAACGCTGTGAAAGAGAGACCCACATTATGGATTTGGTACAAAGCAAATATCATAAGGGCTGAGGGCAACGTACACTGATGAAGGTTTAAAGAGAAGCCATACTGTATGGAAACGTGCCAGCTAGACTATGAACCGGGATGAGGGGGCTTTTTACCTCTCGCACACCTGGGTTTCTGTTCTGATGAAGTCGTAATGCAGACAAAGCTGACATCCTGCCTCTGGTGGTAGGAGTTTGAAAAGACATCACCGGAACAGCATGTGATCACTCTGAGGAAAACCCTATAAGTTTTTTCCTAAAATGCTTGATTTAGGAATCTTAACTTCTATGGCCATAACTAAAATGTGATAAGAGATATAAGTTTTCTGTAAATAGAGAAATATTAAGGATGGCTCAAAGTTTATGTAGGGATTTAGTGTACCCATCATATTGGCATATTATGATGTCATATAGTAGTGGCAATCATGGATTTTAGAATTTTTATGAAATGTTTGTATTTGAAAAACTAAAAATACAAAAATAACTGACATACAAATCCCCTGGACATGAACACACAAACAGAAGTCACAGGGAGATAGTAAAAAGGTCCATATGATTCCCGCCCCTTCTGTGAGCAGCCTGCCCTGACGCCCTGTTTTACACAATCAGGCATTTTAAACAGTACCTCATCTTGTTGTTTTAAGTCAACGGAGGCGCCAAGTGGGTTAAACAAAGAATGAACTAATTGTAAAATCTATCAAAATATCAAATAAACATAGTTGTACTCTTTTGAAAAATAACACTGAAAAATTATGTTGGATATTGCATTTTTATTCCATGTATTCTCTCCCCATGTCTTTATCTCCATGTCTTTTTGAGCGCAAACCTTTTCCTTTGTGCTTTTGTTGCCTTCTGTGTGCTGTTTGATGGCTGTGAATAACATGCAATAAGGGTCATCATCCTAGACTAAACGCGATCACAAATACTTCCATTTCTGTATTGTCACCCGTCTTGTCTGTAAGCCATTCACTTTGCGGAGACAGAGAAAGCCTGTCTTATAACCCCACATTGGGCTAATAGTGTGCAGCCATCTGTGCCTGCGAGTGGTGATGTGTGTGTGTGGTCGGAGCTGCATTCATCCCTCAGTCACCCAAAAGCAGATGTCACCGTGGCGATGGGGCGCAGCAGATTGCCGTGGCGACGGACCGGTGGCAGGTTGAAGGTGTCTCCGCCCCGTGGTGCCCAGCAGATGGAGGTACGGGTCATTATCTGCTGCTCTGTTCATCTCCTCTTAACGTCCAGCGAATAAAAATACATACAGTGCAAAGTCAGCGCATAAAGATGTCAAGCAGTTTCCCGTTTGCAAACATATCATCCGACATAAACTGTTTGCACTCCGTTAAATTCATTACCACAATCTGCAGCGTGTTGATTTTGTCATGTTTGTCCAAGTCAAGATGGTAATGGGCAGTTCCTGGTTCTTGGACTGTCGCCAGAAAGGGACAGAGAAGCTGTTTCTGGACGCTCTCCAAAAACAAATTGCTGACTTTTGCTGGAATGTCATGAATTTTTAAATGTTCTTCGGAGCCAATTGTGAGGAGGCTGCATTTGGAAGTGAAGCTCATATATGAAGGATTCTTATAGAAAAAGACCTGCTGTGTTTTTTTTGTTTTTTGCATCTGCCAAACCAGGAATTCAACAAGTGACGTCGTGCTTTCTATTATAACCAGTAACCTCTGAAATACATTTCCTAAGGGTTAAATGTTCCTAATGTGCTTAATTAGCTTTTTTGGCATGCTGTAAGAAGAAGAAAAACACTGGTATTGGATTTACGATTAAGATTAAGATTAGGCAATCCTTTGTGTGTCCTACTGTGGGTCAATGTAGGAATGAGGAGCACACAACTCAAGATAATTGAACAATAAGTAATAATAATCATAATTATTGTATTGCCATTGTACGTAACTAGGAATGTGCTTTGGCTCATGGTGCAAACAAGTTATAAAAGTAAAAATAAATACAAAGAATGGATGAAACAAATCTTCATATAATTTCTTCAAACGACTACTATGAAAGTGCACAGTAAATACACACAATAGACACATGTAAGCAATTCTATATTTCAACAATAAAATATCTATTCTTAGCTCTATAAGGAAGCAAAGTATAACCCTGTATACTCTAGTGCAAATAAATAGATACTTGTATGTGTACGTATGTTGTGTACTTGTATATAGTAGTAATTTTAAGATTTTAAATGTACTTAGTGCTCTTGAACATAGTTGTAATTTTCAGAAATTCTGCTTATTTTTATTTTTATGCCTTTTTTTCTAATTTTACTTTTAGAACTTGTTTGCCCCGGGAGCCAAAGCAATTTCCTGGTTTGTGACTTCCTGTTACTGTTACTCACATGGCATTATTACTGATAAAGCTGTAAAACACTCAAAGTGGAAGAATATTCGGGTAAAAGTTGCTGAGGTGACAGTGGACACATGTGGTCCCATGTTGCACACGGTACCACATGTGTTCAGTTCTCATTGTTTGTTTATTTCTCTTCCAAGCGCACATTTTTTTGTCGCAAAGATGATCTACAGTTTGATCTTTTGCGAACCAGTGCCACAAGATCAGTGTGCCGACAACAATCTGTGCTCTCCTGTTTTCTCCTGTTCACAAAAGGCCAGGAGAAATAACCATTGCAGCAGCACAGAGGCAGAACCAAATGCGAGGAGCACAGCGGCGGGTCTGGACTGTTTTCTGCCCCCGGTTGTACCACCCCAACTTCATTTCCTCATAACCGGCAAAAGGTACGAAAAACACAGTGATAAGTGGTCCTTCAGAACAAATAAACCAACAATTATAGGTGGAAAGTAGGGCAGCGGAGAGAAACACTCACTTTGGCTCAGCGGGTGGTAGTTCCAGGTTTATTATGGTGCCTGAGCCCGTTCTCTAATAAAATACAAAATAAGGAAAACATGTGAAAATTCCTGTTCCTGGCATGTTTTAACTGTGTCTATCTTGTACTGAGCTTTCGACAAAGGTCTAAATTTACTAAAATATCTATAAAAATACAATTCTTTCAAACAGGATGTGTAAATCTTTTTGTATGTAATATCACATCTGGGTTTTATTTCTTGTGTTTCCCGAAATAGTATCACTCCATTTTGCGCACATTTACTCTTACCCATGTGATCTCATTTCAGCAAACTATACACACCACGCAGCTAAGCAAGAAACTTCAATGATGCAGAAAAACTCATGGACAAATATTCTGCACTTATTATCATTACCGTGCCTCTCTTTCCCCCTCCATAATCAGTACCAGTGTTTTCTGTTTAAATCCCACCTTGTGCATATGTTTTAAACCGCGTCTGAAGAACTTGCAGTTTTTTTATCTATAAACCCTGCTGTTGCTTTTTTCTTTCCTCTGAAACAGGTGAGATTAAAGCTGCACTAACTGACTTTATTTTTGTATTCATTACGAAAGTGCTATCCATGTCCATGCAGTGCATTGGGATATACGTCCTTTTGAAGAAAAAGTAGCGCAGATTTGTGCTGGCGTGACATTATATTTTAGTTCGAGTTTTGATGAAACAAGGAAGAGATGTGTTTCGGACCACTGGCCCCCACTTTCATGAGAAATCTACAGGTCCGTTGGGGGGCGATAGCTTCGTGGGTGCGGGGAGGGGAGCAGAAAGAGCGAGGCCAGCGAGTCCGCGGCTTCAAAATCCCAAAGTCAGGTAGTGCAGCTTTAAGATTAAGAGATCCTTTGCTTGTCCAACAGTGGGGAAACAAGTTATAGAAAAGTAATAAAGAGTTAAGTGAACAATAGGAATACTTAATAAGGTAAGTACTTAATTGTCCCTAATATATGAGTTATGTGTCCACTGCATGTGATCTGTACGGAGCAGTGCAGGGTCCAGTGATGTCCGGCTCGGTTTGGAGCTGGAAGATTCACCAACAGTGTCCAAGTGTTTTGAGAGGAAACCCACTTAGATACAGACAACTCCACACAGAGAGACCCGGATTGGCAAGGGATTGAACCTGCGACCTGTTTAATAATAACTACAGTGAGTAACTCTCTCTGCTGTTCTGATTATTCTGAAACGATCACACGGCGCACGTCACTGTGGTCATATGACAACTGTGCTGGGAATGCATTAAATAAGCAAAGTGGAACCAATCGTTTTTCTTTCTTTTTTGTTGTCTGAATGAAGTTAGTGTTGGATTATATTCAAGGATGTGTCTTTCCACGAGAATACAACAGATAAAGTTGGTTTCATCACTGTACAAAAAACTTCTATTTGCCTCTAAATCAATATTATTCTTTGCATGACTAAGACGTTAGCTCGAGACACTTTTTAGTTCAACAGTATTAATGAATAAAAAGTGTTTGTTTGTGTTGCTCAGATATATACAGTTAAATCAATGTGTGTCTCAGTGCGAGGAGTTACTCTCTGGAACAATTCAGGGGATGAATTAAAAACATAAAAATGGTTTTAACAAAAGTACTGGAGTAGCAGAATAGTAGAGTGAGAGTGATGCCCTCAGCAAAGAGATAGATAGATACACAGACACTGCCACATATATACAACAGAATAGAAGGAAATTACAACAATTTAATACACAAAAATACACATATGATACACATGCAAACTGAGATTACAGAGCTTTTTGACATCACAATGCGCAAAACCAGAAACATTAACCTAGTCCAAACCAGTGACGGAGGCACATTAGGGCCAGGGTGGTCCCAGGCCCGCCCACTTTTTTGATTGGCCCAGGACTTGGCCCTCCCTGAGAAAGCTTGCATGATTTTTCTCACAATTTTTACGATTTATACTTTTATTCACTCTTCAAAAAAATGCTTAACATTGACATTCAAACCAAAGCTTTTCATTTTTTTTAAATAAATGATTAGACGTTCACACGCCGCGCCTCCTCCTCGCAGCACGTGACCCTCATCTCTCTGCTGTGATTGGCTTGTTTTATAATGCGATATATATTATTTTGACTAAATATAAAAATGTTTAACATTTATTAAGACTCCAAAGGTACAATCCTGTACTGCCAAATATTTTCCTAAATCTACTTAAATTCACCATTGTTTATACTTTAGCTAGTTAGCGCCTATCCACTACAGTCTATGCTGTTCACTAAAAGCTATCAAACCGAGGAGGCACGTCTGCAGGTATTATTGGATATCCCATTGATTTTTTTTTTTGGCAAAAGTTGGCCCGCCCACTTTTCTCCAGGCCCGCCCTATTCAACATTTCTGCCTACGTCCCTGGTCCAAACACGATTGATATGACTGAGTTTCACTGCGACCTAAAAGATATGATCCCATTCGCCCCAAGTCTAATTCATGAGTCCACGATCGTATAAAGCAAATGATTTAGGTCATGAAGAATTCAGTTCGGTGTTTCCAGTCGGCATCGTTGTGCTCCGTATAGATCTTATTTGTTGAGATTCTTAGATGTGGGAGGCGAGGGTCTGTGGGTGAATGAAGCGTGGTGAAGTCAGAAGGATTTTTTTGTTTTGTTTTTTACAGCCTGGTTGTGCACATGTGGCACACAGACGGGCCCAGCGCCAACTCTCCAGGGCACTGCTGTCGGTTTATAAGCCTCAAGTTATGACGCTACTGGAATGATCAAAGGTTTATTTCTGCAGGTTAACGTTCCGCAATGCTCGCTTTTCCATTTAAAATCATTGTTTAACATCCCAGTAAAATGAAATGTACCCATACGTTTTGATTTTGTCCACGTTTACATGCACGGCAGGAAAAGCCAGATAAAAGGCCTGAGCGCTGCACGTAAACCGGTTAGCGAGGTGCCACGGATCAACTTTCACCAAATCAAAATTAGCTTTGGGGAAATAGGTCTAGTTTCTTACACTTTTGCAAGTCAACGCTGGAGAATGTTGGTGAACTCTGTCCGGATATATAAGCACATCGCCTATATGTATTTTGAACTGTGTTTAAATTGACAGTATGATGACACATGGTGAAACTATGTTAATAACGGTTTGACTGCTTGTATGTACAGTATGTACTGTATATAAAAGGACAAAAAAAGTATTTATTCAGTCCAAATGTGCATGGTCTCCCAGTTAAAAAGTGTGAGAAAAAAAAATAGGGAGATGCTTGCAATTTTCATCAGGTCTTTCCTTCCTGCTGCTGTCAGACTGTACAATGAGAACTGCTGAGCCTGTAAACATCATTCATCTGAAAACAAGGAAATGCTGCAATCATGTGCAAAGTGGAATACTGCAACTTCAGAATGTCCATTGTGCAATGTCCCTTTACTTTATCTACTTATTATCCTGCCCTATATGTATGGTATATACCTCTTCACACTATATACTGTATCCATCTTCTTCCCCTTAATCCATTTCTGGGTCGGGGGGGTGGCAGTCAGAACTGCCCCCAGTACACAGAGCACCAGCCCCTCACTGATCCTCCTGCAGGATGCTGATAATTCAGCAGGGGGCTTCGGGCAAAGTGGGGTTAAGTGTCTTGCCCAATGACACAACGACAGCATACATCAGTGGGAGTCGTGAAGTAGGTCTTGAGGTGGGCTTGAACCCACGACCTTCAGGCTCTAAGGCCAATGCTCTACCAACTGAGCCACTGTCGCCCTCTGTCTATAAATCTCTATTCTGCTTTAACTTGTTTGCACCGAGAGCCAAAGCACTTTCCTTGTTTTTGACTTCCTGTTACTCACATGGCAAGAAAAGGATTGTGATTCCGAAAAGAAGCCATAGCAGCTACTTACTTATTTTGAATATTTTGTGTGCTCTTACTACTGTCCTGTATGTGCGCTGCAACATTGAAATTTCTTGACTGTGGGATGAATGAAATATGTCTTATCTTATCGTATACCTCAAAAAAAGTATGTAATTATGTCTTTGTATATGGTGTAGAAGACAAAACATGCTATTCATTCAGATGCAGTTGTCCTCCATAAACAAGGGATTGTAAATATTAATGAATGAATTTGTGCTTGAATGGATAAATAAAAACAAATGTAACAGTTTCTCTTGTAGCAGTCACTTTAATCCACTGACAATATTAACTCCTGAAGAAAAATGACAAAAGATGCAGAGGTCTGGGATGGAATCACAGCAGAGGACATGTTTTATTATTGGGTACGCGGCATAAAAGACACGACCAGAGATTTTCACATTGTTTTATACAAAGTCAAAAACACGACAGCTCCTCTCAGTGTCTGCCGCGTCCCCCGTAGATAAGTTTGCTACAACCTTCAAACAAGCAAAACATCAAGTAAAAATGTATTGACTTCTATCGCATGTGTTGTAATGACCAGCTCAATTTTAACATATTTGCACAGAAAGTCTCATAACCCTTTAACATTCACTCCTTGAAGAAAGAACTTTCTAATATGTAGGAGCACTAATAAGACCAATATACTGTATATATTTTCAACTGCTATGTATTTTTTCAATTATAGGCCTTGAGATGCAGCTTGATGGTAAAAGTGTCACGTGGTGAGATGATGGAGGTCTCAAAAAGCAGGAATGCAAAAATAAAAATGATTTAATGATGAAAAAACAAAAGTCCAAGGCATTAGGTCTGAATGTAGATGAGAGAGAGAATGGATGGTGTTGGTTGGAGCTGATGGTCCAGTGTGTTCTGGACTCGCTTCTGTCATCACCGTGTGTGGAATGATAGGAACAATATCTGAACTCTGAACATTGTAAAGCACTTTGGGTGACTTTGGTCTGTAAAAATAAACATTACTTACTTACTTACTTACTAATAAAAAAAACAAATTCAATATCCAAAACGGAACCAGGAACAAAGTCGGACAAAGACATGAACAAACAAAGACAATGGACCAGCAACAAGGTGAGACACAGGTGAAACACATCGGAACAGGAAGTCAAACTAAAACAAAACCATAGAAAAAAAGTCAAAATAAAACCAAGTAAAAAATTAAAATCCACACTATCACAAAAAGTGGCTAAAACCAAGTGAGATGCCCCAAAGATGTATATATCAATTCCAATCTTAAAATAGATTATATTGACTCAAAGCGTGTTCTATAAAATGGTTGAGGAAACTATTAAAGGGAGAAAATATTCAGATTGAGATTAAGCAGATTATTCAGATTCTTCTCAGATTCAATATCCATTCTCCTTTTGGGTTTTGGGCAGTTTTGGGGCAAAGATCACATTTGGTGTCTTAGTACAGTCCACATTCTCTGAAGAAATCCTGAATGACAATACAATTTGCACATGTCTTTTATTATGGATGGTGCTCTGTGAATTGGGTGTGGCTCTGACTAACACCCTCCCAACCCAGACATGGATTAAGGGGAAGAAAATGGATGGATGGATGGATGGATGGATGGGTGGACTTTTACTACTGTTTATTCATAACATGTCAATATTACAGATTTCTATGGGACCACACAGTGACCCACATAATGCCTTAATGTCTTTTGGCTGAGGACTGCTTGGTGTCCCGACGGAAACTGCTCCATTACCATAATTCTAGACTGTGAGGCACACTTCAGTCTGTGGTGTTTGTATTTCCTCCTCCTCCCTCTCTATCTCTCTCTCTCCTTCTCTCTTCCATGTCTCTCTCTTTGTCGCTCGCCTCTAAACAGATCTTCTTGGGGAACCATTTCCAGCCCCGGTAGCATTTTGGAATAATTGTGGTGCTTTGGGGAGCTCTCAGTGGCACATTTACATGTCAAAACCTCCGCAGACTGGGGATGTAAGGGACCCAATTTGGAATGACAAAGCTGAGGCAGAGACAGCTGATCCACAAAGGAGGGCCTGGTTAAGTTCTTCCTCCCAATGACCAGCTGCTCCACTGACCCACAGCCGTTCCATTGAAGCAGAGTGGACCGGGGAAGAGAATGCAGCCTCATGCACTTGTGTTGTCATAGATGAGAGAGGGCTGCTACTTCTAAAAGTCATCAATTATCTCAAATCTATTGTATATTCGGACAGGTCGAGGCAGTTGGTCTCTGAATGTCAAAACTATCTGTGGATTTTAATTCATTTTAACCATTTGAACCATTTTGCTCATTGGCATAAACTACAATACACAATCTTGTTCAGTATTTCAGGGAAGTATATTTTTAAAGCGGTCTTTATGATGGTATAAATGCATCCAGGGCGCTAAGGAGAGTTCTTTTAAATTATGGAGTGAAAGGATCAATTAACTCGGGTGAGAAATCTGAAAAGTTTTTGCCTTCATCTTTTGGGTGTAAAAATTGTCTTAGAACAATTCAAAACCATTTCTTTTTGTATAGCCCAAAATCACAACAGCAGTCGTCTTGGAGGATTTTACAAAATTGTTGATTCACCAAAAACAGATCAGATTATCAAATAGTTAAAACACAGGAAACACATAGAAGCCATTGGTCCATACATGTTAATAAATGTCTATAAATATCCCTAAATATTTTTGAATCATCACTGGTCAGAAGTTAACATTTTTTATAAGTGAATTTATTTGCAATGACATATATCAAGCTTTTATTCGTCATGTGAAGATTATGGCTCACAGTCCATTTTCAAAATAATCACATTTTTGGCTGTAATTTATTTTATTAATATTTTTTACATGTGCACCTCTTAGTTTCAAAGTGTAACTCCAATTTACGCAATATTTTGTTTTTTCTGTATGCATGGTTTAGTGTGTTTTCCGTCCTGTCCAATGCGTGTGTCCAATCCAGTGTTGTTTTTTCAGACGTCATTCAGCCTCTGTCTATACCTCTACAACGCCAATGTAAATATTATATCCAAGCAATTAGCAAAGACAATACCAATGCATTCCACCGGTGTGTTTATATAGAAGGGGGAAAGTCTAAACAATCTCTCATTTCTTGTCATCTGACTGAGATCTCGAGTGAAACTAATTGCTTTGTGCTTTATTGTTGTCACGTTTTGTCACTGCTCCATTGCATTTGTTGGAAAAACAGGTCACACAGACAAGCTTCCATTTGTCCTTTTGGCTGTGGCAAACGTTACCCGACTTCTTTTTCATCACCGTGCCGCGTGTATACAGTATTTATTATGTGTTCCATATCAGGTGGAGTGATATTGATTTTTTTGTTGTCACACGGAGCACTGTGTTTTTGTGTGTGTGGCTTGGGGACACCTCTCTCTCTCCCTCTCTCTCTCTCTCCCTCGCTCTCTCTCTCACTACATTGTGTTGCAGGAATGACAGGATACCGGCAGGAAGTTGTATGTCACACCCTATGTGTTTTTCCTGGGTTTGGACAAGACGCAGAAAATAAAAAAACCCGTCAACCTCAGTAGTGGCCAGTTCTCACCTGACCTCAGTAGAAATCAACAGGAAGAAACGTCTGCTCTTGGCCAAGTCTCTGGAGGAAGTGGAGTCGTTGCACAAGAGGCAAGAAAAACACCAAAATTAACTGTCGAATCGCGTAATCGTCCAAAACAACAGCAATGCGGTTGGACTTGATTGAACTGCTTGCGTCCAGAGGTTCCCGCCAGGTCAAACAAAAGTCGTTTTTAGTTTCTTATTTTGTTAAAAGCAGCTAATCAATCCAGCAACCGCAACTCGGTCAGAATCCTGTGGCTCATGTTTTGGCTGCGACTAGAAAAACTGCTCACGTCACTCAAGAAATCTTTATGGGCGGAACGGTGGGCTTTCTGTCTGGAGTTTGCATGTTCTCCTCGTGTTTGCATAGGTTTCCTCCAGGTGCTCCGGTTTACCCTACCTCTAAAAACATGTACATTAAAGGTCTGGCTTGCACCTTCTGTACGACAGCCTCGCTCCCATCTCTGTGGTGGGTGAGAGGAAAAATAAAGTGCTTTGTGACTCTGGTCTGTGAAAGGCGCTGTACTGTGCATATTTCCTTGTATTTGGCTTTCGCTTCAAACTTGAATTTACTTTATAATCAAATTCCTACACTCCTTGTCCCTCTGTATATTTCTGGCTTTCTTCTCCGTTATGAACCTGTGTCTCTGATCTTCAGATCGCGGCCTACTCACTGTTCCCCATGGCAAACTAAGACATGGTGACATTTTTTTATTTCCTCATTACTCGCCTTCACATCAGGTTTGCTCCAAAATGTACTTTCTTGAATGGTTTGTTTATTTTGGTTTTTTTATGTTTTTACTGTTTTAATAAATGTGTTATGTGATTTTATGTGACCTTGAGTGTTGTAAAGGGCTCTATGAATATCTTTGACTTGCTTGAATATGAACATTGAAAGCAAAATAAAGACTCATTTGTTCAAACAGCAATTTTAATTCACTTAATGTTCTCATGTTTGTTTGAATTGTATCTCTTGGAAATTGAATCTCTATGAAATTCACAATAAAAAAAACACAATAATAATTGAAATAATACAGAATATATATTTCAAAGGCATTGCCAAATAGGATCAAAAATATTAAAAATATATCCCATCTTTACGGCCGTGACTCCTGCATTTCATGATGTCACCAAGTAATCCACAGTTCAGGATCAGCTGGTGCCCAGGATCCATGGTTCATTGGGTCAGAGCTGGAGTAGGGTTTGCTAAAATAAGGGGCAGGGTTCAGTTTGGTTTGGGTAAGGACTGGGGTTAGCTTCAGGGTTAAGAATAAGGAAATGTTTAAGTTTATGAGTCTAGGATCAGCGTTTAACAGTTATACTGGACTGTTAAATACTTGGTGATATCAGATGAAAGAGATGTAGGCCAGTT
The DNA here is from genome assembly GCA_964034765.1 of Knipowitschia caucasica. NCBI lineage: Eukaryota > Metazoa > Chordata > Actinopteri > Gobiiformes > Gobiidae > Knipowitschia > Knipowitschia caucasica. The sequence continues at coordinate 5,702,918 of OZ035829.1, read as the reverse complement.
TTCTCAAAGAAGTCCTCTCTATTCACCACATTTTGTTTGTTAAAGATGAGTTTTAAGATTCTACATGCCATGATTGAACAATGGTAAAATACAGGGAGAGATGTTGTTGGACAAGCTTGGATATTAAGTACAAGGTCCAGATGTTGATGTTTTCTGTTGTTGTGACGTACACATTACTGTACATAAAGCAGTGAAAAGGGGACATATTTTATTATTCATTGCTGCTATGGCTATATTTGAAGCCTAAGCCCCTAGAAGTAGACAGGTAGAGGAGAACATAGTCTTTAATGTAGCCCAGTTTTTTTTGGCTTGTTTTCATTTTGACTTTCCTCCTACAAGGATAGTGACAGACTGAGCACATTCCCCTGAGAACTACTTACCTCCGCCCAATCACAGCTCTGCTCCGGGCAGGCAGAAGGAGGGAGCGTGTGGGAAAAACAGAAGAGGTGCAGAAATGGGGGATGGATACAAGGACATTAGGGTGGAAAAAATGCTGTTTATTGGTAGTCATACACAACTCACCCCAACAACAGAATAGCAGTGTAATATGTCTCTAAATAGAAATCATTTTTGTTGAATTGGTCTTGTTGGTCTGCTCATAAAATCTTTATTATAAGCTATGAGCCAAGATGAAGTCACACTGTATTGTATAATTGAAACATTGACTGCCTCATGCTATTTCAATTGAATATTGAAGCATAAAGTAATAGCAATAGTAAGAGTATATTCAGACCCTTTATCAGATCTTAAAAAAGCAACTGGATCTTGTGGTACGCTAGTGTAAGTTTGGTGCTACTTAAACTACAAGCGGATGGAATGAGTTTCTCTGAAGGGTGGCCAGATGCTTTCTAAAGCCTATGTACATGACTTGGGGGCAAGGAGAGCAGATGAGATTGCAGATAAAAAGCTGTCTTATGAGTGGGTTGCCTGCAGTCTGAAGGTTAGTGCTGTGTTTGACCAAAGCTTCTCAGGGGTTCACACCAGCTCGACCATTCTACTATTATTTTTCAAATACGGTCAAATATATTTTCAGTCCAGAAGGGTCATTGACCAGGCTAATAAGTGAATTGATAAGACCTCACTTTGCAGGGATGAGGATTCAACATTTTGCACAAATATCCAATAATAATAATAATAATAAATTGTATTTATATTGCACTTTACATTTGACACCAAATCTCAAAGTGCTACAAAGAGCAGCATAAATAAAAGCAAACACATAAAATCAGATAAAAGACTATAAAAAAAATAAAAATAAAAAATAAAAATTAGAAGTACGCTTTAGTAAAAAGATGGGTTTTGAGTCCCTTTTTAAAAGCTTCCACCGTCTGCAGCGGCCTCGAAGGCCCGGTCCCCCATTTTCTAGAGCCGTGTCCTGGGCGGGGGCAGACGGTGCTGTTGGCCTGACCGGGTTCTGCCTGAGGAGTGTGGAGTGAGAAGGTCAGTGAGGTAGGTGGGGGAATCACCGTGGAGACAGTGGTGGAGGATCTTGTATTCTATACGGAGGTGAACGGGGAGCGCTGTTTTTTACGTACTGGAGCTTTTGAATGCTCCTGCCAGGGATCCCGATGAGGAGTGCGTTGCAGTAATCCAACCTGGAGGAGACAAAGCTCCATCCAAGATGGCGGTCGCTGCAGGACATACATTAACAACTTTGATTTTAAAACACCAACCGTGAAATCGGAAGCGGAGTTACCTGAGGTGGCTCAGACATGTTCCACCAAGAGACCAGGACGAGCTGGAGGGAAAATGACTGAATTGTCAAATTGTCAAGCACTCATGAGCAAAACCGGAAGTGCTTCATCAAGCCTCCGTCATCAGGAGGTTGGATTGTCCAAACGCAGCTGAAGTCTCTAAATATGTATTTGATTCCAAAAAGAACTAAAAACTAATCAGTAGCAATGTGATGCAGCCTGTGGAAATTCAGTCTGGTAGGCTACCGGCTGCAGCCCGTCTCTTTCTATTAAGCCAGCAGTTTAAAAACTGAAACTTTCCAACAACTAACCCTTTTCCAAGCCTTGCAAGGAGTTCGATCTGGCATACTCACGGCTCGCAAGCACCACCTCCCGCCTGCTCCTCGGCCTCGGCCTTAATTACAATGCACACCGCTACGAATAGGCTGGAGTTTATAATTTTTTTGTTAACAGTGTCACGACCAAAAAAAGGAGCAGAATCTTTCAAAAAAACTTTTGCCAAACCACAAGGAAAAATGGACACATGTTAGGAGCGACAAGTAAGTCACAAAAGTTAAAATAAGTTACTGTACATAAAGCATAGGGCTGACCTTGTGCATATGTTTATGAAACATCTCGCTTGCTCAGTCGTGTCACACTTTTACTGTTCAGGTTCAAATAGTGTCTGTCCTTCATGCTAGTGCAAAACAACTAGTTGTTTCAAAATAAACTCAAATAATCTTACGTCGTCTTGTCACATAAGGTAAAAAAATCGTCTGGTGCACAGCCGGCTTTATCAAGTGTTTTTTTGAAATTACGAAAAATTATTGAACAATTAGGAGGTTCAACAAGCTACTTTTAGAATTAAGTATTTTTTATTTTGTTTGTGTGGATGAATGTGTTTCTACTGCTACTGGACACCTGAATTTCTCTTACAGGGATCAATAAAGTATCTATCTGTCTACCATCTTTAAAACAACCGTATCTCGTTTTACAAACAATACGTTTTTTCAGCCACAAACAATATCAAAAACCTGCTGAGACGGACCTCATTCTTTTCAAGGCCGACAGAGTCCAGATGTCAGACCAGTCATAGTCAATGTTGCTCTGTTGTGGTTTGGGGGGCAGGGAGAGAGAGAGTCCATGGTTAAATCTCTATCTCTTCATTTTGGCTGCCCATTGCCCTGTGAATGAAAGGCAGACACAGGAGGCCCAGCTGTCCTCAACAATGGCCACCACTCACCACAGCCACCGCTCAAAAGATCCCATTCACAACTGTGGCTCCCCTATAGGTGCTCCCACTGAGACAAGCCAGGACATTTTAAACACTGTTTGACTCTTTAAAAACTGATTAGATGCATGTTGGTGTTTACTTAAAATAGCTTGACATTATAAATAAACCCGAAGCCATACAGGCCAACTAATGTCTATGATGCATGTGGCTGAAGAGCTTAATTAGTAGAAGCTGTACAGCGACATGGACTTGAGAAATCCTGCAGCTCCAATTAAGTTTACCACCAGGAAGTGTAGGACGTGTTAAATACAAACAGAAGTAAGGAGTACTTTTTAAGCCTTTGAATATTCAGTGCGATTCCCCCAAAGAGCATGTAGATAAGTTTACAAGGACAAATAAAACAGAGGATTTTTATATCATGGGAATTGTCCACGATTGTTTATTTCATTGCAGTAATGAATCAGCAACCTTGGAAGGACATTAAATACTGTTTCTCTTTGTACTGTTGTATGATTCATATGTATTTATTGTTATTCAGTATCACAACACATTCATTTATCTCTGCTATAGTAGTGGCGATCGCTTTGTTTTATCACTTTAGCTGTATTTACACAATACAATACAATACAATTTATTCTTGTATAGCCCTAGGTCACAACAGAAGTCATCTCAGAGGACTTAACAAAACCATTGAAATCACCAACACAGGTCAGAGAATCAACAGTTAAAACACATGAAGAATATAAAGCACACACAGAAGAAAATGTCCATACATGTTGTAGAATGCTAAAGTGTCCTGATCATCACCAATCCTTTCTGTTGGACACTAACTGTCCAACAAGACCCTCCTGCATCGACAAGGAAAAACTCTTAAAAAACCCAGTGGGAAAAAGTGAGAAACCTGAAAATGATATTTACTATCATATGTATTACTATCTCTACTATGTATTACTATCATACTATGTAATACTATGTATTACTATCATTTACTTTTTGTGTGATTTTATATGTACTTTTCTTATCTACTCATTTGAAGCACTTTACCAAGTTTAGAAAGTTAGGACCACATTTTCTTCCAAAGTAAAAAAAAGAGAATCATATTTTTTTCTTAAACAAACACCAAAGGGCAAGGACAAGACATGACAAAAACAATCCAGTTGAAGGACCAATATGACCTGATAATTTTTCTGTTTCAAACAAAGTATCTGTCCTCGCTAATTGATAGACTAGCGAAATCAAAATGTATAGAATCCAGTTGACATACGATACTATCAATTGTACAATAACGTTTTATATAGAACCATATTGGACACATTAAGAGGCCAGCAATTACAAGCGTGCAACAATATGTTTACGTTGTCTCCTAACCTATTTATTGTAATAGCTACCAGCTGTCTAATGAAATCATATTGTCAAGAGTACGAGCAGTGCATTAGATAAATTCATTTGCATTTGTGGCTCTGTAAAATTACACTCCAGGTCCTTTTCTTTGAGCGTGTAAGAATCACTATCGCCTCTGCTTAAGTCCAACCCCTTCCATGTCACTCCGACCGCATGCCAACTCTTTAATAGTCACCACGGTTGACAGGTCATGTGGTTTTAGTGCGCATGAGAGCCGAGAGTTTGAGTAAACGCATTATGTAGAAGACAGACGCCAAGTCGGGGAACAGAGGAACAAGAGGAGTGTGTTGTGCCTGATGCCGTTTTGTGTGTAGGTGACGGTCCCCGGGGCATTCCCAGAGAGAAAAGTCTGTATTCACTCTGCACAAGCACAGCCACACAGAGCTCCGCGGGGGGAAAAGCGGCAGTCAGGGAGGCCGTTTCATTGGCTTTAAGCGTTGCAAAGCTCACCCATCCCCCCCGTTGGTAAGATCATCTCCTCTCACGCACACACACGCGAACACAGAGACGCACGCTACTTTCATATAAGAGTACGGGCTGCCCTCTCTGTCCTCCACACGGTCCATTGTCCTCTGTGCCCTCTGTGAGATTATTCATGGCGACCCCAACGCTGATAGCATCTCATTCTATCTCAATTACATCAGCCAACACCCGTCTTATTCTGACACTTCAGTTTCCCTTCTACCCCTGTGATAATTAGTGTGGACTTAAGTCATTGTGATTTCTTTTTTCGAGGTAATTATAGTACAGTCGGTTGATAAATTCGATGCAAATTGCAGTAGTTTAGCATTAATAGTCATAAAGGCTTTGAAGACATTTGGACTATTGTGGTTGTGTCCTTGGGCGACAAATGTTTCTTGTCTTCTCTGCAGGAATATGCTTTGTGCGTTTACTTTGCTTGGTGGCGATTGAAGTCCCCTATTGGGAGGGATTGGCTTTAGTTGATAGCCCATAGTCACATAATGAAAGCATTTTACCCTTTTCAGTATTAAGGGATAATAATGATAGCAAAACAGTCTTTGAAACATATCAAAGAGTTTCAATCTTCTCAAAAGCAAGTGTAAAAGATTGATTTTATCCGAGGCTACATTCAGAAGACAGTGTGAAAACAATGTGATTACATGCTTGCTTTGAGTTGCATCAGCAGAGATGTTATCGCAGATGATAAAGCTTACACAGGTTCTTCAACAAGCGCAAGATATCATTTTATACACGGGGTGAAAGAAAAGACCGGATTGTTGATTTGTTAATGTTAGGAAAGTATTTACCTGTAGAAATACTCTATATGCAACAAAGAAAATTGTCTTAAAACGCACATCATCATGAATGTCTTTCCACAGATCTAGGCTGAAACCTGTCTCCAGTTTTTCATTAATATTGATGTTGATTTAGCTTTCATACAAATATTATATTATATTTAGTTTGAATCACTGACAAAAATATTTACCCAAGAAGACATACTCCATGGCATTAAACTTACTGTGGATTCTAGAAACCAGTGTTTTACATATATGAAGATTTACACATTTTCACAGAATTAACAGGTTCTCCTTCATAAAGTCTCTTAAACAGTGACACTCTGCCGATAGCTTCGCCAAAGGAAGAGTAACAGTTAAAACACAAAATGTTTTAACAATGAAAGCAGCCTTTTACATCACAGATATTGCCCCAACAGATGACATGCTCAGAGGATGAGGTGCTGGACGGACCATCATAACAACCCCTACATGTGATGTAGGAATCACTGGGACATTACTAAAGAAACTAATCTCAAGTCTCTTAATCGAAACATCTGGACTCATAATGACACCACGGGAGATTGCAATGTTCCGATTTTTGGCACAGTCCGAGTTTGTCCACTCCTCAATGATGCAAAGTGGCTGACAATTGGAAATACTGTAGCTGGAACACACTGGTGTGTGATGTGACATCACCTAGCAATAAATTGTCAAGGATTCATGTCATAGTCGTTTGCACAGGATCAATGTTATAGGGTTTGGGCTCAGGGCTCGGGTTATGAATCCAACCTTTGTGAAATGTGTGTAAAAGGTTTGCACAACAAATAGTTCCAATCAGTATTGTTTCATATCATTCTGTAACATTAATCCTGGCAGATTGTACCAAAACGTGATCAATGTTTTTGCTGTTGCAGCCTTGACATTTAATGTACATTTATGAATAAGGAAATTATCCTTTTATTAATCTTCACAAACAAGCAATGCCACAACTAGAATTCAATTGGATGAAAATAAAGAAATGGAAAACGCTCGGGTGAAAACCAAAAGACCATCTCATTCAGCTAAAACAGTCATGTTGTACCAACAGTTGGAGTCGCACTGGTTGAAGTGCAGACTCTCGGTGTGCAAAGTAGCTCTGAGCAAAGCAAACAAATCAGGGGCAGCAACACACAGCGACAGAGACACACACAGCGACAGTGACACACAAAGCAACACGCCATGCGTGGCCCACGGCGCGAGGCCTGCAGGCCGTGCTCAGAGCAGGTCCTCGTGCTTGGTACGTGGGAGTACAATGCAATACAATTTACTCTCATATAGCCCTAAATCACAACAGAAGTAATCTCAGAGGACTTAACAAAACCATGGGTTTAGACCGTCGTGAGACAGGTCAGTTTTACCCTACTGATGATGTGTTGTTGCAATAGCTTTTTCTATGAATAAAAGCCACCGTGTGAGTGGGACTGTACACAAAGAGAGATGTGACAATCAAGCAGCAGGACTGTGGCTGAAGATGGAGCACACAGAGACATCCACGAGGACGACAAGAGCACAGCACAGAGCAGAGGACATGTGAGGACACGTGAAGACACGTGAGGACACGTGAGGACACGTGCGGACACGTGAGGACATGTGAGGACACATGAGGACACATGAGGACACGTGAGGACACATGAGGACACGTGAGGACACGTGAAGACACGTGAAGACACGTGAGGACACGTGAAGACACGTGAGGACTCGTGAAGACACGTGAAGACACGTGAAGACACGTGAGGACACGTGAAGACACGTGAGGACACGTGAAGACACGTGAAGACACGTGAAGACACGTGAGGACACGTGAAGACACGTGAGGACTCGTGAAGACACGTGAAGACACGTGAGGACACGTGAAGACACGTGAGGACACATGAGGACACACAGACTGAGGGGACATGGTGCTTCTGCTCAGTGAGAAACAAACACATTTTGTGAGAGAGTTACTGTTTCCAAAGACAAATAAAAACGTATTCCTCTTAACATCCATAAGAGCACAGGGGCTGCTCTTTTACTGTTAACCGACCTTTAGCTTTATTTTTCACCCACACACAGGGTATGCCCGTGTTCCCCATCTTGTTAGCTACAAAATGAGACCGTCCATGAAGAGATAGGTGCCAGCGTTAGTCTGCAACAGGCCCGTGAAAAAGACAAGCAAACATTTGTGCACGGCCTTGTTAGCCAGACGGCTAGGGAAGTGTTCTTTGGCCAAATGATTGACATGTCCGTGTAGCCAATAAGGAAAGCTTTCTAGCAATGGGTGTTATGGGGGTGCTGTGTTTATTTGTGTTAGTACAAGCGTGCGCAACGGCAGGGAGAGAGATTGCTCTCGAGCAGCGCATATATTATATGAATTTACACTCATAAGAAAATAATTTAGATTTTTTTTTTTTTTTTTAAATCACATAGATTAGTAACTTATAAGTACCAAAAACAAAAAATATGGTTTTTATGATGATGAAATGTCAGTAAAGCAATTTGGCACAAAGGTTCCGAATGGCACTACTTGATGAATAAGAGAAACTGTGTAAAAACTATAAAAGTTAGAAGTCTGAAACTTTACACAGTTGTTCCCAACAACACAATGACCACAGAGTTTGAATATTGTGAACTTACAATGAAGTATGCCTTTTTAGGGCCTTTAGAAATTGAAGATTTTAGGCGAGGCTAAAAAAACTTCAAAGTACATAATCTAGAAGGCTCTAGCTTTAATTTGATGGATCTCACAAGCATGTGACATGTAAGATGTGTTTTTAAATAAAGACATTTGGGTATGCCCAACTTTTGTGCTCAAGCCAAAATGAGGCGGGTGGATTTAATAATAGTTTAGTATCAGGCTGTATCAAGGCAAGACGTGTTCTTGGTTTAGCATGATTCAAATAAAGCCTACATACACAGAGAAACTCAAGTATTTTGAGTTTCTCTGTGTATGTAGGCTTTATTTATATTTTTACATGGCGGCAACGGGCTTCCATATACTCTCACTCGGGTCTTTGAAGAATAAATATTCAAATAAATGATCAGATCTTAACAATGATATTCAGACTGATTCATGTGTTCATTGTTTCCAACTCATTGTTTCCAAATCCATACAAAAGATTAAAGCATCTCCGTGGCCTTTATCATTTGTTCCTGTGCAGAGTCTGAAAACTGGAACCAGAAGTGTAGTAGTAATCTTTATTTATATACCGCTTTTTCACTGCACATCGGAGTCTCAAAGCGGTTTACAATTGTTATTTTTTTTTGGGAGTGGGGGTCGCCAGTACAGGAGGCACATGCCAGACCTATTGTACATATTTTTAGTGGTAGGGGAAACCGGAGCACCCGGAGGAAACCTACGCAGACACAGGGAGAACATGCAAACTCCACTCAGAAAGGCCCTGGTCCAACCGGGATTTGAACCCAGGACCTTCTTGCTGAGAGGCGAGAGTGCTATCCACTCAGCCACCGTGCCGCCCGTGTACCATGTGTCCTGTCCTGTACCATGTGTCCTCTTCCTCCTCAGTCCTGTACCATGTGAGCTCTTCTTCCTCAGCCCTGTACCATGTGACCCCTTCCTCCCTCAGTCCTGTCCTGTACCATGTGTCCTCTTCCTCCTCAGTCCAGTACCATGTGCGTGGGACCATGTGAGAGAAGCCTACAGCTGTTGTGACAGTTTACAGCAGGCTTCAGTTTCACTTGGGTGGATGTCTGCTGGGACCCTGCCAACCATTTCCTGTTATTGTCTGTTACCGGAACTAGACGGTCACCGCACCGAAGAACTGAATCACGCACTAGAATTTCCGAGTATAATTTCAACAGTAATCCTTTTTAGTTTAGTGAAAAAGATACCAGCCCTTAATCACATAGTATGTTTTTGTAATAAGATACAGTGTACAGTGTAATGTGGTCAGTTTTTTCAGAATAGGAACAGGACTCTTTCTGTTGGGACAAAAAAAAGTATTCGTGATGAAGAAGTTCGGTACTCCAGCTTTAACACTAGAACTCCCAGAGCTGACTTCCAGTCATTTTAGGTATGGATGTGTAATCACGCAGGTACATTTTTAGTCTTCATAACTTTGTGACTTTTTCTCTATCTCTATGTACTAAAATATATATGTCATTGTTTGGATGAAATTAGTTTTTTTTAATAGTTTTTTAAAAATGTGATCAGTTTTACCATTAACGCCTGGAGAAGAGCCACTACTAGTTACCATAGCAACATACTGTTTACTGGCAACAGTTAGCATTTAGACTTTTCTGTATGACAAGGTATTTACTCATTTTTTTTACAACAAAGGCTAAATATTAACTGCTGACAGTAAACAGTGGGCTGCTATGGTAACTAGTACTAGAGGGTTTAATTAAAATAATGAATACTAGAACTACAGTAAACTACATATAGATACAGAAAAAGTTACAAAGTTATGAAGACAACAAATGATGAGTAATTACACATCTTGTTGGCGCCACAGTCAGTGTCCAGGTGCCTCATACGCAGACTGTGCCAGGCTGTTGGAGGCTGAACAGAGCTGGCCTCAAACAGGTCTCTGAGTGTCTTTGCAAAGCAGAGAAGATGCGGCTGTGGCCTTGTCCCTGGTCTCCGCTGACTTCATAAAGAAAAGTATGAACGCCTTTGGCAAGAGTCAGGTCTTTGGACTCGTGAGACGCAGCAGAATTGATGATTTTATTTATGAACCAACTCTAAGGGAATTATGCTCATATTGGAGTTAGACTTCCCACCGCTCACGCTGTGCTTGATGTCAGATTATTATTGTGTGTAATTGTCTTCTTAGTCTTCAATATTGAGTTTTCTCTCCGGAACTTGTACTAAGACCACTCTCAAGACCGGGCGCTAAGGTGAGAATAACTCCAAGTGAATTTTTTGTGTGCAAAAACAGACAAGTGCCATTATAACAATATTCAAAAGGCTTACAATTAGCCCTTTAGTAGTAGTTTTGTGAAAAGCCAAACATATTTTTGTGCCATGAAAATAAAGTTTCACCCCTTCTTGTGCAAATTCCTTCAATTTTACTGCCAATAACAACAAAAATTGAGGATTGTAGCTGCAGGAACACATTTGTTGACAAATTTTCAAAACAGAGAAATGTTTTTGCAAATGCAATCTTTAAGTGAACATAAACATTTTTGTGCACGTGGTAATAAACACTAATATGTTTATGATTCAGTTCTTGCATGGTCAGATACTCACCGGACATTTCAACCATTGAGCGGGTTTGGGGACGCCTTGGATCTCTATTCCAGTTCCTGCTAGCATCCAGCAACCTTAGGGCCATCATAGGGACATTCCCAAGTGTTTCAACCAAAACCCTCTCGCCTCGTCCTCACACAGTCTTGCATATCCCAATGTATATCGTCTTGCATATCCCAATGTAATCTTTTGCTGAAACGTGCTAATATGAAGATGATAGGCTAGCTCTGTAAATGTATGCATCCACACAAAACTAAAGACTTATATAATTCACCTGAGACAATTTTAACTGAGGCCGTCGATGTGAATCTATAACAGAACACATCAAATAAGAGAAATAAATGTGAAGTTTATTATATATATCATCATCTGTGAATGGATTGTCTCAGCAAAGAAGAGAGCTCACAGAAACAGATTTGTGAACAATCTCTGATATCACACTGTAGTTGTGTATTTTTTGGTTGGATCCAGAAAAATGAGACCAAAAACAAAAGTTCTACATTTATATATTTGTTCAGTGTATTACTTAGTTACTATCAAAAGCAACTGGGAATGTGTCCAATGTATTCCATATATAGATCTTAGTCAGTAAATTAACCCAGAGAATAATATTTCATTCACAGTTTAGAAAAATGTATCGGTTTTATACAGCGCTTTTCTGGACACTCAAAGACGCTTCACATGTCATTAATCATTCACTCCATACACAGCTGTGATAAACTACTACTACTGTAGCCACAGCTGCCCTGGGGCACACTGACAGAAGCGAGGCACCCAGTATCTGCCATTGGTCCGACCACCACCAGCCATTCACACACACACACCAGACTCATTCTTCACGCAATGTAGGTGAAGTTTCTTGCCCAAGGACACAACAACAGTTTGGCACTTTACAGCCGCAGCCGCCCCACTGTGGCACCTGGTGTTCCCCGAGGTCTCCCATCACAGTCTCCCATCACGGTTTATGATCGTAATTATTTTTGACCAATTACTATTATCACACGGGCCTAACTTATTCATAAGAGATTAAACTCATGTGCAGATGCAGGTTTATAAGTTGCACAAGAGCCATTAATTACGTATTCAACACACTTTAAGTCACTAATGCACTAGGACTGACTGCACTGCTATTGCCACTTTTTTATTGTACATAATTAAATCTTGCACAGACTATATTTATTTAGCTTTAACATGTTCGCACACTTCTGTCTTTTTGCACAATCAGAGTGATTCTATCTGTGCCAAATGTGACATTTCTCCAGTGTGAGATCAATAAAGTCAATCTTATCTCATCTTATCACTCATTACACTTCACAAACACACCGATACTTGGGGCCTATTTTGTTGAGAAATCCGAGTTGGAAACTTTGAAAGAAAGTGATAATGTTAATGCCAGTTTTGGTGTCAGACATAACAGCTGAAGACTACTTTGAATATGTCTGCTTCTTGATGTTGCAAACAAACCGCCCCTGCCTTCTCATAAATCCTTGCATTTTGAGCTCCAGTCCACACACTAAAAAATCTTTAACAACCGAAATGATGCAGCTCTTCTCTGCCTGTAATTAATGTTCTTCGGGGGATGAGTAAATATAGTTGCTCGGTCTTTTAGCCAATTACGCGGAACAAAGACGGCGGATGTCAGCAGAATCCTCGTCGTTTTGGGAGCTCCCAGCACCACCAGCTCTGACCTTCAAGCCTTCACCACTCTGCCGTTCCTTATCAGCCGACATTACTTTGTTATTGTCATCCGCTCTCACTACACACTCCCAAGGACAGCGAGTTATGCCAGGAATAAGCGGTCATTTTTAACGCCCTTCTTCCTGCATAATTACCTTTGCAGAAAGAATTAGATGTGGTTGAACTTTCGCACCAGCCGGTTTGTTTATCCACAGATTTTTGCTTCACTTATGCACAGTGATAATCAAAGACAATCACACTTTGCTGGAATATATTTGCAAGTGATTTTGCCACTTTACTGAGCAGTGCATAACAACTCGGGACTTTAGACAAATGCAAATATCAGCCTGTGTGTTTGACAAAATAGAGCAGTTTTCCCAACGGTGTTGGCAAGAGATATGAAGGATGTTATAGTGAAATCGCAAGAGATTTTGACATTTGTAAGTGAATAGGACCTACGTCTGTAATCTGAATTGATTGAATAAGTGTTTGCACAGTCGAGCCCCTGCTTAAAGACAATTTGATGAATTTTTTCCAAAAGGATTTCAGGTCATAAATTAATTAAATTACCGTTGCATGGACAGAATTTGACCTGAATCTAGTATACTTTACTCTGACAGGCAAAGTATTGGCTACACTACAATAGAGCTACATCCCAATCACGTTAACCCGAAGAAAAATACATCATAGTCGTTCTGTAACAACTAAAACTTTAGTATAGTACTCTGATTTTGCATTCGATATTTTGTCTTGAACATTTGTCTGGCGCTGTGACGATGTAAAACCAACTATACTTCGGTAGTGCTGGTTAGCATGCTGGCTAGCATGGTAGCCAGTATCTCACTTTTTGCCCCTCGAGTAAAACAACAGATTTAAAATAGTTTACCGTCACATTTGTGGAGGTCTGTCGCTCACGGTGCCTCACGTATGGGGATAACCAGGACAGACTATGAAATAACCCGGGCACTTTCTGTCCGTCGCCGGCCTCCCCACTTCGTCCGACCATCTTCTTTTTCAGACGGACGAATTTGTACCGCACCAGCCTCCACCGTCGTTGGCACTCCGCCACATCCATTCCCAACGTCTGGGAGATTTCACGCCACAAATTTCCGGTCATCTGGGCGTCTTTGTAGTCCCGGGAATTGGCGTCGTAGATATGAACATATCTGCGAACCTCTTCACACAGCCTCTCCTCTACGTGGTCCATGGTGATTTAAAAATGGCGCTCAAAGCACAGAGCTAGATGCCGCCCAGCAAATACACGTGATCAAACACAGGCCAATCACAGAGGAACTTCCTTGCGGCGATCCTTACGTAGTTAGAAAATTTCGCTGCTGCGCCGCAGGCAACGTAAGGGCCTTGCGGTGACCAACGCGTTGCGCAAGTGACGTCACGTCACCTCCGTAAGCTCCGCGCCGCGCGAGTATAACTGAGCTTCACAGTTCCTCTGAGGGCAATGGGCTCCATCACATGAGGCTGCTCCATTGGAAACGGGAAAGTGCCCCAACATTCAGACATTCGCACTTCGGGGCTAAGCTCTGGAACTCCTTAAGTCCTCAGCTTAAACTGAACTTGGACTGGGTCGGTTTCGAACCCAAATTGAAGCAATTTCTTAAGGCAAGCCAGTTGTGTGGCTATCAATGATCTGCCTTTGTATAATGTGAATTTAACCAAGTAAATATGTTTTGAATGGAACCAAAAGCCCTTATATGCAAACTAGCCTTGGCTATAAATGTTTTAGTGTTTCAGGTGTTGATTGTGTACACTTGTAACCTGACTCTCACCAGAGCCTTGTAGTTCCGCCATGCAAGATCATAAAGAGTTTCACCTCAAAGTTAAAAAGTTCAACATAATTCAATAGTGAACAAACTGTGAGGGCTACAGAGCTTTGACGAAAAGGCTCTGATGGGTTGGTCCTATGCTGGGAACTAAACCGCACAACATCGATCTGCTCTGAGTAAATAATAAGGGTCTGCCAATTGATACAGGATGCATAAGATTAGTCACATATTCAATCAGCCATTTTTTTCCTTTTTACTAATTCAATGACATTTATTTTACTAAGAAGGAAAGGCTAGGAGTGCTCAGGTGGCTCAAAATTCGCTAGAAGCCGGTGCTCTCCTGATTGGGCAAGTATGATGTCTGAGGCACTCGGATGCAAAAAGTTCCAGTTTAATCCGCCAAAAACGCGTTGGCTGATTACACTGGAAACTTTATACATCCGACTGCATTTATTTTATATAGCCCTAAATCTCAGCAACAGCGGTCATCTCGAAGGACTTTACTGAATCCTGCATCTGCAACGAACCACTCTTTTACTTCCGCTTTATCTGTTGCGGCAACTTAACCTAAACCCGACTCAAAAACCCAGTGGGATGAAAAGTGAGAAACCTTGGAGAGGCCCGTATTGCGAGAGATCTGCTCCCATGAACCGGCTGTGGTAGATCCAGTCCAGCTAACGAATCCTAAACATGTATTAGTCTACTGCACAACAGCACTTCCAACGGTCGAGTAGTTTAGTTTAGAAATTCAAAATGAACTTGAATAACAGGACACAGAGATCCATCTTCCCCATGAAGTCTCTTTGCCGTTATCTCCCCAATTCTGCTGTTACGCAACATTCAGTCTATATACTAGGAGCTATTTTTAGCAATGTGTTCTGTTGTGTTTGTACTTTTCAACAATATTATGACATAACTACAAATTAATATTGACTCTATACGGGATATCCTTGACTACACTAATAATCTTATCTGCCAACCTATGTATATTACATTATGTGAGAAAGTATACACATTATTATATAGTTGTTTTTTTAAAATATTTTATGAGGTTTTGAGTGTTTCTCTGTTAAGTGAAGATACTGCCTGACATAAATACACTAACTAACTAAAGATTGAGATTAAGAGATCCTTCATTCGTCCCACAGCGGAGTAATGTCAGAGTCAGAAGATACAGAACAGTAGGAATGAGGAGAACACAACACAAGATAAGTGAATATCAAATATAACACAACAGTAAAATCTCTATCTTTACAATGCAAAAAGTGATGATAAATATGTTAAATTTGGCTACTGTGTGTCTTAATGTGTCTTAATTTGGCCACTTTCTGAAAGCCTTAAAACAAGATTTGCCAATAGGAAAAATCAAAATAATTTTGTTTTAAAAAGATACCAAAATGAATATGAAATATATGAATATGAAATGAAATAAATGTCTCCCTTAGAATGAGAAAATAAAGCAATAGTTATTGAAATAAGTAAGGAATAATGTATGTTACGCAGGTCATTATCGTTTATTTAATGACTGAAAATAAAATAGTTCCCAAAGCTTTTCCCGTAGCTATGCGGGAGAGGCTAGCATCTCCCAAACTAGAACTCTCTCGAACTGCATGAAAACCCAACAAAGAATTCTGAACATCAGCGGTGAGTGAGCCATATATAATTTAAATCTAAATCCATAATTTGATCCTCTACAAATGTGTCTAAAAATGTCCCGGACTCTACTTCCGGGTTTTTTACGATAGCTTTTTCTCGCATTAAAACAGTATTTTTGTCATGAAAACCATAACAGATGCTTCTGAAATCCTCCGTGCACCTGTGTTAAGAATGTAAATGTATAATGTATTCTCCCATTAACATTTAAATGTGTTGATTGATTGGTATTTGCGTTTATTGAGCGTGGCTAGCTCCGATAGCGACGAAGTGGCCGGAACTACTTGCGGAGAAATTTACACATCTGAATTACAAGCGGAGGGTGTGTTGCCAAAGGGCAGCCGTCATTATTGTTTTGAGAGGTCCGTTATCAAGAAATAATGAGCGGTAGAACGTTTTGAAATTACATTCAAATCAATGGAGCGTTCTCCTGCTGCTGTGAGGAGCCGTGTCATAAGACTAAAAAGCATGTTCCATTAGCAAATCTTGTTTTAAGACAGTCAGGATGTTCTCAAATCAAGACAGGAATTTTTTTTTTTATCTCATTCTTCACCATTTTTTTGCAGTGTAGCTTAAAGGTACTGTATATAGGAGGATTTTTCAAAATGTCAAGAAAGAACCGCCCTCTCCACCTTTATAACAAAACTCGAGCACGTGTCACCAGAATGATTGACAACTGTGATGACCAATAGTCATAGAGTCTTGATGATCCACCTGGAAGTAGAAAATCCCCCTCCAAAAATCCATACTGTATCTTTAAGAAACCACCTTTGTACAATTCATTAAT
Organism: Knipowitschia caucasica; assembly: GCA_964034765.1. Taxonomy (NCBI): domain Eukaryota; kingdom Metazoa; phylum Chordata; class Actinopteri; order Gobiiformes; family Gobiidae; genus Knipowitschia; species Knipowitschia caucasica. The sequence goes on along the minus strand of OZ035829.1, from coordinate 5,686,247 downwards.
CCACATCCGCGCAGGAGTCCAGTGATATCGATTGTACATGTTGTGCTCAGGGACATGTTGCTCAGCCCACTAACCTAAATACAAATGGCAAGAAGTAACAGCAAACTTATTGACTCCTGTGGGGCCAGAATGATGAGAAAAAGGCAATAAACTCACTGACACCAAATATAAAAGCTTTGATCTGTTTCAGGAGAAGGCTTTTTCTCTTGAGCTTTTGTGGAAGGGTCAAATTTTGTTAAAGTTTTCATGAAAGACAGACATAGTTTGTGTGATTTGAAATGCGTGGTTCTTCAGACCTCAACCTTATTTCCCATGTAGACTTTGAATGTGCCTCTTTATCGTGATTTTCTGCACTGTCTCTGCGTAAAGCACATTGAGCTGCAGTTTATGAATGAAATGTGTTTTTACAATAAATCTTCTTCTTAGTGACTCCTCAAGCTTTACTGTAGTTTCAATTAGTGTCTATAGATGACGCTATACTAAAAATAGGATCACTCTTTCAGACCCTGCTCCCGTCGCTGTGTGGAGAGAGAGGACAAATGCCCAAGATAACAATTGTAAATCGCTTTGTGACTCTGGTCTGTGAAAGGCGGTATATAAATAAAGGTTACTCACTTACTTACTTCTTTTTTTATTTGTAACTTGTATTTTTGTTCTACTTTTTGTTTCCAAACTTAGGGAGCTAGAGGGCTCCCAAAAATGGAAATACATGACAGCTTTCCGTTCATGCATTTTCTAATATCTCAAGTTTATGCCATAGAAAACATCCAAAAATGAAATTTCTTAAAGCCTTAAAGGACCTAGACAGAAGCAGAGTAGAACACATTTTTGTAGATTGCAGTAACATTTTAGTTGGAGGCAGTTACACCGGTAAAGTCTGTAGTTGTTTGCTAATATGCTAACTGTATAATCCGATGTTATATTAGTTTTAACACCAGGACTCCCACAATTATGAAACCCCGTAACTTTGACTGCTCTCATTCAAACCAGGTTTTTTTTAATAACCTTTATTCACTTAGTAAGTGTTAAAACTGAAAAAGTAGATTCTTAAAAGCTACCAAATGCCAACTGGTAACAAGTAAACATTATGTTGCTATGATAAAAATGCTCTCATTTAAAAAGTAAAAGAAAATGTCATAAAAATATTGACTTAGCAACAAACTACACATAGAGACAGAAAAAGTCGCAAAGTTATGAAGACCAACAATGTTCACACGTTAAGTAACTACACTTACAAAACTACAGGTCGTCAAAATGAGTGTTGAAGATGCAGTCCTTTTGTTTAAATATTGTGGGAAAATGTCCCTAAACCCTAAATGTAGTCAAGTAATCATGTGTTTTCAAATAATAATGGAATTGAGCAGATGCCCATAGTCTCCAAAAAATAATTCAACAAATATTTTGGAGCGGACCTATCAAAAAAAACCAATGGGATGCGTTTACCCCCTTCACACTCTTCCTGTTTCTCATGAGTGCACCTGAGTTATCAGATTTTTTTTATCAGACGTTTGCCGCCCACTCTCCCTGTTGTGACAAAGACACGAAAATGCTGGATGTTTGGTTTGGTGGAGAGGTGAGGGGAGGGGGGAGTGGTTTCGAGGTTGGTGCTACGGCTAAGCTAACAACATTTCTAACTGCATCTTTTAAGCGGTCCCAAATTTGAATGATAAGTTATTAATGGGCTAATCTTATTAAGGCATAACTAATTGTATGCTCTACTTCTTCTAATTGTTGACTGTTGTTTATTCCATAATCCAGGATGTGCAGATGTAGTTGGTTTTGTGTGCATTTGTGTCCTTGTTCTGTACAATTTTTTTGTTATATGACAAGTTTGATTATATTGTAGCTTTGGGGGTGGGGGTACTCATGAGATTTTTACTTCAGCCCACTCCTTTTGTGCAGTTTTATTCCTATTCAAATAAATAAATAGAAATATATTAGACAGAGACAGTGTACATTCATTGTTGTGATCAAAGCCAAAACTAAACACAAAACTTGACTGGAGCACTTCATTACACTTCTGTAAGGTCGCCCACTCATTCAAGATCCTTGTTTCGAAGTTGTGTTTTGAAGGAGCAAAGCCTTCCCACTTCTCCCATAGAGCCTTCTTATTTTCACCTCGGCGTGGGGGGCAGGGAGGAGTGCATGGCCTTTGTTAATTAGATTTAGCCCTGGTCACTACGCGGCCGATGGGGGTGAACACGGTGTGCAAACAAAGTGGACATTCATCAGTGTTGCCAATCGCACCGGACGTGATTAAGTTACACGGCCGTCGACCGCGGCACTCGAGCTGGTGTTACAGCCGTCTCCAAGGCAAACACGAGCAGGGCGCCCTCCCGAAGGCCATGGGGGGTTGGAGTGTTTAAACTGAGGTACATGTGAGGTGTCTTTAACGTGGAAGTCTCCCTCAGTGCAGACGTATCAGCAGAGAGAGGCCGGTGTCATGCTCTGGATTTTATATTTGTACTAGTTTTATTTTGACTTTAGTTCTCTGTGGTTTTGTTTCAGTTTGACTTCCTGTTCCCTGTCGATTGTCTTCCCCGCCCCCATGGCACCTGTGTCTCTCTGTGTCTAGACTATATGTACCTGTGTCTCTGTGTGTCTGTATGTACCTGTGTCCCTGTGTCTCTGTGTCTATATGTACCTATGTCTCTGTGTCTAGACTATATGTACCTGTGTCTCTCTCTGCCTATATGTACCTGTCTTTCTGTGTCTATATGTACCTGTGTCTCTGTATCTATATGAACCTGAGTCTCTCTGTGTCTATATGTACCTTTGTCTCTGTGTCTATATGTACCTGTGTGTGTGTCTTTATGTACCTGTGTCTCTCTGTGTCTATATGTACCTGTGTTTATATGTACCTGTGTCTGTGTCTTTATGAACCTGAGTCTCTCTGTGTCTATATGTACCTGTGTCTGTGTCTTTATGTACCTGTGTCTCTCTGTGTCTATATGTAACTGTGTCTCTCTGTGTCTATATGTACCTGTGTCTCTCTGTGTCTATATGTACCTGTGTCTCTCTGTGTCTATTAATGTACCTGTGTCTCTCTGTGTCTATATGTACCTGTGTCTCTCTCTGTGTCTATATGTACCTGTGTCTCTCTGTGTCTATATGTACCTGTGTCTCTCTGTGTGTCTATTAATGTACCTGTGTCTCTCTGTGTGTCTATATGTACCTGTGTCTCTCTGTGTCTATATGTACCTGTGTCTCTCTGTGTCTATATGTACCTGTGTCTCTGTGTCTATTAATGTACCTGTGTCTCTCTGTGTGTCTATATGTACCTGTGTCTCTCTGTGTCTATATGTACCTGTGTCTCTCTCTGTCTATATGTACCTGTGTCTCTCTGTGTCTATATGTACCTGTGTCTCTCTGTGTCTATATGTACCTGTGCTCCTCTCCTCTTGTTGCTGGTCCATACAGTAATGTCCTGGTTCTTGTGTTTTCCGTTGGATTTAGAATTTAGAATTTGTTTTTACCTTTTATTTCATTACATTCCTGCCCATGAAATGTATGTTTATTAAATTATATATTTTTTGCATTGCTGCATCTCGGGTCCTGAGTAAGTATAGCGCCTTTCACAGACCAGGATCACAAAGCGCTTCACGTTTAAAACATATAGATAATTATATAAACAAGTCAGATTTCTCTTTGTGTTCTTGTGTTTTCCCGTCACTCCTGGCGATAGTCTCTCTGAGCTGTCATGCAACTTTTTGGCAACCACTTCATTGATTAACTGCACATATTATGCAAAAAAAGACAGAGGAAGACTCAGCTGCCGGTTTGTCATCGGCTGGCTTCGCTGCACCATGTAAATTTCATGACCACGGCGTGTCAGTTTGTGGTGAGCGAGATTCACAGGGACAAGCACAAAAGGCAAAAGCATCCATCTTTTATACTGCCGCCTTTGTGTCCATTCGAAGGCGCTCAATGAAAGATTTAGAGAGATGCCGTGTCCAGTCAGGTAGATGGATGTTGTGTTTTAGGTAGACACCATTGTACAGCCACAATATGTTCAGAGACTCGTGGGTATTCTGGTTTTATTGTTTGTAGATTCATGTGTCAAAGTGGTCATAGTTTCACAATGCTGCTAGCAACACTGCAAAAAGTGATGCAATATTACAATACAAAACTATGTGTGGTAATCTTTTCTTGAATCAAGTGGTTTTTATCCTAATTTGAGCACATTCTGACTGTCTTAAAACAATATTATCCAATGTTTTGATTCAGATTTCTTCAAGCTGACACTTACAATCGTATTTTAAATATGTACATGCATTGTTATGTGCATTTACATTAAACAGAAATGAATTAATGTGGGGCGACAGTGGCTCAGTTGGTAGAGCATTGGCCTTCGAGCCTGAAGGTTGTGGGTTCGAGCCCACGATGAGACCTACTTCACGACTCCCACTGATGACTGCTGTCATTGTGTCCTTGAGCAAGACACTAAACCCCGCTTTGCCTGAAGCTTCCACTGAAAAGATCTCAACTCATGTGGACTCACCACCTGCAGGAGGATCAGTGAGGGGCTGGTGCTCTGTGAACTGGGTGCAGCTCTGACTCCCACCCCCCGACCCAGAAATGGATTAAGGGGAAGAAAATGTATGGATGGAGAAATGAATGTGAGTAATAATACATAACGTCGAAAAGTGAGTGAGAAGAAGGAAACTCATGCAAACATAAACTGCAAAAACGCATGAACAATAAGTAAAAAATTGCTTAAAATTGGCAAATTGAATCTTAATTCATCATTTTTTCAGTGTAAACGGTTGCGATTTTTTTATACAAACATACAACGTCGTTTAGTCTCATTTCAAGAACTGTTGATTCATTTTCTCATTCCAAGAGAGACATTAAAAAAAAAGATTTTTTTTTTTAAATCTGCAAATCTTGTTTTATGGAAGTCAAAATGTGCTCATATCAAAATAAATTTAGCTAATTTTGAGCAATTTCTCACTTATTTTTATCACTTTTTGCAGATTACCTCAACAATCAATTGCAAGCTTCTACGCAGGTCTTTTTGGTTGGTCTAAAACTGAACAACTGCAGAATAGGCTCAAATGTACAATAATCAGACAATAAACATGTATGATATTCTAGAGAAAAGCAAAACAAATGGGAAAGGATGTGAAATATTTGGCTTGACAGATAGCGACAAACGTGAGAAGAAAATCTAAACATTCCCGATACTTTGAAATGATGTTTCCTGAAGCTGGGTTAATTTACTAGTAAACAAACACAATTCCCAACAGTCAGAGGATTATGCATATGTGCTGCTGTCCCGTACACACACTCATACATTCCCACACACAAACAAAAACAAAATCATTTATTGATACTCACCGACTCAAAATCTACAGGAGAAAGAGTCGTTCTGGATTTGGAACAATGTTGAGAAATGAAGACAGAGGCAGCAGCGATCGCACCTGTAACCCGGTTTATTTTGGACTTCTTCCAAATCGAAGAAAAGAAGAAAACGCTGATTTTATGATGCGAGTCGATGTGTACACAAACACAGACGTCATTTTTGAGAAATTAATGACGCAGATGCTTAAGATACAGATACTACAGATACTACACAGCAAAAAGTGATGAAAAAGATGGACAAAATTGTTTAAATTTGTCAAAATGTTTCTTAATCCGGACACATTTTGATTGCCTTAAAAGATTTTGCCAATGAAACAAGAAAAACTATCTTGTTGAAACTATCTTGGAGAAATGTAGCAACAGTTCTCGAAAAAAAATACTAAATGGCTTTGTCCCATTGGCAAATCTTGTTTTAACACAGTCGAAATGGACTCAAATTTGGATAAAAACAACTTGATTCAAGCAATTATTACAGATTTTAAAATTCTACAGAAAAAGTACAGTTGTTGGTGGTTGTCTACATTCCTATTTCCACCGTGTATGAAACCGTGTGAATGCATTTTTACCATTCTCCCTGTGTGTGATTCCTGGTCGTTTCGCACTTGATTTGGGAGATGGCCCTGACTGATGAGCGCTGTGGTGGAAGGATAGAGGGATGGAGAGAAAGGCTGCAGACTGACAAGCAGACAGTCTTCTAGGAAAGAGGGGGGGGGGGGGGGGGATGGCCTGTTGCCAAGGTGACATGAGCGGTCGGGTTCTGTCTCATTTGCAGATGCAAACGAGACCTTGCGGGCTCCTGCCGACGAGTGCGGAGCTTTCTCTGGAGAAGCACCCTAAACCCCCCCCCCCTCCTGACTTTACCGCACACCTGACGTACTCGCAACACAACTCTCTGTTTGCCTTTCACATTTGGCTGCGAGCTGCTCCTTTGTGCCCTGTTCTACCTCCACTGGGAAAGAAACAGACAAGTGGGAGCTAATGGGAAACATTGACCCGGTACCAAGAATGAAATGTTAAGCAAAGTTGTGTGTGTGTGTTTGAACACAAAAGAAAATACATCACTGTGTTTCTCCAAAAAAATGTCACTTCAAAAATTGACAAAAGCCACGAGTGATTTGTCATTGGAACAAACAAGTTGCGGCACGGTGGCTGAGTGGAAGGGCCTTTCTGAGTGTAGTTTGCATGTTCTCCCCGTGTCTGCGTAGGTTTCCCCCGGGTACTCCGGTTTCCCCTACCACTAAAAACATGTGAATAGTTCAGGGTGAATGAATGAGTGTGTGTTTGTGAGTACGAATCTTTAGATTAGATTCAGTTTATTTGCCATTTGCAGTAAAACAAGGCACAGACAAATACAGACATAAAACAAAATTAAAAGACAAAAATAAAACAAATAAAACAGTAAACAAATGTCACTGTGAAATCGATCGACTAAAACAGTTCAAAACAAGTGCAAATCATTAAAGTGCTCTGTTCACACTGATAACAGCTTGTGGATAAAAACTGTTAGCATAACGAGATGTCCTGCATCTCAGAGAGCGATATCTTCTGCCAGAGGGAAGAAGCTGGAACATGGCTTTTCCAGGGTGGCCAGAAGAGTCATTAACAATCCTAAGAGCTTTGTTTAAAAGTCTGGATTTATAAAGAACCTCCAGAACAGGAAGCTCACAGCCCACGGTCCTCTTTGCAGAGCGGAGCACCTTGTTTAAAGCTCTCTTTTCTTTGTCTGTGATGTTTCCAAACCACACAGACACAGAACCAACAAGTAAACTCTCAATGGTGCAGCGATAAAAGTTAAGCAGAATCTTAGAGTTAGTGGTAAATTCTCTAAGTTTACGCAGAAAGAGAATCTGGGAGTCTGGGAGGACGGATACAAATTAGCCCATGGCTACAATCCGGAGTGATGTGTTCATTAACATGTACTGTCCCAACCAAATAAACAATAAGCAATAAATAATTCAAGTAAAAACTACACTGCAAAGAGTGATGAACAATAAGTCAGAAATAGCAAAAATGTTGCCATATGTATCTTAATTTGAGCACATTTTGACTGCCTTAAAACAATTATTATTAGCAACATTATTAGTATGGCTTTGTCCCATTTAAGAATCTTGTTTTGAGACAGTCAGAATAAAAACCACTCAATTCAAGCAGTTACCTCATATTTTATCATGTGTTGCAGTGAAGTGAATCTACCTGTCCTCTTTTCAAGCTACTTTTCATGATTTTATTTAGATTAGGGTTAGGGATAGGGTGCCACCGGTAGCTCGCCAGTCCCTTACAGGTAGCTCGCCAAAGGAATTAGAATTTAACAAATACATTTAAATGAATACCTTTTGAGCCATTACATATCTATTATAAGTATAAATATAGGGTTACACAGTATTGTGGTGTATTTTGTATGTCTTACATGTTTTGTTTTGATTATTACAGATTTTTCCTACGACTGCAAAAAGGAGTTGCTCTCTGCCTCTTTGTTTGTATAAAAGTAGCTCTCTGGTTGAAAAAGGTTGAAGACCCCTGATATAGCATATGTTTTCTTCTTTTCAAACCTGATCAAGGGCATGCGTGTTTGCTTTCCAATTCAATGGTGTTTTGCGTCTTGCTGTGTCGCTATTCCCCTTCTGCTTTAAAATACGGCTTTATACATTTACAACACCAACACTCATGGCTGCATCTATAGACCTCTCCACACATAAGTGGCAGACACACTTCCCCTGTCTGTCTGCTCTTTTGGGAGAGAAAGATTGCCTCTGACAACCCCCACATGGTCATCTTTTTCCCGGCCTGTGCCTCCGCTTCTTCCCAACGAGAGCTGAATTGGCCTTTTCACATATAGGGCTCGGCCTGTTGAATATAAGCCGACTCTCTCTACTCCACCCCAGCCTCTGCAACAAAAAGGCAAGCAACAGACTCCTTTGTTTGGCCCGAGGTAAACAGCTGGGAACAGAAATGGGCCGGTTTACGCCATACACTGTGGCTGCTGCGGTGACAGAGAGGGGGAGTCTGATTAAAAACACCACAATGGGAGATGGTTTTTCTGTGAGCATATACCTGGGCAGAGACAGACACATGGGCACCAAGAGAATAATAAAGCCTAGTTCAGGGGTCTCCAATCTGCAGCTCGAGAACAAAAAGTAGCCAAGTAACGTCAGGTCTTTGGGAAGTTTCTAAGTAATTATCCAAAGAATTGATAAATAGGGTGAATAATTAACTTCATACAACTATTAAATATGCACTAATACATACTAATGGCTTGTAGTATGTGTTTAAGGCAAGACTGCAAAAAATCCCCAAAAATTCAAGTCAGACATTGTTCCAAATTGGCTTATTTTAAAACATTTTGACAGTCGTAAACAAAATAAAAATCCAATGAGACTGAATGTAATAAAGGCTAGAGCTGGTTGTCCAATGAAATACATTTAGTTTGAAGGCCTTGATTAAAACAAATACGTCGGCTTTCTTTCACCTGCTTAAAGGAATAGATCATCATTCTGTCTGAGATACAGTAGTACAGTCTCTTGGAGGTAAAGGTTGGAGACCCTTGGCCTAAACACGTGAACCAAGGGACCATGATTTTGAAGTCCAGTAAGTTGTGTTAGACTGGTCTGTCTGACTGATCCGAACGGTTTTGGGACAAAGGAAAATGTAACCCAAAATCTTTGTCCATGATATTAGTTCATGTCACTGAATGTTTCAGCAATAGGCTTTTTTTCGGAGATTGCCTCAAAAATTCATCAGTTAAACATACATTAATACAATGCAAAAACACTCATTAGGGGAAATGAGGATGACTCTAATCGACTTTTTGAGAAACTTGTTTACTGCCTTTAGGAAGTATGTTTTCCTATTCTTATTAGTTGAGGTGCTGGTGCTATGTGCAGCTCTGACTGCCACCCCCCGACCCAGAAATGGACAAAGGGGAAGAAAATGGATTAGTTAGTTCACACAGAGTATTCAAATATGGCCAAAAACGAGGATGAGTTTGTCGGTTGAACATACAGAGCAAAAGTACACAGCAAGAAGGTCCTATGTGGAGTTTGCATGTTCTCCCCATGTCTCCCGGGTGCTCTGGTTTCCCCTACCACTGAAACAATATTTCAGGGTGAATGAGTGTGTGTTTGTGAGTGTAGCTGTGGATGCAAACTAGCTCAAGACCACAGTCCAGAGAGGTGTGTTCACTAACATGCACTGTCTTAACCAAATAACGTATACAATCCGTTCATTTGATCACAGAAGCTAATCAGGACAGGAGATGGTTAGTAAGTGATGAGAGACCTCAGGGAATACCAGGTGCCACAGTCATGCGGCTGCAAAGTGTAAAACTGTTGTAGAGTCCTTCGGCAGGACACGTGACACTGCCTACATGAGTCTGGTGGGTGAATGACTGACTAGTGGTGGTCGGAGGGGACATATTATCTGCATCAGTTAACCTCAAGGAAACTTTGAAACTAAAAACAAAACCTGATCTGTATGCATCCACATTATCATTATTATTATTCAAGATTTATTGTGATAGCATGGACCCATTTCATTCCTACACTGGAGCGACTGACGTTGATGTCCTCAGTGAAAACACAAACCCAACACCCACCATTGGTTGCCGGCTGCTGACTTGGTTGTAATGGGCAAGATAAACAAAGCCACATTTCACAGTTCTTGTCCCCCGAGGGTCCGAGACAAATCAATGTTGCATTAGTAGATCCTTCCATAAATTCTCGGCTGATTAGCTAGTATCAGCCGTATTGTATGTATTTATGTGTTATATGACCAACAACCAAAAGTACATTCATTTATCTTGCTTTGAGGGTCTGATTTGACAGGTTTGGATTTGCCGGATCCTGGAAAGTCCAACCCATTACAAAAAATAGCCTATTCTTTTTCTGTTGCTGGCAATAATGATCTTAGTTTGGGATAAAAAGGAATTGGACCAAGTTTGATTGTGGACAGCAGAAAGCTATCCTCACTCTTGAGGGACCCGCAACAAGTTTGTCAAAAGATAATTTAGTTGATTAAAAAATGTGCAGCTGTTGCGAACACTGATAATATAACCAATTCTGACACCCCCCCCCCCCCCCCCCCACTACCACCATCCCATCGGCAGAAATGATTCTACCATTTACAAATATGGCGGCTCCTGAGAAATGCCACATATGCTGCGCAGACTAAATCCAGGATGGTTAAATGGTCATGAATAATTAGGCCATTCTCTCACCGAGCAGATGTCTCTTTCTGCCCTGCACTGCCTGCTCCTTGCAAGAATGAACGCCTGGACCAAGATAAGCCTGTGACGGTGGTGGTGGGGGGGGTCTGGAGTGAAGAGGAAGGCTGGCTGCCTGGGTAACACAATACAGCATGTGCGTATAATCACACAGGCTGCCTACACACTGGCATATATAATTACAGTGGCATTATATGAACACATGTGCTGATCAATGTGTTGTCCGTACCCATCCCCCTGTTTTGGAAACGCAAGCCTGTCTAACCATCTTTACGAGTTCTTCAAATGTTGAGACCAAAGCACAAAGATAGAAGTTGAGTGATATTGACAATAGAAGGGAACATAAGACATGTCCCAGTCGGCTTCATGTCGAGTTGATAGATACAGTGCCTTGCGAAAGTATTCGGCCCCCTTGAACCTTTCAACATTTCGCCACATTTCAGGCTTCAAACATAAAGATATACAATTTTAATTTTTTGTCATGAATCAACAACAAGTGGGACACAATCGTGAAGTAGAACAAAATGTATTGGATAATTTAAACTTTTTTAACAAATAAAAAACTGAAAAGTGGGGCGTGCAATATTGTTCGGCCCCTTTACTTTCAGTGCAGCAAACTCAGTCCAGAAGTTCAGTGAGGATCTTTGAATGATCCAATGTTGTCCTAAATGACTGATGATGATAAATAGAATGCACCTGTGTGTAATCAAGTCTCCGTATAAATGCACCTGCTCTTTGATAGTCTCAGGGTTCTGTTTAAAGCGCAGAGAGAACCATGAAGACAAAGGAACACACCAGGCAGGTCCGAGATACTGTTGTGGAGAAGTTTAAAGCCGGATTTGGATACAAAAAGATTTCTCAAGCTTTAAACATCTCAAGGAACACTGTGCAAGCAATTATATTGAAATGGAAGGAGTATCAGACCACTGCAAATCTACCAAGACCCGGCCGTCCCTCCAAACTTTCATCTCAAACAAGGAGAAGACTGATCAGAGATGCAGCCAAGAGGCCCATGATCACTCTGGATAAACTGCAGATAACTACAGCTAAGGTGGGAGAGTCTGTCCATAGGACAACAATCAGTCGTGCACTGCACAAATCTGGCCTTTATGCAAGAGTGGCAAGAAGAAAGCCATTTCTCAAAGATATCCATAAAAAGTCTCGTTTAAAGTTTGCCACAAGCCACCTGGGAGACACATCAAACATGTGGAAGAAGGTGCTCTGGTCAGATGAAACCAAAATCGAAGTTTTTGGCCACAATGCAAAACGATATGTTTGGCGTAAAAGCAACACAGCTCATCGCCCTGAACACACCATCCCCACTGTCAAACATGGTGGTGGCAGCATCATGCTTTGGGCCTGCTTTTCTTCAGCAGGGACAGGGAAGATGGCTAAAATTGATGGGAAGATGGATGGAGCCAAATACAGGACCATTCTGGAAGAAAACCTGTTGGAGTCTGCAAAAGACCTGAGACTGGGACGGAGATTTATCTTCCAACAGGACAATGATCCAAAACATAAAGCCAAATCTACAATGGAATGGTTCACAAATAGACGTATCCAGGTGTTAGAATGGCCAAGTCAAAGTCCAGACCTGAATCCAATCGAGAATCTGTGGAAAGAGCTGAAGACTGCTGTTCACAAACGCTCTCCATCCAACCTCACTGAGCTTGAGCTGTTTTTTAAGGAAGAATGGGAAAGAATTCCAGTCTCTCGATGTGCAAAACTGATAGAGACATACCCCAAGCGACTTGCAGCTGTAATTGCAGCAAAAGGTGGCGCTACAAAGTATTAGCGCAAGGGGGCCGAATAATATTGCACGCCCCACTTTTCAGTTTTTTATTTGTTAAAAAAGTTTAAATTATCCAATAAATTTCGTTCCACTTCACGATTGTGTCCCACTTGTTGACAAAAAAATATATTTTTATATCTTTAGGTTTGAAGCCTGAAATGTGGCGAAATGTTGAAAGGTTCAAGGGGGCCGAATACTTACGCAAGGCACTGTATATGAAGATATTTGTCTTGTTTGGGGCCGGTGTATTTTTCAAAATGACATCATCCGTCACAGTCATCCACAGTAGCTCAGTTGGTAGAGCATTGGCCTTCAGGCCTGAAGGTTGTGGGTTCAATTCCCGCCTCGACACCTTCTCCACCGACTACCACTGATGACTGCTGTCGTTGTGTCCTTGGGCAAGACGCTTAACCCCACTTTGCCTGAAGCCCCCACTGAAAGATCTCAGCTCCTGTGGACTCACCACCTGCAGAGGGTCAGTGAGGGGCTGGTGCTATGAAACTTGGGTGGCATCTCTGACTGCCACCCCCCTGACCCAGAAATGGATTATAGGGTAGAAGATGGATGAATTCAATGACATCAATGCGTGAGAAATTATGAAAAAAAGTTATGGTTAGACCATTATACTTGCTGTGGGTAACTCACAGTGCAATGGATAGCGTTTCACAGCAAAAAAGTTCTGGGTTCGATTCCACCTAAGTAAGTGATCATTATTTATATACCGCCGTTCACAGACCAGAGTCACAAAGCACTTTGCAATTATGGGCATTTGTCTCTCACTCCACACAGGGAGCGAGGCCGCCAGTACAGGAGGCTCATGCCAGACCTATTGTACATGTTTATAATGGTAGGGGAAACCGGAAAGCACGGAGGAAACCTACACAGACACGGGGAGAAAATGCAAACTACTCAGAAAGGCTGACCGGGATTCAAATCCAGGACCTTCTTGCTGAGAAGCGAGACTGCTATTCAGCCACCAAGCCACCCTTCCTGACCAATAGGCAGTGAAGTTGTACTTGAGTGTAGTTGTAGATTTCTGTTTCCCCTCCCACTAAAAACACATACAATTGGAATTCATGTAATTTTATGGATTTAATGATGATCTGACATATACATTTTCACTCAAGTTTTTCAACAGTTGTCAGTTTAAAGCTGCACTAACTGACTTTGGGATTTTGAAGCCGCGGACTCGCTGGCCTCTCTCTTTCTGCTCCCCTCCCCGCACCCACGAAGCTATCGCCCCCACACACACCCACTGTTGGGACGAAGCTAGCGTCTCCCAATATGGATAATACATGGGCATGGATTTGCACGTGGATGCCGTGACCATAGAACGATAGAACCGGGAAGCGCGGAGGAACGAGACTTTCTTTTGGATGGCTGTCTCGCTGTGTAAGCAGTAACCGGTGACGAAGAGACGAAGCTTCAGGTTAGCTCCTCGTCTTGTTGTGCTAACTCAGCCGTCTGTGCTAACGACGGACCTGTAGATTTCTCACGAAAGTGGGGGCCAGTGGTCCGCGGTGATTGGTCACAATCTGCGACCCGAAACACATTCTCTTCCTTGTTTCATCAAAACTCGATCTAAAATATAATGTCACGCCAGCACAAATTTGCGCTACTTTTTCGTCAAAAGGACGTATATCCCAATGCCCTACACGGACATGGATAGCATTTTCGTAATGAATACAAAAATAAAGTCAGTTAGTGCAGCTTTAAGTCAGCTTCTCGTTTGGCACCAGCTCTGCCAAACCCCTGAGACCGGCTCAACAAACCCCTAGAGTTCGATCCAACCCAGGTTAAGACCCACTGGTATAGAGACAGTCACTTGCTCCTCATTCCTACTGTTCTATAACTGGTGATGCAACACTGACATTTCCCCACCGTGGGACAAAGGAAGGAATTCTGAATCTTAACCTTAAAATATATTAACACCTGAACTGTTTACAGCTAGGTGTCCAAAATGCTTTTGCCATCACTGTTCAAATATAAAATACAGACTTTTTTTTAAAGAAACCCAGACATGGCCTAGTTGTGTAAATAGCTCCTATGTCAACAAAGTGTTCCAGCCACCTCGCGCCCTGACAAGGCAATCAGCATCTGGGTGAAGGTAGAGAGGGATGGGGATGGGGGGAGGTGGGGTTTGAGGTGAGCTGAGGTGGGGGCGGTATACTTTGCGAGCGCCGGACTTCCACAACAGATTGCACCATTTTGTGTAAAGTCTTTGTTTTGGAAGATGCAAGAAATATCATTGATTACAGAGAGACGCACCAACTGTTTCCCGTAATCAGACATCCTTGCATCAGGCTTGTTTTGTTCCGGCATCCTCGAGTTCTCTGTGGACACGTTTACCTCAGCGATGATGCATGAGACAGAATAATAACACTGGGAAGAGAAAGAGGGAATGAGAGAAATAGGGTGACCAGTCCCTCATAAGAGAAGCAAGTGTCATGATGTGGACTTTTTGACAATTTTGACTACGTTTTATTTTGCTATATAGTTGTTCTCTTGTAGTTTGAGTTTTCTTCCGCTCTGTCCTGTTGATGTTAACCAAGCCCCGGAAATCCAAGATGGCGGCGAAATTCAAATGGTTTGTGCTCAATGGGGTATGTGCCAGCACGAGCGCGGAAAGATTAGCGAAACTTGCCTACATTTGGGCATCGTCTGGTCCTCCTGGTTCTGCGCAGTGAACGAGCTCCCATGATGCTTTGCTCCATATACGCGCGTGTGGCTCTCATGTACGTGCACAGAGGGGCTCGGCCGTGCTCTGACCAATCAGAGCTGCTGATCAGAGCGGAGCTAGGGTGGAGCTAGAGCGGAGCTAGAGCGAGAGCCAAACGAGCAGAGTTTGTGGCAGTAAAGTGTGGATTTAAAGAAAACCAAAGGATTTAAGTAGAATAAAAGTTTAGGATGACACGGGACACTAAAATCCCCACAAAATCCGACCTTTATGAAAGCTGTAGGTTCTCTGTCAGGTTCTCTGTCAGCTGAGGTCGAGCTGTTTTAGTTTACATTGAGTTCTATGGGGAAAATTTCTGGGTAGCCCACGTGAATTTAGTCTGGTTTAGTCTGCAGTGAGAATCCCGCGAGCACATGGTTCCTTCAGCTCAAAGCTAGTAATACCCTATCCAGATATTATTATAGATCCATGATGTTTACCCGCCCTAGTGTGATGTCACCTGTGTGCCCATGTGCCTCACTTGTTGTCCGTCCATTGTCTCTTTCTTGTTTTCAGTTCTTGAGGTTTTGTGTTTTGACATTACCTTGGATTTATTTTAATTATTTACACTTTATTTTCAGTCCTGCGTTTTGGGTTACTCCTTCATGCATCTCACCACAAGACAAAAAGAGACCCAAATTGCGTTCTTTATTGATATATTTTGATTATACGTATTAAGCTGTACTTTCTAGTGATAGAGTCTTAAAGGCCGTCGTAGCAGAAAGCGAGTCTTTGAGCAAAGGTTGAAAATGGCTTATGCTCCAGGGATACTCATGATGTTGCAGTTTTCAGTTAAATATGCTGCGCTAAACTATTTAGGAAACTATTTTGTCAGCCCGAGTCAAAGCGAATGCAGCGGTGGCATTTCGGAAATGCATTTAGAGCAGACGAACATGGGAATGGAAACGTCAAAACAAAGATACAGACCTAAATATTGAACATCTGTGATTAGTAAAATATAAAAATAATAATGTGAATTTGAGCCAGATATTGAGCTACTATTTACACATTTTCTCTTTGTGTGTTGTAAATATTTTGACCTGAATTTGCACAACTTCCTGCTCACAGCAGGTTTGTCAAAGTTAGGATTTTGTAACAGGGAGAGACGAGTGAGGAATGTATAGGGTGCACTGAGATGTATGAGTGTGTGTTTGTTTGCGCTTGCGTATGTGTGTGTAGGCCTGTGTGTGTGCGTATGTGTGTGTGTGTGTTTGTAGGTATGTGTGCGCTTGTTTATGTGTTTGTAGGTGTTTGTGTGCGTGTGTGTTTTTTGTATGAGAGAAAGAGTGTATCTGTGTGTATAGGCCTGTATGTACATGTGTATGTGTGTAAGTGTGTTTGCGCTTGTGTCTGTGTGTGTAAGTGTGTGTTAGAGAGAGAGAGAGTATGTGTATGTGTGTGTACGTTTGTTTGCACTTGTGTGGGTTTGTAGGAGTGCATGTGTGTGTGTGAAGGTGTGTGTGCGTCTAGGTGTTTATGTGTGCGTTTGTTTTTGTGAGTGTGTGTGTGTGTATACAACATATTATTTGACCAAATAAGAATAAATGATCCAGGACACACACAGATGCAGTGTACTGTGTTTTGCCTGTTGTGCACCGCTGCTGCTGCTGCTGCTGCTGCTGCATTGAGTCTCTGGGGATTCTTCCACTCTATGTATCTCACAGAAAAATGTGTGCTCTCATGAAACTGTAGTGTATCTCATCACTCACAGAACAGAAAGAAAAATCTGGTTTCTTTACAATAGTCTGTGGACAGCTACATTTATGCGTTTGGGGTTTTAAGCTGCACAAATCACAAACCTGATGAAAAAAAGGTCCAAAATTGCTCAAATTTGGCTAATAGTATCTCAGTTTGAGCACATGTTGACTGCCTTAAAACAAGATTTACCAATGAGACAAAGCAAAATGATCTTGTTTTAAAAAGATACAAGAAATGTCTCCCTTGGAATGAGAAAATAAAGCAACACTTCTTGAAATAAGACTAAATGATTTTAGTTTTTTTTTTTTAAGGCAGTTAGAATGTGCTCAAATTAAGATAAAAGCCACTCCGTTCAATTATTACCTCATTTTTCCCACTTTTTAGAAATAAATTTCTTGTGTCTGGACTGTTTGATTCTCAGATCTGTGCTGGTGAATTCAATGTTCTTTTTCAGTCCTCTGAGATAACTAAGCTGTTGTGATTTAGGGCTATACATGAATACATTGAATAGCAGTGTGTGTTGCAAAATAACTGCCTATGTAATGTAGCGACTTTTTGAAGCTTCTTCTGTAATCGTCTTGCTAAGCCAAAGGATTTCACTTACATTGTATAAGTCTAAGTTTCAATTAGCCTCCACCAGCTGACAGCCTTTAAATCTGTGTTATGCTGCTCCGCTTGCTCTATTGCTACAGTTACGGACCAGCGGTTTTATCGTGTACACAGGCAGTAATACTTTCTAAAGGTCGGGAGATGCCGAGCAGAATTAAATGCATCCAGTGGCCGAGTGCACTGGTGGGGACACGACTTGTTTCACAGCAGCGCCGGGAAAAGCACGGGTCAAATTGTCACAAGTTCCCAGTGCTTCAATTTCAATGTTTTTTTGTGTAGCCCTGAATCACAACAATAGTTATCCCAGAGGACTTTACACAACCGTTGAATTTGCCAACACGGATCAGAGAATCAAACAGTCCAACACAAGAAATGCAATGGTAGAAAACACATTGGTCGCTCTGCCCCTTATGGACCAATACCAATGTCCATAAATGTTGATATATGTCCATAAATACTCCTGAACCAAATGCATTGATAGCTTCATATCTTATTTTAATTATATTGTCTATTATCATCAATAACAGATATAGATGTGTGCAATCTGAGTGCTCTTATTTCCTTCTTTCTATGCTGTAATGTGCGCAACGATGACATTGACTCATATCTTATCTTAAATATTGATAAATGTGGAGTGTCCTGGATCATCACCACTGTCCCCATGTTAGACCCTCCTGCATCGGCGAAGAAAAACTGTAATACCCAGTTTGAGTTTGGAAATAAGGTGGTCAGAATGCTTCTAATGATCTGGTGTTGATGGGTGTGTGTGTGCAGGTGCGCGCGTGTGTGTGTGTGTCTGTGTGTGTGTGTGTGAGTGTGCATGTGGAATTTGGTGGTTTTGGATCACAACAGAGGTCTGAATACATGTAGATAATGTTGGATATCTCTGCTTTCATGATATTTGATTTTCACGACGGGAGCTTATGTAATGTTAGTGTCCCCAAATAACAGGTCAACACGTACAAATCATAGTTGACCTTTTTCGGAGCAAAGATCAAGCACTATTTTTTATGTGGAAGTGCTTTGGGCATGATGTTTATAATATTTATGTTTACAGTGCATTATCCAACCAGAGAGCAGAATGGGGCTCTCATTAGGATTGCCATACACACACTACTTAGAAGACTCCAGAAAGTTTAGATCTTAAAAGCAGTTGTTCGTCAAAAATAATTCTCTCAAGGTGCAGTTACGTCAAGGTTATTATGTCTGAATTAATTAATAAGTATTGCTGTATGAAAAGTGAGAAAAACAATAAGTGCTATCAACAGGTGCAGGTTGTGGCAGCTGGTCAGAAGAAGTCACAGAGTCCACTTGAATCTGTGATGTCACTGATCTTGGATGTACAGTATGAAGGATGTACAGGAGTGATCGCGGGGGCTTCTTCTGACCAGGAGGGTGAAAGACGTCCCCGGGGCCGCTCCCAATCTTCAACGCAAAACGAGGCTTGTTCGCAGACCGTTACATTTGTAATATTCAATCAATCAATAAATCATTTTTTTGTATAGCACAGTTCGTGTAGAAGGGATTTCAAAAAGCTTCACAAGAAAAAAATCAAAAAACACAGATCAAAATGCATTAAAAAGTCAATAAATATACAGTATAATGATTTAATATTAAGATGAAGCAGCATAACAGTATGGGGTTTAAAACAAATTAAAATGGGGGTTTAGAAAAGAAAGGCCAATAAAAGTAATAAGTAGTACGAAATAGAATCAGTCAATTGTATGCACAGCTGAAGATATGTTTTCAGCCTAGTTTTGAACATGGTCAGGTTAGAGGCCTGTGTCCCAACCCCAGGAAGGCCGTTCCATGTCCTAGCTGCATTAATCTGCTGCCCCCCCATGTTTGGTCCTGACTCTGGGCACCTGCAGGAGGCTTGCAAACTCCTCAATATATCATCTAAAATCAGGTTTGGTGTCTGTCAGGTATATTACTGATTTAAACATTGGTATTGTCTCTTGTTGAACAAAAGAACCTGCAGGACGAACGAGCCGTGGTCGTGGAGCGGCCTTTCTGCTGCGTCCAGAACAGGGGAACATCTTTTTCTGATTTATGGCAACACGCAAACACACACACACACGCACACACACACATGCAGACACACTTTCTCACACACACACGCACACACACCTTCACAAACAAAACATAACCTTAGTGTGAAAGCAGTACAAATATACTGTAAGTAGTCATATGTACCACAGAGAGTTGGTTTCATTTCAAGCTAAACCCCAGCAGGTGGTTTGCATTTGTATTCAGTGTTTTAGGAGCTACCTGTGTCTTTGAAGTTATTTAAGCAAAAGGTAAAATGAGTCACAAAATGAATCACAAAACCACACATCCTCAACAACAACAAAACCACAAGCTCCAGGTAATATTCCCAAAAAAACAAAATAAAATTGTTCTAGTTTTCAAGATATACTTTTGCTGATAATAATATTTTTCGAATTCTATAAGCTTTTATTACAAACTATTTGTCAGGATTTTTTTTCACATGGAGCTGCTCTAAACGGCATCACAACACTGACAATAGCAAACTTCGCTGAGATTAAGTCTATTAACAATAGATTAGGAATGAAAGGATGAAGACGAGTATATACATGTGTAACTTCAGAATCAGACCAATTGTACAGAACATAAAGGCCCGGGCTCGTCAAATGGAAATACACAATTTGAAGCAAGTCTTAAAATTCCGTTCCTCATTGTGTTCCGTGAAGTACTTAAAAAGGTCAACAGGAAAAAACAAAGCATTTGTCAATATATAGATCTTCCTGCGAGAATCCCATCATGGCGCCGCGACTGAAAGAGAAGGAGACAATAATCAGTGTGTTATCACGTGCGTCCAATTACCCACACATTTCCTGAAGTTGAGGCCGTCGCCGAAAAACGAACAAATTATTCCTTTGACTCGATCAATTTCCTTTCTCTGCTGTTTTGAGGTAACTCTGGGAAAGTCTGGGCTGGAGTGAAGTTTGCATTAGTGAATTCAATATGTCTCTTGTGTATCTGCCTCCAGTTCAGCGTGTCCTTGGTTCATTCAACCTACAGAGTTAGTCATTCAGGGATAGTGCTGCATTTAAACTCAAAACAGCAGAAAAAGCTGTAAATGAAGAGGTTTTTGGAATTGTGTGTGTGTGCATATGTGTGTGTGTGTGTGTATGTGCGTGTATATTTTTGAGCCTTAGATTTAAAGTTAGACTTTCCAAATGATAACAATGTTTTGTTGTAGAGCTGCAAAATATATTAAAAAATATGGTTAGATCAATAAAGGATCAATGACTGAGGACTTTTTGAGCTTCATTCATTTGGTGCTTTTTTTGGTTGCTTGGCAACCAGCCTTATATGGTGTTCAAGGGAATGTTACGTTTGGTTTAAATAAAGCTTTAGTTCCGTCCCAATACAGGACGGAACCAGGACGGTGCCAGAGGGCCGCGATCCAGGACCAGTTCCTAGTGCCGGATCCGGAATCGGGCCAGTACCCCAGTCCAGGACTGAGAGACCAGGACCAGGACCAGGACCAGGACCAGGACCAGGACCAGGACCAATTGAACTAGGCCGAGTGACCAGAACAAGGACCAGGACCAGGATAACTAACAAAAAAATAGGTAAGGGATCCAGAACCGAGCCAGGGCCAGTCCAGGACCAAGGGACCAGGACCAGGACCAGGACCAGGACAACCAACAAAACAAAAATGTATTTTTTTGTTGGTCCCAAAGTCTGTGGAAAGACCTGAGCTGCTGTTCACAAACGTTCTCCTTTAAACTGGACAGAACTCAAGTGTTTTTGTAAAAATGAATGAGCTAAACCTACAACCACTTTGGGCTTGTAGTTTGTAATCTCCCGCAGGCCCCTCCAGACTGAAGCATGGTTTTTGATTGCAAACTGCTTCTGTAGACGTTCTCTGTGCCGGGACTTAGCTACTTTCAGTTTGTTCCTGAAAGTAGCTTAGTCACATGAAGAGTAGAACGGGCTTGCAACAAAAACATATTCCAGAGCAGGAGAACAGTGCTGGAAGATCACTGTCACATCGTTTTATTGTTCATCAAACAATAAAACATTTGAATAAAAACAACTAAACACATCAAAGGGTGTGTGTGTGTTTTTGTGTGTGAGTGTATATGTGTAGTGTGTGTGTGCACGTGTGTGCGTGTGAGTGTGTGTGTGTCGTCTTGAATTAAGCATAAAAAGTTATAATCAGATTTCGTTCATAGAGATATGGGTTTCATGTTTGTCTAGCACATTTACAAAAACACCAGCTGGCCAAAGTGCTTCACAGGCACAAACTATTTAAACATTTAAAAACAAGCAACAGAATCTCTAAATGAACCCTGAACGAGACCAGGAGCCATGCGCAAGAACAGTTTTGTTAGTAACTTTTATAATTATATTTAATTGTTTGTGTGGATGGATGCGTTTCTGCTGCTGGACACCTGCATTTCTCCTACAAGGATCAATAAAATATCTATCTATCTATCTATATCACAGGTGTCAAAGTCAAGGCCCGGGGGCCAGATCCGGCCCGCGAGACCATTTCCAGTGGCCCTTGTAATGATTTTAAATTATTGTATTAAATGGCAGCATTGATTGTAATGGACAACAATGACATGTTATCCATTACTAATTTTCCCAAGAAAACAACCATAACATTTAATTCCATAAGAAATGTTAGGCCAACATGTAAATAACATGACATAACTATACTAACTTCTAATATGAGTCTTCAATTAAGTAAGTAAGTAATCTTTATTTATATACCGCCTTTCACAGACCAGAGTCACAAAGCGGTTTACAATTGTTACAGAAAGAAGAAATTACATTTCTTCCAAAAGATATAGGAGGATTTCCCAATTTTCTTAGGAGAGAACTGCCCTCTCCACTTTTTGAACAAAACTCTCTTGTCTTATTTGTCTAATTGGGAAGACCAATAGTCTTGATGATCCACCCGGAAGTAGAAAATCCTCCAAAATACCTTAAATATTTGGTTCAGTTTTGGTTCAGTCCACAGGAACTGAACTAAGTCTAATCAGAAAAGAATATCCAATCTAACTAATGTGAAACAAGTCATTTATTTAGATACCTTCATATTCCAAAATAATTTAATAAATGAAACCCACTTATTCTTTCGGCCCCTGACCAGCCCTTTCTTTTTTTAATCGGCCCTGATCAATATCTTTCCATTTATATATCTATCTGTCTATATCTTTCTATTTATTTAATATAAAGCCAAGGGAATAACACATTATTGGACTATATTGGTGTAAAGAAAAACATAATTGTGTCCAAATTGACTGTTTAAAGTATCCATTTTCTTCCGCTTCATCCATTGCCTGGTAGCGGGGGCAGCAGTCTAAGGAGAGATGCCCAGACCGCCCCATCCACGCACACTTCCTCCAGCTCGTCCGAGGGGGACCCCAAGGCGATCCCAGGCCAGCTGAAAAAAAAAAAAAAAAAAAGTTCTAATGTTCATAACACGGGAAACCTGTTCTCTCAGCTCCAGCTCAATCTTATATAGAAACTCCATGATTTTACTCTTATACTGCTATTTCTATTATAGTTCGTCAATTAAAAAACATTCCAATAGGATAAAGAACCTTGCTAAATGAGCCAGGATCTGCTTCCAGACATCTTGAAAGGTCTCATTGTACTTTACTGTATTGTGGTCAGCTTCACATGACTGCTGGGATTGTGGGGTTAAAGAGCGAGTCAGCGTGATGTCTGCTTCTGAAGCCTGAATGGAGGCGAGTGTGACATCCTGGTCGTGACTCAGATATATCACAAGTCAGTCATGTGTCAAGCGGCCGCGCGCCTGTCCCACTCCACTCCATGGACAGAAGCCAACCAGGCGGCCGCGGTTATATAAAGACCTGCGATCGCTCCGATGTGTGGGAGTCTCCTGTTGGTGCCGGTGGTTATGTTCCGAATAGAAATGCATGGACTACAGTCATTGTCATATTTGTCAGCAAACGCAGCCAATCGAATGAATACACTGCAAAAAGTAGTGAGAAATACGTCAAAAATGGCTAAACAAAGGCTCAATAATGGTTCAAATTTGGCTAAATGTGTGAGTTTGAGAATATTTTGACTGACTTACAACAAGATTTGACAAAGGGAGAAGCAAAATGATCTTGTTTTAAAAAATACAAGAAATGTCTCCCTTGAAATGGGTTTGTCCAATTGGCAAATCTTCTTTTCAGAATGTGCTTAAATTAAGATGAAAAAAACTCATTATTTCCTCATATTTTTCATTTTTTGCAGTATTGTGAATCGAATTTCTTTCCAACAGCCTCGGCCTCTTATGTGATTCTTGATTTCTTGGTTAATGTTTTGCGTGTTGGTCATTTGTCAAATATGATGTTATCAGGCCTGGTCTGAAGGGCACAGCACTGGTGCAGATACAGTCACTCTCCAGCTTCAACTTAGATGATAAGATGACTTTATTATTCTGTCATTATGTAAACTTCTGTTACCTTGTGTTTATAGTTTTAGAACCTTCTTCACTTGAGCCACATGTGAGGGCCATTATTACTATTATTATTTATTTGACTATTTACCACATCTGGTCATACGTTAAACACGCTTTGATAAAGTAGGCGGGTAGAAGGCGGGTTAAAGGGCGAGTGGTTCTGACGCCCCAGCCTCAGTGAGAAGGACTCCACAGATAAAGCACTGATGGTTGTTCATCTGTTGAGATGAGGAGATATTTTCAAAAGAATGATCCACACACTCTCCTTTACAAACACAACAGTCAGTGATCCTATCATGTGATCAGTGGCTGTTCTATTATGGTCTGTCAGAGGCTGACGTGAGTCACACAGGTCCCAGGCTTATAGCACCTGAGTCTCTGAGTCTGTCCAGTCCAGTCCAGTCCAGACTGTAGACTGTGGTCTGTTCCCTCATCACCTGTGTGTTTTATTTGTTCTTTATTGTGTCTAACTTTCTCTGGTCATTTTCAAAAACCAATACAGTACGTATGAATACAGGTGCTGCCTTTGCACAGCACACAGCAGTAAATAAATGCATGAAGTTATTGAACACCATAATAATAATAATAATGCATCGGTTTTATATAGCGCTTTTCTGGACACTCAAAGACGCTTCACATGTGTCATTATTCATTCACTCCATACACGGTGGTGATAAACTACTGCTGTAGCCACAGCTGCCCTGGGGCACACTGACAGAAGCGAGGCAACCAGTATGCGCCATCGGCCCCTCCGACCACCACCAACCATTCACACACACACCAGACTCATTCTAGGCAATGGGGGTGAAGTGTCTTGCCTAAGGACACAACGGCAGTTTGGCACTTTACAGCCGCAGCCGCCCCACTGTGGCTGGTGTTCCCAGAGGTTAAGTGTCTTGCCAAGGACACAACGACAGTAGTCAGAGGGAGTCGATGGTGAAAGTCTTGAGCGGGGCTTGAACCCACGACCTTCTGGCTCAAAGGCCAAAGCTCTACCAACTGAGCTACTGCCGCCCATGTTTTGCATGTTTGCACAAGCCTGCGGACATCAGTACCAGACATCTATGGTTATTTTCTACCTCATTATATTTTATATTCTTATGTTCTTGCAGTCATGTTTACTTTTATTAGAATTTTGTCAAACAATGGACTTTTAGCAATCCTTTTTTTTTTTTAAATGCTTACACGACCCCACCGTGAGAGCGGCTCATTTCAGTCATAAACACAGAAAAGACAACGTAAAGCCCCAGTCTGCCCCAGTCTGCTCTCATTCCAGACACTGATGAACTTCTGTCACTGCACTGAGCGCTCAGTTCAGTTTGTGTTGGTTTTGTTTCATTTGCTGTGATTAAATAAATAAATGTAATGTTTTCAGATGGGGAGACAGTGGCTTAGTTGGTAGAACTGAGCCACTGAGCCACCAACTGAGTTGGTAGAACTGAGCCACGACCTTCAGCTTTTAAGCCTGAAGGTCGTGGGTTTGAACCCAACAGGAGACTTTCTCCACCAACTCCCGCTGATGTCTGCTGTTGTTATGTCCTTGGGCAAGACACTTTACCCCACTTTGCCTGAAGCCCCCGCTGAAAGATCAAGGCTGTGTTGTCACTGACAGAGCAGCCTCCTGTGGACTTACCACCTGCAGAGGATCGGTGAGGGGCTGGTCCTGGTGCTGGGGCTGGGGCTGGGGCTGGTGCTGGGGCAGATGGCCCTGACCATAAATGGACAGAGGAAATTAAAATGGATGGATATTTTTTATGCATTTGTTTATTTTTATTTAGGATGAAGATCAGACCACACTTTATGGCCGTTTTATTCAAAAGGTTGCTACATTTTTGTTACATACTTGAAAAAAAGAAACATTTTGAGTGTACAGGGGAAAAAACCTTTGTGATTGAAGTATTTGAAATTGTGAATTGTTGAAACCAAACAATGCTTTCTAAATCCAGCAGCACATCAACGCTTTTGTCAGTGGGTTGGTGTTTCTTGTGTTGGAAGTGGATGGTGACGAGAGACAGATCACAGCTTAAACTTCTGTGGTACATTCTGTTTTTTGTCTATTATTCCCTGCTGCAGAAATGGCCACAGTCGCTGACCTGGTATAACCGCTGCGAACAAGCCTCCAGTGTGGAAGGTGTGAAGTAATTTTATTTCCAGCTCATTTGTTTTGGAAAGCTGCAAAGTGGAAATTCAATTGTGTGGTTTTGTGAAATCTTAAGATAATATTTGTGAGATAATTTTAGATGTATTGGATCAGCTCAGTGGCACAGTGGTTACACTCACCACAGCAAGAAACCTTTGGGTTGATGACTAAAAATGAATGCCTCCATTAATTCCATTGACTCAAACTGTATTATTATTACCATCAAGTATTGTTATGTTTCTGTGTATTGTATATTTTTCAAACAAACATATTAATAATAAAAACCTATAGGAAAAATATGCATTAAGGAACCAATCACCTTAGAGAACTTATAAAACAACATGTTTGTAACATTCCATTGCATTAAAACTATAGATACAGTTTTAACAGTAGCTCAGTTGGTAGAGCATTGGCCTTTAGGCCTGAAGGTTGTGGGTTCGATCCCACCTCGACACCTTCTCCATTGACTCCCACTGATGTCTGCTGTCGTTGTGTCCTTGGGCAAGACACTTAACCCCACTTTGCCGAAGCCCCCGCTGAAAGATCAAGGCTATGCTCACACTTACAGAGCAGCCATCCTCCTGTGGACCCACCACTTGCAGAGGATCAGTGAGGGGCTGGTGCTCTGTGAATTGGTGGCATCTCTGATGACGTATGCATGACGTATGCATGACGTATGTATGATGTATATATGACGTATGTATGATGTATGTATGACGTATGTATGATGCAGTCCCTTCAGCAGGTGTTGGGACCGTCTGTGCGATTAATGTAACCGAGAAAACCAGACATGTGGAGACAAAGCGGTCATTATGCACACAGGGAAAGCCATGTTTATGTTACATGTATGTATTTGGATTTAAATGAGGTGCAATGAAGCACAGACCTTACGCATGTTTCTTTGTTCTGTTTTGCTTCTTGAAACAAAAGCGACATTTCACAGAAAACATGGTGCGTTTAAATTACTCTGTGAAAATACATTGAATTGATCATACCTTCATATGTTGCATGATTCGATTCAGATTCAGATTCAGATTCATTTATTTGCCATTTGCAGTAAAACCACATTGGAAAAACTGTGCAAGACTACCCCAGTGTGCACCAGACAGAGAGGACGGCACACACCAGACTGAAGGAAACGCAAAGTACTTTACAAAACCAAAACTAAATTAATATCATACAATGCATTAAAATCATGAATAATAATGGTGCATTAAAAAGAGTGAAGATTCAATCACACAGCTAAACAGAACTGTTTAACCTGGATTTGAACATTGTCAGAGTAGAAGCTCGTCTCACAATTTCAGGAAGACTGTTCCAGATGTTAGCTGCCTTCTCATGCTTAGTCGTGACTCTGAGCACCAGCGTTGGTTCATATGGCACCAGTGTTGGGTGTAAGACGTTACTAAGTAACTGCGAGCAGTAAGTGATTGTCCACCGCAGTCAACTGCCTCCAACCTTTGAAAGCATCAACCTACAGTCTCTTGTCAACACTCAACTATGAAGCTAATCGCTAAAGAACGTCTCAGCGAAGCCTCCGCCTCCGACAGCACATCACCGAAAAGGTTTAAGAATCTGGACTTGAATGACACTGTCAGGTCAAACCTCAAAGACTGAGGAAAATAGACTTGTAGCAGAGATATGCAAGAGATGATTTATTCTGCAGGGTCGTCTTTCAGAAACCTGTTTACTCAAAATACAAACCACAGATGGATTGGACAGAACAAGCAACAGAAAAACTAGTAAACTGTAAACTAGTGCTACAGCCAGAACTGTCCTGGCTTCTATAGTCAATACATTTATATAAATGTTCTGCCATTTGAGCCAGTTTTTAAGATTTGAGTAGGGACAGATACCGACACATCTGATCAAAGCACCATGGTGCTTACAGCTTTAACCAAAGCCAAGTCACGACACTTGTCCGTAGATGGACTTTTGACACACAGTAGGACTGAAAATACTGCATTTACTCTTCAATAAACACAGTGATAGAAAACTGGTGTTAGTGTTGTGTATCCATGCCGTTACCCTGTTCCCAAAAAAGGCACCGCAAAGTTCTGGGAGACTATAACATGAAAACCCCTGTTTATATAAAAATAAGCAATACATTGTGGTTTTACGAAAACATTCATGGCGCCTTTCAAGACATCCAAGGACGCCATAAAATATATTAAAAACATCACACACAATTTTAAAAGCACAGAATATAAAAAATGACAAAGAATAAGCCTGTTTAAAGAGGTAGGTTTTGAGATGTGATTTGAAAATTCCCAGAGAGTCCAACTGTCGTGGGTCGAGCGGGAGAGTGTTCCAGAGTTTAGAGGCAGAGTGGCTTTTTTGGCCATAATCCATGCAGTCCATCTTACCACTTTCAATGGAAGATTAAATGCCACCTATAAATACACGTCCAGAACACAACATGGCCTTTGCCACCGTTACGTAGGCACAACACATTCAAACCTGCTCACTCATTGGTTTTCATGTCATCCCAGCTTCAGTGAATGAGGAGAGCACTGGCTTTGGGGAGGAATAGAACCATAATCGCTGTTGAAGTTGTCCCTGACATTCCATGTGTGTTACTTGGGCGGTCTACGCTCTACAGCAGAAGGTTCCCCAAAGGTCCAGAGCGGCGGCCTCTGGTCCCACCGACTGGACCTTCACACCTGCTCACCCTCTGCTTCAACTCAATAAAGTCAAACAACAATACTAGTATACAGTATCACTCTACGTATATATTACAATCATGTTTTGTGGTAGCCATAAAGACAACCACACCTGACAATGTTAAACTTAAAACAAATAGATGTGGATACACACTGCAAACTGAAACAAAAAAACAGATATTTTCATTTTGAAATTTTAAATTTTCAGCATGTTCTGTTAACTGATGTCACAGTGGTACACTTTAAGGAATTTGTACTTTATTTGTATGGCACTAAAATAGATCTGGCTTTTCCTGAAACTGCTTGGTAAGGAGAAAATTGTAAGCTTTTCGGATGTCTCCATGGCACTTATCTGTTTTGCATGTAAACTATTCATTTGTAAAAACCCAATATTGCCAATGGCCTGAGGTCCATGGGGCTTGGTGAGAGTGGGGGACCTATTTACAGATTTTGGGAGGACAATATCAAACAATTCAAATGACTGAAAACAAAAATATAAGTAAAATACATATTAGAGAATGAAGGAAGCACCTTCTGTCAAAGTTTGATGGATGACCTTTTGACCTTTAGCCACGCCCCCTCTATTGTCTAAAAAGCATGGGAGCCAAGGGGAGGGATGAAATGTGGGCGGTCGAAAAGGGGTGTGGAAATGGGAGGAACTGGGCGGGGTTATTGAGATATAAGGGTGTCGTGCATTAGGGAATTCAGTCTAAAGTCAAAATGGAGTCCATGCTGTTGAAGAAGAAGAAGGTTTTCCGTCTCCAGGGAGGCCGTACATTGGTCGCTGAATTTAAACGTGTTGGAGGAGTTTTTTTTTACGTCAATCTATACAGCCATGAGCATATACAGCTGTATGCTATGCGACTACGAATCTATTCAACTGAATTTGAAAAACTGAAGATGGCGCTAAAGCAATGCATGCAGTAAATGGATCGAGTAAACGAGGATGGAATCGTACACCTTAGTAAATGGTTGTTGAGCATACTGGTGCGTGCTGATTCAATAGTACTGGGGACGTATGGAACATTTCTCGTCGACTGCTCAAGCTCCTACGAGTGGCTGTTGGTGAGATATCGTCATCATGTTCTCAAAGTAGAACATCCGGATACGATCGTGGCGAAAGAGCGATATTTCTCAATCCATATACTGCATGCATTGCTTTAGCGCATAGATTCGTAGTCGCATGGCATGCCGCTGTACATGCTCATGGCTGTATATATTGACTTAAAAAACTGCTCCAACACGTTTAAATTCAGCGACCACTGTACGGCCTCCCTGGAGACGGAAAATCTTCTTCTTCTTCAACAGCATGGACTCCATTTTGACTTTAGACTGAATTCCCTAATGCACGACACCCTTATATCTCATTAACCCCGCCCAGTTCCTCCCATTTCCACACCCCTTTTAGACCGCCCACATTTCACCCCTCCCCTTGGCTCCCACGCTTTTTAGACAATAGAGGGGGCGTGGCTAAAGGTCCAAAGGTCATCCATCAAACTTTGACAGAAGGTGCTTACTTCCTTCTCTCATATTACTGCAAATGTTTTGTGGTTTTTTGTCAACCCCGATATCTTCATGTGTTTAGTCCCTCTTTCTGTCATTGCCCATTCCACGTTTCTTAGTTCTTGTCTTTGTCCCTAGCTTGGTTACGTTTTGATTAAATACTTATTATTGCAGTCCTTCATTGTGCCATCCTGACAGTTTTTATAGTTTTTGGCGCTCACTTTTGACATGTGCTTGTCTTTTTGTTTTTTTCCTCCCCACCCCACAGATATTTGTCATCGTTATGAGAACCCCTGCAGTATAATCAAAAAATAATGAAAAGAAATAGACAATGATAATAATGATACATGATTCATTATGAGACCGAGGTGTGCTGTTTCTTTATTCTTGCTCTCCTAAGTCCCCACACGGCCCTCACTTTTGCTCAAAGAGAATCAGGAGCCAAAGAGGATTCAAGCGAGGGCTGGTTTGCATGTCACACAAACAGGAAATGAAAGATTGAATATATGCATAAACAAACAAAATAAACCATCTGCTTCTGAGCTCGCACTGCAAAAAAAAGTGAGAGAGAATAAGTTAAAAATCCCTCAAATTTGACAAAATGTATCTCAGTTTGAGCACATTTTAACTGCCTTTTTGAAAATATACAAGAAATGTATCTCTTTGGATGAGAAAATAAAGGAACAGTTCTTGACATGAGACGTATTTGCTTGTCCAATTGGCGAATCTTCTCAGAATGTCCTCAAATTAAGATAAAAACCACTCAATTCATTACTACCTAATATTCTATCCCAGCAGCAGGAAAAGAATGGGTCAAATGCAGAGGACGTGTTTCCACAAATACCTTTGAGTCTTCCGCATTATGTAATATAAATCAGAACTATATTTCATGTATTCTGTTCAGGAGATTTTAATTGCCAGAATAACTGTGTTCTCTGGCTTGTTTCCATGGCGATTTCTAGGTATTATGCCATATTGTCATGCCATTAGGGGACAATCAGTATCAATTAATTTTTTTTTTTATTACATTACCAATTTTTCAGATATAGTGCCCTCTTCGAACTTTGCAAAAAAATAACATTTGGGAGCTGTGTTTTTGTGTGTGTGTGTGTGTGTGTGTGTTAGATTGGTGCATGTTGTGGAATTCAGAGTTTTTTTTCTGTTTGTGTGATTTCCCCGTCAGGACAATACCATCAAAAATATCAATTTAGTGGTAAAGGATCTGCCACATGCTTGTCTCAGTGGAGATATAATTAAACTAAAACATGGAATGGACTTTGATTTTGTGAAACATTTCAACAATTACATTTCTTTTAATAACTAATTACTAAACTTGTAACCACTCTAAAATGTCTAATGAATAAACTAGACCCTCAATGCCAGTACAGATACCACAGAGAGGCTGATTTTTCAGATTAAAGTAATATTATGTAAGATTTTCATGTCAAGACATCATTAAATGGCTCTAATCTGTCAAAAGGCAATATCAAACCATGCTCTTTATGAACACTCATTTAACTGATGAAAGTAGTTCAGCCGAGATATTCAAACTTTAAAATTAGATTTACAGCCACTTAATATTGTTATTGTTTTCATTTCGATTCACACCGTTTTACCAATCAGTAAGTCCATGATCCGGGTTGCCAGAACTCACTGCGTCCGGCTAATCTCACTGGTAAAGTACCATGTGGCCGCATTAATAAAAAAGGTCTTGTTATGATTCTTAAATCATTAACGACAAAACACGGAATAAAACCAGGTTTTCAATCGAGGTCTTTGTGAAAAAGGTGTTTGTTAATAATAAAAATAATGCATTGGTTTTACATGTATATACACGCTTTTCTGGACACTCAGAGACACATGTCAGTATTCTTTCACTCCATACACGGTGGTGATAAACCGAGGCAACCAGTCTGTGCCATCAGCCCCTCTGACCACCACCAACCATTCACACACACACACCAGACTCATTCTAGGCAATGGGGGTGAAGTGTCTTGCCTAAGGACACAACAGCAGTTTGGCACTTTACAGCCGCAGCTGCAAATTGTTATAGATTTGCTGTTGACAAAACTGTTGTCTATTCAGATATTATGGTCCCAGTTGGCTTCGTCTGCATATCTGGCAACCTGAGTCGGGAAGAGTAGAAGAGATTGCAGTACCACTTTTGGCCAGATTTTTTACATATTACTCCTTTAAATGTTGTAAAAAGACAAAGAAAAAGCACTTTATGTAATAACAAAAAGTGTTTAGTTCTTCTTATAAAATATAAAAGTGTTCACAAATCAATCAGGAAATGTCAAATTTAGCATTGAGTGTATATAGTTTTGATATTTGTAGCATTGATTGACATCTATTGTTGGATAACCCACTCTATATGTGCACAGATGGCTCTTTGAGTGAACTCCGGATACAATCTTTGGTCTTAAACTTGATTACAGAGGGGACTTCATGTGACTGTTCTGGTCCTGCCCCATGCTGGTCCTGGACCTGGTTGAACTGGGATCAGCAGGAGCAGGTCAGACTCACAGATCCAAAGGGGAGGGTGCACTCTGTTACCACATCCCTCTCTTATCTTGTCCTCTTCTCATGCTTTGTCCATTCTCCAAACAACTACACTGTCATATTTTTCTAATTTGTTTTGCTTCATGGATGTATTGAAGGGAAATGAAAAGAACATGATGTATTTCCAAGAATATAATGTTTAGATACGCAATGACATTGTGAAAAGTTTGGGCACCCTCAACAATTGTTGTGATTATCCACTGTCTATATGAAATTACGCAAGCTTAGTCACAATAGTAACCATAGCAACACACGGTTCACCAGCGGTTAGCATTTGGTAGCCTTTCAATTATCTGTTATAACCATCAGTCTTAACTCTTAGTAAAAGCTCAGGTAAAAAAATCTATACATTAAAATAACCTGGTTTAGTTTCTCGGAATTCCCTTGTTTTGAACGGGAGCAGTCAAAATTATGGCTTTGTGAGTTCTAGTAGTTTTATAATACTGGGAGACCTTTTGTTGAGTAGAGCATTATAATCAAACCAGTCTGGAAACAGACTGGTGCTATGAGACTTGGGTGGCATCTCTGATTGCCACCCCCCTGACCCAGAAATGGATTAAAGGGTAGAAAATGGATGGATGGATGGAAACAAAAACATGCTTTCTGTAGGAGCAGAATTTATTTTGTTTTTTGATCCAGAAATTACTGGCTGCAAACACAGCCATGGAATTATAAGTAACTTTATTTGACCTTATACATTGCCAAAAGGAATTTAGGGACAATACTTTTATTTCAAGAGGAAATAAAATCAGGAAGAGTGTGATGTCACAGTGGTACAATGACATCATACTATTACAGGACTGGACAGGAGATTTAGACAGAAGGGGCGGAGTTACATGTTGGTGCTAGATGTTTCTGGTATTTAGTATTGGGGGAAAAGCCAGTAACATATAGTTTAAAGCTCAAAAAAGTAAATCTTGCATAATATGTCTCCGTTAACATGTGTTCTAAGCAAATGATTTGAGTCTTTTAACTATAAATGAAGTTAACTTGACTGTTTTACGCAGTGGTCAGTGTAAGATGAGACCAGATCAAATATTCAGCAGCCCACAGCAGGTTATGACTAATGTAGCTCTCCTACACATTTTCCTGTCAAAGTGTCAGACTCTTGTTCTGTAAAGTAAAACTTGTTGTACTGTATTTTCCTGTTGGTAAACCAGAGTTTCATGCATCTGCATAGTCCTCAGACTGTGACAGAGCAGGGCCCAGGATCCTGCGGCTACATGCGCCTCTTCCTTGTCGTGGCTCCTTTGACTCTGACCAAATATAAAAATATTAATCATTACTGTTAAATATTAGGATTGTAACAATGCATCCATACAGACACTTACAGTAACATTTCCCATCCATGGATAATTTATGTTTGATTTATTCAGTGCTTGTAACAGGTGCATTTATTTTAAAGCTTTAAATCTTTGAAAGTGTATCAATTGCTAAACACTTTGCAGCTCTTGACTGTTTTTCTTTGGTGGAGGAGGGAAAAGAACACGGAAAATGCCGTTTTGTAAAACCACTGTTAAGCTGTGTTCAATGCAGCGATATTGGGTCTTGGACGCACCTTCACGAAAGTTCAGCAGCATGAGTTTAGTAAGTCTAACTTAATCACACTGCTCTGAGATGACTCATGAATGCAGAGCAGAAGTGGTGAGAAGGTTTTGATGCAGACGAGTTCCTAAACACGAGTGCAGCTCAGCGGCGAGTTCAGGTCTAGTCCGGGTCTAGTCCTGGTCTAGGTTTTTGTTCTGGCTGTTTTCGATTTGTCTTCCTGCTCTTTTGGGTGCTGTCCCTGTGACCACGTCGATGCTCTCTGATTGGTTGCCGCATGTGCGTTGAGCAAAAAAGTTGAACTATGGTCATCTCCTGCGTCGCAAGCGTCAAGTTGGCGTACCCACAGGCCCAAAAAAAACTCATCTGCCGTGCCACAAAACCTCATCTGCCGTACCAAACAAAAACACGTGACTTACATGTGAATATTGACATCGACGTTGGTCACCATTACCTTTCCATCTAGATTTTTCTCAACACATGATCCGATGTAAACGCCTCTTTATAGATCAATAAAAAAACTACAAATTCATGAAAAGATAATAATGATATTCCTCTCGAAGCAAAAACAAAGCTTAAAAGTATTTGTGGTGCATTTAATGCCGCTTTTCCATAGTCACGGTACAGCACGGCACGGCGCATGGCCCAAAGTAAAAATAATGTGTGATTACATTGGCCGACCGTCTGCTTATAATATATGCATGACCACAGCCCTATGTACACTAACAGTTTGAGATATAAGGCAAAGTTATGAGACAAAAAGTTATGAATTATGAGACTTTGGAGGCATCCAAAAGGTTTCTTCTTAGGGCGCACGGAGAATGTAATTCTTATTCTTGTGCTCACTGTTTGTTAACGTTGAAGATATAATACAATATGTCATCTTAAACAAGTGGAGCCAGACCATAGCGTACATGATACTCTAAGTTGTGACACACACAAAATACAGTATCATGCATTGAACCATGCTTTGCTTTACCTACATGGCAAAGGTTTCTTCTATTCCTGAATCTGGGATTGAAAACTGCAATATCCCGGGATGAGCCTGAAGTGGATAGTGGATAAGCCTCCAGCCCTTTGGCTTAGGTCCCCACTCCCATCTTTCTCCATCTCGCTCCCTCAGCCCTCTCCTCTGTCTTTTTCTGAAACAGGCAAGCACACAAACACTCACTCCAACAGCACTACAGAGCCCTTTGCCAATTTAATAAAGAGCGACTTTGTCATGCGTATCTCTCCCACTGCTTTCTGGCCCCTGTGACAACAAGAGTGGGTGAGTGGAAAAACAGGAAATGCACATAGCTAGATAGGCCGTAGCTTGGTGGGCAGTCTGCGTAGATGTGTGTCCATAGTATAAACAACATATGTGCTAACCCGGGAGATATGTGGCGGCCAGGACATGAGGGTGACGGAGCCAGGAAAAGGGCGAACGGCTTCCTGGCAGAGGCGTCCTGTTGTCAGCACCCATGTAGGAGTGGGTCCGCCGCAGACACTTGGGGAGAAGTTCAACCATGGCATGGAGCATTTGACCTGGGTTGGTAGTGAAGTGAAAACCCTGTCTGTTAATCAAAATATTAACCAACTGGAAACTGACAATATGGTAATGATTGTCTTTTTTCATGCCATTGTACACAACTTGATTGATGTCATATCTTGATTGACATTGCTTATTCCTTCTCAAAAGGAAAAGGAATCCCAAGACAAGATGATGATGATGAAGATGGTAAAAATCAGGAAAACTTGCATCTTTTTGCAGTTGCTTTAACGTAGTATTGATAATGGGAAATGCACACATGAGCTTTTTGCCTTCTCCTTTTGAGCTCTGTTTCTTGAAATTATATGTACCTGTAAAAAATGCATTGTAAAACTGTCCAAATAAACTACTACTACTAAAACAAATTCCATATGGCAACTTGGAAGAGAAAACTATATTACCGTACAAGACCCAGTCCGTCTTCTACCCCAAACAAGTCAGGACACGTCTGGTCCCAATCCACAAGCAGGGGGGGAAAAATCCATGGTCTAATTCTTGTGGTCATTGCCAAAGATCATGTCTGCAGGTGACGGTGGGAACATAGATTAAATCAAGTCAGTGATGTTTGTGGCGTTGGAGGTTTCACCACAGTCTGATACAGCGACCGCTTCGCTCCAGTCCATCTCCACTTCCATTCCTCTCTTCCTCGAGGACAAGATAATGATGCCAGTTTCTGATCTGGCAGTCGCTTGAAGGGTGAGTATTTCCTGTTTGATAGCTGAGGGGGTATTTGATGCATTATATGAAAGACGCAGAGTTATATTGTAGATGTGAGACCGCCCAGCCTGAGATACTTGACCTTCTCCCCTCATGGATGAACCTCCATCCACCTGGAGCTCCACAGTCTACTGCAAACAATCCCAGGACATGTAAGAGTTCCTCATCCTCAGCAAACAGCAGCTGTGGTCTGGCTCCCTCAGGCCTCTGGTTGGTGCTATATAGTCTGTAAATATATATTCTGTAAGTCTTTTTTTTTTCAGAGCACACCTTTCTGCTCCTTTCTGCAAACAGTTGTAAATAGAAGCGTTTCTGAAATGTTGCTGAATCGGAACAATCGGCTGGTTCGCATGAGTTTAGATAAAATGATTTAAAACAGCCATTTATCAGTTTCTCCCATAATTTTATGACATTTTTGTTTAGCCCTGATTTAAAGGCAAGGCAAGGCAAGGCAAGGCAAGGCAAGTTTATTTGTATAGCACAATTCATACACAAGGCAACTCAAAGTGCTGAACAAGATAGCATTAAAATCATAAATAATCACAGAACATTAAAAAGAAAGATAAAAATATAAAATCCCTCAGTTGTATGCACAGCTAAACAGCACAGTTTTTAACTTGGTTTTAAACATAGTCAGAGAGTTAAAACAGTAGGGGACTCTACAAAATTCGCCAACAACAAAAAGGAGAATTGATTCTAAGACAGGAAATGTAATGATGGGTTCCCAACAGACCAAGGCAACCCATGCAGACAAAACACTTACTGTATATATTGTACGATTTAGAAACGGCATTGGTTTTTCTAATTTCACCTAAAGCCCTGACAGACCATCTCTGGAGAATGAGACAAAATTGCGGATCTAAATGTAGTGACTGAACCAATGTATTGTTCTTTCCCACATTCAGCAACACTTTTCCAACCCAAATAAAGCCTTTTTTTTTCTTGGCTCATTCCACTTTTTATTGGCCTGGGTTGTTTTCCTCTTTCAGCCTCCTTTTTCCTTCCAGTAATTATTTTTGCCACTGTCAGAAATGTAACCTAACTGCTTGAATACTAACTGTCTGTCCAAACACATTTGCGTTGCGAATGAGTCATTTGGCAAATATAGAGAATGACAGCCCTGACTTTCAATTTGGCCTCAGCTGTTTAGCAGTCAGCTTGGTGCACACAAACCGCAACAGATAGACACATGTGCACACGCATATGCCAGGGATGGGAGAAAGACATTTGAATTCAACAGTGCATATAAGGTGTGAAGGAGATGCAATGGCGAACATAGCGTGACATGAATCCTTGCCTGGAAAATGGGTCATATCATAGGCTGTGCCGCTGCTGCTTTGTTATTGCATCAACGTGACAGTTTCGTGAAAGACAGATGCTAAAAACAAAATTAAGTTACAGAACAATAAAGTGTCTTCTCATAATTGAGTATTGTACCAGTTATTTTAACATATTTTTTAATGTGGATTAGCATTAGCTGGTTTTGAAATTCAAGTGACTGTCAAATTTGTGTTGAGAGATTAATTTTAGAACAGAACATTGCATTGTTGTATTGCATTAAAGTGCTTGAAGCCCAGAGAACACCAATCCGCCCGTGACCCATAGGTAGTCTGTTTGGTTTGGTAAGCATTGTTGCTCATGCGTCTCATAGGAAACGTTTCTAAATGAGTATTCGCGGAGCAGTAGTCTGAATGCACACAGCAGTTCCAGCGAGAGCAGACAAAGAGAACTGTCCAATTAGCACAGGTAAATCAGGACATATTTGTCATAGTTACAAACCAGGATTTCAAATTAATAATCAAAATAATCAAATCAAATTCCTATCTAATTTAAAACTGTATATTCATAAGTAACAGTAACAAATAAGAAACGGATACGTGGATAATTGCTCAGGGAGATTTCAATGCCAAAGTGATTCAGCACATGCAGGAGTTCAAACAGGTGCATGTAAAAACCAGCGTTACTCATGCCTCGCCAGGCTTCTGAACCTGCATGTTGCACACTGTAGGAGCCCGGGTAAGGCTGCGGGATGTGAGACCTGCTTGACCAGTGCGTCCCACTCTGCTGGTGTGTGTACAGCCGTGTGACGCAAGCCTACTCTGCCGAGGAGAGGTGCGCGTCACTCACTGGTCTCGCGGTGTGTACAGTGTCATGGTGTTGTTTTTTTTTTTTTATATCAGTTCAATGTTCTTTTGTTTTTAGTTTGACTTCCTGTCTTGATCCCCTGTCTTGATTGTCTGCCCCGCTCTGATGTGTTTCACCTGTGTCTGTGTCTATATGTATACCTGTGCTTCTCTCCTCTTGTTGCTGGTCCATTGTATTGTCAATGTCTGTTCCGTCCTGTTCCTGGTTCTGTGTACCTTTGGATTTTGAGTTTGTTTTCTCCTGGAGTTTTATTTTATCATCATTAAATCATTAGTTTTGGCATTCCTGCATTTTGAGTCCTTCCTGCTTCTCACCTCATGACATACGGGCCGTCAGAAGGAAGACACTCGTAGCATGTACGAGGGCCTTACATCACATATCACCAGAATGATTGACAATTAGGAGGACCAAAAGCCCAGAGGATCCACCGGAAGATAATCCTATGAATCTTCAAAAGGTGTGGGTGCATCGTTCAGTTTATCCCAAATGCATCAGTTTGAAGAGTGTCACGGTCTCATGGGACCCCTGTGCGTAGAGCGTCACAATCAGCTGTCGTCCTTTGTTTTAACTGTCCTTTTTTACTACTTAATAGTACTTTTTAAACATCAGTTATAGTTATTTAATGGTTGCTTCCTGCATTGCATATCAGAAACCACGACGGAGAAGAATAACGACTCCAGATGTAGATACGCAGTCAGATGACTAGTGTTAGGAATTTAGCTTTTAGAACTATTCCTATGAGAACTGTTTTATTCCTTTTTTACGTTTGAAAACAAGTTTACACCAGTAAGCTATGTATAAAAAACACTGACTCCAACTGTTGAGTCTCATCTTTACATTATAATCAGCTCAAATAGATACAGTGGATGTGTTACGTGAGAGAGAGTGAGAGAAAGATGGAGAGGCAGAGGTATAGAGAGAGAGAGAGAGAAGGCAGAGAGACGACGGAGGCTGATGAGAGAGTGAGCTGATGATCAGTGCAGACAGGACACGGCTGACAGCGGCAAAGGCCAATACTCTGTGCTTCATTTGTCTTGTAATTACTCCCTTTTCTCTCAGACTTTCCTGTGTCAGTATTTGTCTTTGACCAAATGATAAGCTGCAAATACAATGACTGTGAGGAGGAGCCATTGAAAAATGCAGAGAAATATACTGCAGCCTTGACCTTCATGTGAGTTTTTAAAGTATCCAAAATCACCCATCACAGAGAAATGACCCTCTAAAGCAGGGATGTCAAAGTCAAATACATCAGAGGGTCGAAAAACAAGATTTGCTTTAAGCTGAGGGTCGGACTGGTTCAATGTTTAGTAAAACATTTAAATTATATGCAAATGATTGCATATAATTGAACCAAGACCCAACACAGTGTACCGTATTTTATTTAATGATTAATTGAATAATCCAGTCATTTCAAGTGAAAACATGTTTCAACAGCTCATAGACAAAAACAAACTTCTTTCAGAGAGAAAACGCATTAAAATTTAACAAATTTTGAAACAACATTTTCTTATGGCTCTACTACTCAAATATCATCCAGGGGACTGAGATATTTCATTTGCGGGCCGGCTCTGGCCCCCGGGCCTCAACTTTGACACCTGTGTTCTAAAGAGTCCAATTTAGGAATGAGGCGGAAACACAGGTCTAGAAAATATATAAACAGGCTGAAAGTGTGTGAGCGATTTGTTTCTGTGTGAATGAAACAATCCATGTTTGAAAACAACTGAGATGTAATACAAGGTCTGTACTAGGTCTGAACTAGGTCTGAACAAGGTCTGAACTAGGTCTGAACTAGGTCTGAACTAGGTCTGAACTAGGTCTGAACTAGGTCTGAAATAGGTCTGAAATAGGTCTGAAATAGGTCTGAACCAGTGGGGTCGGGTCCCAGCTCAAAAGTGGCCAAAATGACGTGCGCTGACATGCTGCAATACCACCCCGGGCCTGTGGGGGTGGACCCGGAAGAAGAATTCGCCAATGCTAACATATAGCATTAGCAGACCTCTCAAAAAAGTCTTTACAGGATGGTCCAAAAGTTGGCTCTTGGCCCAAAGCTCCGTTCCACACGTGTGTCACTGCTGAGGGGGGTGGATTGTTTTGGTCCACTCTAGTTTACTCGCTGTGAATTTTTGAAGTCTCTCGTTCAAATGAATGGAGCTGCTCCGGCTGACGCATGCGCAGATGCGTTTTTTCACAATTTTCTTGTGGGCGGGACCATTCGCGGCCATCTTGGATTGCTCCATGAAAGCACTTTTCATGGCCAACTCCTATGAACGGCGGAGATAGGCGTGACTCTGTCCG
The DNA here is from genome assembly GCA_964034765.1 of Knipowitschia caucasica. Lineage (NCBI taxonomy): Eukaryota > Metazoa > Chordata > Actinopteri > Gobiiformes > Gobiidae > Knipowitschia > Knipowitschia caucasica. The sequence goes on along the minus strand of OZ035829.1, from coordinate 5,645,288 downwards.
TTATTATATACAGTCTATGGTCTGAACTAGGTCTGAACTAGCCTGGTTGTACCACGCCATAGTACAAATTACATTTCATACTAAGGTCTGGATTTGCTCCATTGAGCTCCGTGAACAGGTGGGAGGGGTGAACTCCTTTTGCAGATTGAAACGATTGGATCTGAGTTTACCGTGACATATGCAATGCGCCCGAGTGTGTTGTTAGCATTTAGCATTTAGCCTAGCCATCTCCTTTGCTGCTAACGCAGCCCGTGGGGAGTAGCGCCACAATCTTGACCAGCAACTACATTTGCTAAACATTCCTCTTGCTCCTGCTTCAATTTCTTGATAGAACCAGACCGGATTACTTTACTATTGCATTCTTCGCCACTGCCAAACTACAACCTGCCCGTTCGGCGCAAACTCTTGACGTCACCGGCACCGACCTACAACACCCGCCTTACGCGCTCTCTGAGTAGCCGGTCGAAATACGACCGATTGTATTCGCTAACACAGGGATCAGACCCAGACGGTTACAGGCAGTGAAATGACGACTAAGCGGAGTGTACGGATGGCTATGGCCAGGCTAGGTCCGAGCAAGGTCTGAGCAAGGTCTGAGCAAGGTCTGAACTAGGTCTGAACTAGGTCTGAGCAAGGTCTGAACTAGGTCTGAACTAGGTCTGAACCAGGTCTGAGCAAGGTTTGAACTAGGTTTGAACTAGGTCTGAACCAGGTCTGAGCAAGGTTTGAACAAGGTTTGAACTAGGTCTGAACCAGGTCTGCACCAGGACTGAACCAGGACTGAACCAGGTCTGAAGGAGGGCTGTAGACTTTAAACTTTCTCTGCATTTAGTGAATACAAACTAGATTAACCCCTTCAAGTTCACATGTGCACATGTATTTTGCCGGTGCCTCTTGTATCTGTATAATCCACTGTGAGAAAATACTTTACAATTACTCATTATTAGGTGTTCTAGCTAACTTAGTGAAACATTTCTGAAGACATGGGCTTTTTCACACTAAAGGGTATAAAAGTGTGACAGAACAATAGATGTTAATAATTAGAAGATATATTCATGTTAATGTATCCAAAAACCTCTTCTGTGCATTAGTGGAGCTAGCAGAGAACTGTTTTATACATTAGTCACATGTTCTTTAGTGTCTGTGTATCTGTGTCACGGACCTGATGCTTTGACGAATGAGCTGCGGATGTTTCAGATGTCCACATTTGATTTTTTTTACACAGAGTAGAAACAACGTGATTTCTTTCATATAGAAAAATGTTAATTTTTGTTCTCAAGTTTAATTTTTAGAAAAAAAGTGATGGAAATCATGACTTGTATAACACGTTTTTCGAGGGTCATTTAAATTTGTATAGATTATTTTTTAAATGAAGTGTTAATGTTCATCTGCCGCTTTCAGACTGAGGACTTTTTATTTCCTGTCACTGAGTCACAGTAGAATTATCCAATCAAAGACCGATCTGTTTTTTGTTTTGTTTACTCTGCCAAAAATGTATTGTTCAATCTTTTCTTTTGATTTTATCCACACTATCTCTTTGATATGTCTGTGTTTGAATTTTGTTGTCCTAATCTATGATAGTTATTTTAGTTTTTGAGTTATAACCTTTTAAAGTGCAGACACTATCATTGACACACATACAGAGATTTGTTTCTTTACTTAGTTTTTTGACCAATGTTACTGGGATTAGAGAATATTCCAGAGGGAGTTTTAAAGGTTATTTTGGGGTCCACTTGAATACGCTTTTTGAAAATGACCCACACGGATCAATCAAACTTTATTTAAAACTTATTCATAAAAAAGGTCTAAAAACATCTTGAAAAACATCCACAAAAAATGCAACCTTGGGCAAAGTGATAGGAACAACCCTCACTTCTATTTTGACCGTGATTCCAGACTTTTGTCAATAGCACCTTAACCATAGGAAACATGTGGAGCATCATAAACTGAGATGGAAGGAATGACTTTGGGAGACTTAGCAGCTCCATCTGACAAGAATAGGACCACATTCTTCGCCCCAAACTCCAGCAGCTGGTCTCCTCCCTGCCCAGACATTTACTGACTGTGCTACAGAATGCTAAACATGGCACTCCACCAACTTTTTAAACATGTGGTTGTCATTAAATTCTAGCACCCTGTGTACATGTCCTGTTTTGTTTGGTTTTCTTCAGATTTGTTTTTGTTTTCTGCCTGGTTTTAAAAAATCAGTGGTTTTCAAAATGAGATATTTGAGGTGAGTAGATTTTGCCAACCTTCACAATCAAATATTTAGTGACATTTCCACTCGACAAGATCATGAAAAATTAGAATACGGAATACACATACATACAATAAAAAACTCACTATACAACGTTGCTTCCAAACCGGTCTGACCACTCGGGTCCTGTGTTTGTTTGTGAGGCGCTTTATCCGATTGATAAGCAACAGGAATTGTAAATGAACTAGAAATCATAAACACTACACTGTAAACACACCATTTTGGAAAATGTGACAATGCAACTCTGAGTAGCACCGGTCCTGTGCGCCCCATTCATGTGGCTAAAATTTGGAACTGTCTTCCTGAAAATATGAGACAAGCTTCTACTCTGACAATGTTAAAATAGTTCTGTTCTGCTGAGAATACATCTGAAACAAAAATCTGTTCTTCACTTTATTAACTCTGATGTGATTTATTTTTGTGTTTACATGTATGATTGTTGATTTAAGCTCGCCTTGCCTTTCCTTGCAGCATCTTGTTAACTCTGAGTATTTGATCTTCACACATTCTCAACTGCAGTAGCAAAAGTCATTTCATTTCCGTAGCACATGACAACGTGCCATGTTTCCTGTTTTGTATAAGCAACAAAACCAAAACAAAACAATGACACGTGTGCAGTGTGTATTTGATTATATTGGTCAAAATGAGTTAGTAGTCTATAATTGTTCAAATACAATATGAATTTATTGACTGACCACAGGATGATTCTGTCTGCCACCGTGAAGCTGGATCAGTCTGTCACTGAAGCTGCTCTCTAGAGCAAACAGGGGTTTAAGAGCCATGGTCCAGCAAAGATAAAAAGTTTATCCAGGAACCTAACGTCCTCTACCTTACCACTGCACTTCAGGGGGAAAGAACAATCTTAACAATATTTAGGACATTTTTCCCAAAAGTCCCAAAAAATGACCACTATAGTTTTTTGCCCACTACTGTCTTTCCCCTCTTTTCAGCTACCCTCAGAACTGTTCTTTGTTTTTGTTACTCTCACAAAGAACCGGTGTTAGCTGCTAACAGCTGAATACATCTCAGTTTGTTGTTCAGATGAACACTTGGGTATGGCTGGATGGTGGAGGAGAGGTCAGGTGGGACGAGCAGGTGGGGAGAGGGAGCATGCGTCACTTTCCCTGCTCTGCAGAAGAGTCTTAAAAAAAGGCAACATGTGAAGAAGATGAGCCAAGTCTGGGATCGCGTCTTTCATTCAGACAGAAGACATGTTTTATTGTCGATGGTAGAGACAGCACGAACAACACGAACAACAGAATGCAAGTGAATTATACAGAGCGGAGGCATGGAGACCTCCAATCAGCAGCTGCCACAGTGCCATGTAGCTTGGCCTTCAGATAGACAAAACAAGGGAAAAGTACAGGCTTCTGCACATTGATAGAATGATGAGTTTAACTTTAACAAAAGTTGCTTCAAAGTGTTATGAAATCTCACACATGTATGATATGTACAAGAATATCAATTAGCTTAAATAGGCCTAATAAAATCACCTTTCACGTCCATGTGGTATTTTACACCATGCCAAAGTTAGATGTGTTTTTGAACACAAACATTACATCATGATAAAAGTATGTGAGTAATGCCAGAGCCACTGGACAACAACATGCCTCGGTGAGCTATCAGGTGTGACATGTGTTTATGACTAGGAGTGGACCTTGCACACTCCAGCCACAAAACAGCCACCAACCCGACTCCTCTCGACATCTGTGAGTCAATTAGCTGACTGAACAGAAAACATCCCTTCCCCCTTCCTCCCTCCCTGACTCCTTCCCTCTGCTGTGTTTCCCATCCTCCAACCAAACAACTCCATAAGCAGTGTGGTAGGTAGCGCACATAAGCACAAGCGCCCTGCCTGCCCTGTTGGTGCTGTAGGCTGCAGGGCACTGGGGGGAGGGGCGACCCAACGCGCTCACATACTCGCCAGCAGGGCCAAGGGAAAGACATGGGGATGTGAGGAGTGAGGCAGTAGAGGGGCGCGTAGCGGGGGTGATGAGGTTGGATGTCAAGAATGCGGCTCAGGGTCTGCTCTTTTGTGTGTTTTGAGCTGGATGAATGGAGGCATGGCGGGCCGGGCTGCGAGCTGGCTGCATGGATCCCTGTTGACTTGTGGGTTGGGAAAAGCCTGAAGGCCCTGAACTGCAGCTCTTGAAATGAGACGGAGTGATAATAAGGGCTGTCGACTGAGCAACCTAAACGCCCACTATGTATAGAGACAACTATTTAGAGAGCGTTAACCTACATGGCTTTAGCTTGTCTCAATATGGTTTTATTGAGTTTCCTGCATAGCCTGTAGGATTTTCTAAGTACATTTATAAATCTGAGTCTCGTGCCATTTATGCGTGTTAAGTAATGTGCATTCACATTATACAACTTTTTTTTCAGGATTACTGTGCAGTCTGACTTGCATATTGTATACTGCAGACTCCTGTTATATCTGTATTGCTGCTGAACATTATTATCTGAAGAACGTATTTGTTCTGACACATTGTTACTACAGTAAATATATCTTTAGCATGAGTCATTAATATCTCAAGCAATGACATCTCTGTTCTCACTTTTCTCACAATCTCTGTCTCCTTTGGTTGGATCTGGAGGGACTCAAAAATAAACCATGGTACAGGTGCAATCGCCGCTGCCTTGACTTCATTTCTTTACGTTACGCTACAAAAGAAGAGAGTGTCGAAAAATGAGACAGAGGCAGCAGCGATCTCTTGCACTGTTAGCCCTTTTTTCCCCCGAGTTCTTTCAGATAGAACAAAAGAAGACAATTCTTTATATGATGTGTTTCGATGTGCATAAGAACAGAGACGTCATCGTTTGAGATAGCAATGACGCAGACGCCTAAGATATGGATATTATGTACACTTTTTTTCTCTGATCTGGGGTAGGACCACATGAGCATTTGATTATTCCTACTCCCTTTTGAACTTGTGATTGTAATAGAATTTTTTTGATTTGTTTGTAGAGTTATATATAAAATATGCACACATGTTTCAAAATAAACAAAATGAAATCTGTTTTGGCGAATTCAATGGTTTTGTTAAGTCCTCTGAGAAAACTACTGTTGTTATTTAGGGCTATACAAGAACACATTAACGGGGCGACAGTGGCTCAGTTGGTAGAGCATTGGTCTTTGGGCCCAAAGGTCGTGGGTTCTCCACCGACTCCCACTGACATCTGTGTCCTTGGGCAAGACACTTAACCCACTTTGCCTATTAGGAGCACAGAAGTGATGTTTGCTGATGTATGTGTAAATGCATCAAACTGAAATTTCCCCATTGTGGGACGAATAAATGACTTTCTCTCTAAATTAAATTGATAAGTAGCAATGTGGATTGGAACAAATACATTTCAGAGATAAAGTTTAGCACTAATACAAATATGACAGAGGTCCAAATCATGCAGGTCAGATTCCACCAGAGCTCCAACTTAAAGATGATTTGTTTGTTGCTGGTATTATTATGATGTTCTCTTTGTCTCCGGTGCATCCGACGCTGCCTTCACTGCTCGTCCCTGATGCCCTCCACCTCCTTAGGCGAGTGCTATGGAAATACGCTCCACTCACACTGCTAATTATTTAAGAGTCGTCACCTCATTACCAGTGCTGGGGAGATAATGAATGATTAATAGGTCATATTCCACATCATGGCTTCCCTCATTGCTTCCCTTTCTTCCATTAGGAACTGGTCTAACAGGTTCTGCTGGATCCCACTTTCCTTTCAGCGTAGGTTACACGTTGTCCCTTTGCTCTCCTGCCCCTGTGTGTGTTCTTGGAGGTAACTCGAGAGCGGTGACTTGCAAGTGCGTAGCTGAGAGGCAGGAAGGCTATCAGAACAGACATGATTAGTGTTTGTGTCGACAATGATCACCTCAGGCAAGTAAACGCTGGAGGATGGAGGAGACGGGGTGTTGGGATGCCGGGGAAATGTGAAGCAGTTGGAAGGATCATTAATACAAAATGTCTGACAAGAATTATGAAAAAAGTTAAACAATTGATAATTTATTTAGAATACATCAAGGTATACACAGTTTGAAAACATTCAATCCGCATGCGTGCAAAAGGCTTTAAAGTACATTGCAAAATAAAATTCATGAAATGCAGACAACTCATTGACTGCCATGGACATATTTGGCTGAGACTGGTGATCTCTGTCAAACTTCTCTCTATTCGACTGAAGATTACAGCAGGACAAAACTGGATAGATACCAACATATTTTTGCTGATGAAAGTAGACGGTCCAATCTTTCAGAATCTGGTTTCATTTTCTTCATAGTCACAGCACACAAAATTCTGTTGGTCTGGCAGTCAATGAGTCAAGGTATAGAGTTACATTTGACAGAATTTTTTTGAATATATTTTTTGTAAATTACTGATGTAGTAGAATCTATTATTTTTTATTTGAGGCAGGAGAGTTGTTAGCACTCATACATCACAGCAAGTTTCCAGCGTACAAAAAATAAAAGCTGGACACTTTTTCGTTAGAAACTAGATGAAACATTGGGATCCAGTGAAGATCAAGTGGAGCGACCTGGAGATGGGCCACCGCCACCGTCACTCTCACTGTGTGTAATGCTCAATATTAAAAGTCAAACACCGAGGACAGATTTCTCAGATAGATACGTGAACTTGCGTGGAACTCCTGGATGAACAGACAGACATTCACCGTAAGTCCCAGAGTGGATAACATCTCCTGTGATGTCAGTATCTGATCCAGACTCAGTTTCACTCAGCTTGATGAGAAAGGGTGTGTTCACACTTGGTCAAATGGAAGTTAACTCTGGTTCACTTGGGGTTCTGAGTGAGTACTTCAAACACACTGGTGCAACAAAGAGACTTCTAAACCTTTAATGGTTTCCTGAACCATAGATTACTTTTTGAGTCACTTTATCTACCATAAGCTTGGAACTGAAATCTTCCTCTTAGGGGCTTATCACTTGGTTTTAGCCACTTTTACTTCAGACTGCCTCTCAACTATTTGGTAAAGGCCTAGAATAAAAAAAGAGTAAACAAATGGTGTTATTAGTGACCTGCATCTTATAAAATCCAAAAAATAAATAATGGCATAGCTTTCTTCAAGGAGAGAACATTAAAGAGCTAAGACATATTGTATTTGGTAAATCCAGTTGACCAACAAGTGCAAAACACACAGGAGTTTCAATGTTCCCGTCTTCACTTATGGTCACAGGCCTCGTAATGATTGAAAGGGTAAGATTGCTGGTGGCTGGACGTTCTCATACAGGGAGAAGCTCAGGGTTGAGCTGTTGATCCTCCACATGGAGAGGAGCCAGCTCAGGTGGCTCTTGTGTCTGTTCGATAACCTCCTGAAAACCCACAGGGAGGACACCCTGGATACGCTGTAACTATGCTCTGCGCTGGCCTGGGAACACTTTGGGACTCCCCCAGATGAGTAGAGAGGTTTATGGAAGTCTGGGCATATCTGTTCTGGACTGCTGCAATGGATAAAAGTGAAAAGAATGATTATGGAGGGTGCAGGTGTGGAGGTTATGCCAAATGATACATTAAATAACCAAAAACTTAGCAAAACAACTCTTTAATCTTCCAAGACTTTCAGGTTTAAAATTTAAGACATACAAAATAAGAACTTTACTATTTCTATCAGCTTGTAGTAAAAGAAGAGGTTCATAATACACCTCATAAAGCTCACTGTGTCTTTCAAAACTAAATTAATTGAGACTAATTACAAGGCGCTATGATGAATTGATATAGGCAGCATGTAATTATACTGCATCATCAGACATAATGCACAAAAGACAAATGACTGTTTGCAAACTCCTACACAGAAGAATTAATTACACACCTTATGAAGAGGGATTTGCTTTATATTGGTTCTAAGGGTCTGAGAGTAACACGTTATTACTGTATAGTATATACTGAGTATACTGTGGCCGACTCTTATGATTATAGAACATACTGACACTCAGGGGCAGAGCTGAATCAGCCACAGCTGGAATTCTCAACCTTTGTCCGAGTTTACATGCATGAGAGGGGCCTGAGCAACTTGCCCTGTGCTCTGAATGGTGCGTTTGTGTAGACTGGAAATTATGGAAACTTAATCTTATCTTTTCCGCTAATCAGCAGCTTTAATGAAAGGCGGAACTCTCACAAGAATACAGTTGGGAAAGATTCTGATGAATAGGTAAATTGAAATTAAACATGGTTATTGCACCTGATAGTAAACGTATAGATGTTTTATGCAACTACGGACAAACTGAGCCAGGGTCAAAACAAACTTTAGTAGATGTTTTATAGCCACTTTTGTGCAAGATAGATTATGTATAATACAAGATTTAAAGTGACTATAATAGCTGGTATGTTTTTTAGCTCTCTGTAAAATGCTTCAATATCTATCTCTCGAAATATCTCTCTATATGTAGTGCAAAGTTATATACGTATGGACCGGATGAGTCGATAAAGTGACAGTCAGTGGACATTCTGAAGTTGCACATGATTACAGTATTTACAGATGAATTACATGTACAGGCTCAGCAGTCCTCATTGTACAGTCTGTTACTGGTGCCATGGCAGAGGCTGAGGGGAGCTTGGTATAAAACTATGTGAAAGCTGTGAGACTCTGGTCTATTGTACCAACAATAAACAACTACCGAATTATACTGAGACACAATCCCAGACTTTTGTATCTTTTGTCATTTTCTTCACGTAGATAATCAGTTCTTGATTTGTCTGCGAGCTCAATCCAAATACTACTTCTGGCACTAAGAATACGGCTTTTTGTTTTTGTTACCGGATATATTAAGCTTGTTGCTTGCATACTGCCTGGATTTATTGCTCAAAAAAGAAAGGAGAACATTTTGTCTGCAATGTTGAGGACATTTGAGCAGAGACAGGCACAGTTCAGGAACAACAAGCACTTAAAACAAGATACAATACTATATTTCCAGATATTTATATATATATTTGCACGATAAAAAGCTATTGTGGCTTGACTGGGACTATTATATAATGGTTGTGCAGTGCAGCGAATGGACAAGAACAAGTAGCAGTGACTAAAGTGTGTTGATAGAGGTCAGATAGTGCTAAGAAGTGTTTATATGGTTCAAGATTAAAATACCAGACTAGACCTTGAAAGCCCAAACATGTGTAAAGCATGCTTGAGTTGGTATGTTGTGTCCACCCCCACTCAACCAAATCACTACTTTCACTTCACCCCCCACCTCTCTGGCCTCAGGTTTGTAGCAGTAGTTAGCAGGTCTCTCCTCCTGGGTTGGTTGGTTGGTCTACTCAGGGCCTGGTATGTCAGCGTCATACCCTCCCCCATGTGACCCCCCCACCCCCAGCGTTAGCCTTGACTCAGGCTTACTGCCCGCTCTCAGCTGCTCGGCTCAGTGCTGACTGTTGATTGGTGGGTGAGGTCCGAGGAGGAAGCCGTGCTAGTACGTATTTATAGAGTCTCTCATTTAGCCGAACAATAACAGCCCTCCCCCACACACGCAGACCACCGAGTGACAAACTTACTTTTTGTTTCTCATCACGTGGAAAATGAAAACCAAGACATAGAGATGTTTCTTTTAACACCTGCCAGTCCAATTGATGTGAGAATATATATCTCCCAACGTGTCTGTGTTATGTAATTAGTGAATCCAGTTATGTATGTTATGTAACAGTGTATAGTGGCTGTGAACAGTATTAGAACTATACCCAATAGGCTGCATATGTCATTGGCTGCACCTAAGCAGTACAGGATTATCTGGTTACACCGGCAGTGGCCATTTCTCATATAGGATATAAGCTATTTGGAATAAAAACACAAACACTGGGTCAGAGTACAGTCAACTCCACGCCCACGGAGGATTTCACTTGTGCGTGCAGAGGTGTGGCCTGGATAACGGTGCAGGAGGTTGATCATAACAACGACATGGCTAATGGTGGTTCTTCAGTATGTGGAATAACATGTTGTGAAAATGTAGCCTCAAAATACCGTCATTGAAACTTGGGCTGTAAGGAACTTTTGGAAAGAGGTTTTTTCATTGTTGGCCAAGAGTCAACGTCCACCATTGACTTTTGTGAATAGCTTGTTTCACTTTTGCAGAGATAATGTAAATAATAATAATAATACATCAAACTTGTACAGCGCTTTTTGGACACTCAAAGATGCTTCACATGGGGAATAAATTACAATAATAAAAAAGGGGTTTACGGAAAAGCTTGTTTGAAAAGATGGGTTTTGAGACTGATTTAAAGTTCGGTAGTGAGTCAGAGTTTCTAATGGGCAGTGGGAGTGAGTTCCAGAGGGTTGGGGCGGCAATGGCAAAGGCTCTGTCCCCCAAGGTCCGGCGGTTAGTGCGGGTGATGGGAGTGAGGAGGTTGGGTGGGTTGGTGCTGTTGTAGGAGCTCAGAAAGGTAGGGCGGGGCCAGGTTATGGAGGGCCTTGTAGGTGAGGAGAAGGAGCTTGTAGTGGATGCGGTATTGAAAGGGGAGCCGGCGGAGCTGCTGGAGGACAGGGGTGATGTGTTCTCTGGACCGGGTGTGGGTGAGGAGGCGGGCAGCAGAGTTCTGGATGTATTGCAGTTTTTGGAGATGAGAGGTGGGAAGTCCGTAAATATGTGGCATTGGTATACATGCTCTTTACAGTTTTTCTCAGTTGCTTTGGTGCATTTCTCACATCAGACTTAAACTTCTCAAAACTATTAGTTCAACCTCCACAACATTGGGTCATTGGTGCACATCATCACGGCAGTTTCTCATTTCTCTGAACACATTTCAAATGCTTTCGTTCATGTATCAATAACTTTCAAACAAGTCTCGGCGTTTTTTTAACATTATCATTTGCTTCTGTCCTGTCAGTCAGAATGAAACATACTTATGACTTCTGAATAGTCTTTCACTATAAAACTAACTGTTCTCATTTCATCGCTTTGGTCATCACATACAAAATTGTTGAACTAGTTCTCAAAATCATAACTGTCAAGCTAATTTCATACATTCCTTTATCTTTTTTTTCCTGTAAATATTTCCTAAATTGAACAATTTATCTCAGGTGAATTTCAGCTTCACTCTGAGGTGTGCTTTATTGTTTATTTTTGTCACAGTTCGACCATAATGATATTTCTGTATGTTTGTTCAATGTATATACATGTATGTGTCTGCACTTCTACAGCATTGTGCAACAAAAATACAAAGAGCATATGCAGTACACATACATACATACATATACATACTGTACAGTACATACATACATAGATATACACATACAGACATACAGTACATACAGTACATACATACATAGGTATACACATACATACATACATACTGTACAGTACATACATACATAGATATACACATACAGACATACAGTACATACAGTACATACATACATAGGTATACACATACATACATACATACATACAGTACATACATACATAGATACACACATACATATACATACAGTACATACATACATACACACATACATACAGTACATACATACATACACACACACACACACACATACATACATATATGTCAGTTACGTCTCTAAATACAGTCTTTGTGTAACTTTACTGTAGTTTTTACTGTAAATGGCTGCACAGGTTGTGTATAGTGAGCTCATAGTCGTGCTCAAGTGTCACCGAGATCTGACTTTTTTACACTGAAAACACAGAGAGTAAACTTTCACAATGAAAACATGACTAAGTCATTTGACTGTGATGTTCATACTCAATGTTGTTAGGACATATTATTTTGTCGACATAAACAGTTTCATTAACGTTTGGACTTGCTTTTGAGGAAAAAACTTTTCATTTTGAGAAAGTGACGCACTTTTGCAGGTTATCCACGAGGTTCTGCAGTTTACACTAATTGTTCTGAGAAATGCACCAACAGTTGTGCAAATGTGAAGAATGATGTGAGAAATGCACCAAAGCGACTGAGAAAAACTGTAAATAGTAATGCTAATGAATTGCTAATGTCCTATAAACTATATGAGAAGCACGTGTCAAATATAAGGATCTCACTGAGGAAAACTGAGCCAGTCGACTGAGGAAAGTTGGTGTTCCGTGACCGTGTGTCTCTGTTTCTGCCTCGTCACCTCCACCCGCAACGTCTTCTCTGCTCATCCTGGAGTTTTCTTTTGATATCACTGTTTATACACATTCTAATTTACATTCGACCATTAGAAACACCAGTGTCACAACACAGCTGTGGCATCATCAGTCAAGTTGGTGAGTTGTCAACCTAGAATGTCAACACCGTCAAACACTCAACTTATGCAATCAATTATGTCTGTATTTAAGTTTGATGCATAAACCATGGACTAATAAACATTCTCCCGGGATATGAATGGTCTCTACTCTGTGTGAGCTGCATTCAGTACAGATTTAGACAGTATTCATTTTGATTGACAAAAAGATGGCAACCTATTTCATATATCCAGGTATTTTAAGGTAGAGGAATACTTTCTTGTCCCAATAGGGGATGTTGCATTGCATTTGACCCATCCGGAGCGCCTGGAGGAAACCCACCCACACAACAGGGCGGCAGGGGAGTCATACCTGTGATATTCTTACTGTGAAGCATTAGTTTGACTCATTTTGACTATATCCAGTTTGTCAAAGATGTTGTAACTTCACACATTTACATTTTCAAATAACTTCACTATTATCATAACCATTTACACAAAGTACTTCCTAATATTACACAGTTATATTATAATACAGACACATAAGTTAATGAACTACTATAAGGTTTAAATCTTATTAGTGAACTCTCGCCTCACAGCAAGAAGACTCTTGGTTCAGTTCCTGGGTGTCGTGGGGCCTTCAGTTTGCATGTTCTCTGGGTCTCTGTTTCCCACACTACTAAAAACATGAACATGCTGTTTCCCAACGGGACAGGACTTCCCTAAAAAGAGATTCTGAAATCTCAGTGAGATTGTCTAAGTTAAATAAAGGTCAATCCAGAGATAGACACTTATGTCTCTGAACAGAAAACCAACATGATCCCATTAGCTTGTGAAACAGTATTTTAACTAACCTTTCTTTGCATCCACTACCACTTATCTTTCTTAAATATTGAGTTCAGTGTATTGTAAGATTTCACAGCTCTTCAAAGCACTTACTGCACGCTACCATCTTTTCACAGATTTAATTATGCATTAAACTCAGGAGAAATGTTGCATGCAAGTCATTTGGAAATACTTCCTCACTATCCGCACTTTGGGTTTTACAAAGAAAAGAGCTGGAACTGAAGACAACAGGACCATCAGTCTTCTGCCCATTCTGCCCAGCTCCGTGGGGCACTCTCAAAGCTCCCTCACAACTGTTGGAGTTCTAACAATTAACAATGGTCAGCGTGGATGTAAAGACTGGAGACAGTAGTTCATGTTTTGGTGTGTGTGTCTCTCACACATCCTGCCTGACAGGACCCAGAGCCAAATAAAGATACACTGTCATCTTCTGCAGCAGCCGTCACTTCTGCCATTGTTATTCAGCAGAGAACTATGGCAGCAACAAAAGGACAGCACACTCCACAATGAGGCTTTTATAACGTTAGACCATGAAGGTGTGCTCACAGCAGTTAAGCTGCTGCCTGGAGCTGTCACACAAAAAGAATACTTTTTCTGCTCTGCACTGGCCAAAACAGCGTCTGTTTGTTGGAATAGATAATTTGATGAGGACTTGGAGAACTCCCTTTTGGAAATATCAATAGATCATTATTAATGTGTGTGTTTTATGTGTGTGTGTCTATGGGCTGCTTTTGGGAATATTTTAAATGTTATAAGATTGATGGATTTCCTCAATTATGTTTGCATATGGACAATAAATGGTGGAAACAATGTGTTTATTATGTGTTTGGCCTGACTGGCTGTGTGAGCTTCTCACACCTGGGAGTGGCCTATTAGCACTGTTAAGAATGCCGTCTCAAACAAAGCCTGGGGTTGGCCATTTACAGATAAGTTTCTTGGACAATGGGTTGGCCTGCGCCTTCCGAAGTGACTCTTTTCATTTGTAAACACTGTTGTCCTGGAGTGGGCAATCAGTGGCGTGAACATGTGTAGAGCAGAAACATGCACACAGTTATGTTGGCATCTGGAGAGCACATCCAGCTCTTGTCCTTTGCTGCTGCAGCCTCTGTGGCCTAGAATAGCAGACTGCATTCCACTGCCCCCTCCACCACTGCTCAGCCGGCAGCAGCTCCCAGGTCACATGGAGCAGCAATGATCTTGGAGATGAGGCCTTTCCTCATTACAAGGCAGAATTCAAACACACGTGACACAGTTAGTCCATACACCAATCAATCAATCAGTAATGTCTATCTATGCATCTATCTATCTGTTATCTATCTATCCTTTTATTCGTTTATTTCTTTCAGGCAATGGCCCAAATGACAAATGCAGTCAAGTAATGAAGTGCAAAATGATACAGTCTATCTATCTATCTATCTATCTATCTATCTATCTATCTATCTATCTATCTATCTATCTATCTATCTATCTATCTAAATCACTTAAGATACTAAAGCAAACAACGTGTCAATACAGTCTTTCAAAAAGAAACAAGGGAGGAGAGAGAACTATAACATGCGTCTGTGTCACAACTCCCCAGCAGGCTTTTCTCTACGCCCATACACAATAATGTTACGAGGAGCCAATGGGAACAAAGAAGAGGAAGGACCGAGGCTCCACCTCTCCTCAACAGCCTTCCTCTGAGCTTTTTAGATGTACATAATCCCTGAGTTGACCCAGAAAATAGGCAGTCGTTTCAAGATCTGATGCGGCAGTCTTTGTGCACAGCGTCCTCCCGGAGAATGAAGCGTAACCCAGTGGAATACTCAGCCTAGAGAGGAGCTTTCACACTGGGACTGTTTACGAGGACACAACCGCACCAAAGTAGCGCAACTTTGCAGACACGAAACGGCTTTGGGTAAGTGCATTTTGGAACGGTGTATGTGTGTTATTAGATTAGTCCTAAATGCTGTCGAGCCTTTGTTTAAATAATAAAGTCGTGCAATGCAAACCAATACGGTGTCGGTGTTGATTAGTCGTAATAATAAAGAGGCAAGTTCCGTTTATTGAATGCACATCCCGGGATCTTCAACTGCTGTTTGGGATCCTGTGATGTCAGTGTCTTTGTTGCAGCGTACGTGCGTAAAATGTAACAGATTTCTCTGTCACAACTGACACGCATCAACCTTACGATTCCAGCAATAGATCTAACTGTGCATGTTCAGAAAGGATCGTAAATCTAAACAGTCGTGCGTGAATTATCGAGTGGGTTTAATGTGTGCAAACAATGTGTGATGTGAACCTGTAATTCCAACCTGGGCGTTCATTCCTTGGCACAAAGAAAAAAAAGAGGATGATGAAGACTAAGCACTCCAGTAATGTCTTTTCAGTATTTGCCCAAAGGAACAAAGAGCTTCCACGCTTTATTTCCGGAGGTTTGTCTTTTTAAGAAGGCAAGTGGAGGAGTGCGTTTGGTCTTATTACAGCCATGTTCTTTAGCGGAGATGGCCAATTGTGTAATGTTTACTCAAGTCAAGTTGCACCATTCACCAAAATAAATAAATAATAAACACGGCATAAACAAAATCCCATTGGACTAGCTCATGAGGTCAGACACATTCACGTGTGTTATTGTAGTGCGTCAACATGTTTAGTGAACGTTGTGTTGATCAGTGTCTCTGCTTCAGACAGGAGGCATGGCAGACCATCTGATGATGCCCATGAATCACAACTCAGCAGGTGGCGGTCTCCACGGTTACAGGATGGGCATGCAGGCGGGTCATCAGCAGCATGCTAACCAGCAGGGCATGCGGCCCATGCCCAATGGCCAGATGATGCACTACGGAGGTGGGCAGGCCAACATGGAGAGCGCCATGAGGCAGCGGCAGGCCATGGGTGCACCCATGAACGGACAGATGAACGGAGCGCAGATGGGCCACCACCAGATGACCTCTGGAAACATGATGTACAACGGGCAGCCTCATCCAGGACAGCAGCACCACATGCACCCGCAGCAGCACCCAGGCCAGCACCCTCAGCAGCACCCAGGCCAGCACCCGCCGCAGTCGCAGCACCCGCCGCAGTCGCAACACCCGCCGCAGTCGCAGCACCCGCCACAGCACTCGCAGCAGCAGCAGCAGTTTATGAACGGAGGACTCACGTCTCAGCAGCTTATGGCCAGCATGCAGCTGCAGAAACTCAATACGCAGTACCACGGACACCCCCTCGGACCTATGACTGGGGCCCACATGGGCCCTGCTCAGTACCGCATGAACCCAGCCCAGTTGGCGAACATGCAGCACATGGCGGGACCAGCACTGGCGCTCAATGGTATGGACGCAGATATGATCGACGAGGAGGTTCTGACCTCACTGGTCATGGAGTTAGGCTTAGACCGGGTGCAGGAGCTACCAGAACTGTTCCTGGGACAGAACGAGTTTGACTTTATTTCAGACTTTGTCAACAAACAGCAGCCCAGTACTGTCAGCTGTTGAGAAGATCTACTTTTGGCACAAACGGAGCAATGAGCATGGATTGTCCTGGATGGATGAGTGCTCAGTCCTGCTTTTATTTTTGACAGCACCTTTCTGCACAAGCAGCAGCAGGACGCACTAAGAGCGGCTCGGGACGCCCATGTGGGACATGGAACAGTGTCTCACTTGTGTTAGTGGACACAGGTGCAGGCTCAAGGCCGGCTTCAGTCCAGGTTTCTGGACTCGAATGTAATAAAATGCCACTTGAACAATGCTATGACACTGTGTAGCCCCAGGTCTGGACTCCATCTTGATTTAGCATACAGTAAAAAGGTGTATTTATTTATTCTAATCGGAAGAAAACAGATTCAAAGAACAGCTTCCATGTGGATGGGAAGTATTATATTTTAGTTAAACAAATGCTCAGCCATTATCTGTAGGGTTAGAGTATATGTCGCTGTGGTCATAGTATGACCACAGCACTCTGCTATCTCATCTCAGTGGGAGATCATCATAAATGGTTGACTTATGGGAAAGTGCTGCCTTTTTAGATGTGATGTTCTCTGAGTCTACTGCTTGTACTGTACTAAACTACAGAGCTGTATTCACAATGTTGACACTGTTGTGTTCTATGGAGAAGTAGAACCGCCTTAATTTTGCAGATTATTATTTATTGGTTGTTTATATTGTCCCCTGTTTGTGGTCAAGATGGGGGTGTATTCTGTCAGAGGGCTTTGGAGGATCAATAAAGATGGCCTGGATAGAAGTGTGGCCTGCTTTCCCATTCATTGCACTGTTCTCCCTCAGGCGCTGGGAGAGCTCACTCAGTGCTTGGGTTAACATGTGGGTGCTCGCAAACCTCAGCCTGATTTAGAAGCATTTAAACAAATACAATATTCATGTTACCTGTGCGTCTGTGCAGAGGAAGACTTCACCTGAGGTTTACACGTGTGGTGTGTTCTAGATCAGTCAGTGTGGCCTAAGTAACATGACATTATCATGACATTATCATACATCTGACTTATCACACATTTACCTCTTCTGCTTCAAAGTAACTCAGTAGTGTCGAATATAAAAGGATGAAGGTGAAGTGTCCGTCTGTGTTTTAGGAAAACACTTTTGGCTTCAGTGTCCACAAGGTTTATGGGATCATGTTTACATTGTTGACATTGAAAACCAATCTAAAAGTTGTATTTGTCTGACACCTGTTACTCAGTATTCTCAAACCATTTGAGACCAGGGATACTTATGAGTTTAGTTTAGCATAATTGAATTTGATTTTCTAGAACATGTAGAAGGTCCTCTGAGAAGCACTGATCCAGATGCTCTGTCTGCTTCAAAAACAATATACAACTGGGTGATTAGTCAAGCCAGGGCTTTATTTAATCTCAACTGTATTTATAATTGTTAAATGGGGTCAGAGGCAAAATATAAAACTGTTCCTTTCAGAGTTTCAGTAAACCTGTCAGCAAATGCATCACTGTCCTGATGGGTTTCATCAATTATCTCTAGAATAACTTTTAATAATTAGAAAAATCTCAGGAATTGTCCCCGTGTGATTGTGTTCATTATGAAACGAGGTTAAAGAGATTCTCTGCAGCAGCCCAGTTTGCCCAATTGTTAAATGCCTCAGAGCGATGAAAATGATTGAGGTCATGTTTGGAAATTCATCATGGTATTTTGCTTTAGCCACGTCGTCAACAAAAGTATCGTTAGCAACATGTGCACCGCAAGTAATGCCGTTTGCTGATTACTCGCTTTTCCATTCGACTTCTCCCTGTGCATTTTATTTGTCGGAGGGTGACAAAGACGGAACAAGTGGAAAAGTCTCTACACCCAAAAAAGTTTGAGTGTCTTAAATCATTATCCAAAGTGATGACGCGAACGAGAGCAGATGAAGTGACATTACAATAACATCATATTGTTAGTTTGCCGGAAGTTTCCAAACATGTGGTGTAAGTTAACACTGCTTCACTGTTTGTGTTGGTCAGCAGACACTGGCTGCATGAGCGCACGCCACTCTCCAGCATATGGCAAAATCAATAAGTACACGTGACATGAGGCCTATGGGACAAAGACAGCGCTAATATTGTTTTAGTAAGATCATAGTAAGACGTGACAGAAGTGAAGTCAGCTGCACATTCTGTCTATGTATCCACACTGCAAACAAATATACAGCATGAGGTGAAAATTGTTTTTTATCTTCAATTAAGAACATTATGGCTGTGTTAAAACATAATTTTCAAGTAAGACGAAGCCATTTAGTCTTATTTGTAGAACTTGTCAGGGATGAAGCAGACAGAGACGGATCGTGGTGCGCCAAACTCTGGAAGTTTATTTACGTTTCTCTCAAGTTCCACTGGTTTCCATGGTTTCCTTCTCTCAGACAGAATGGAGTCAGTACACGGTTTATATAGTCATTGTCACGTCACACATCGAAAGACGTACGTGTCACACAGAGACATCATAGTCAAAATAATCAGAGTCCTTGTACAGTCCTGCACGTAGGCCATATTGCTATCTAATACTAACACTCACCCCTTTGATCACAAACTGTTGCTTCATTTTCTCAGTCCAAGGGAGACATTTCTGGTAACTCTTTAAAAACACGATAACTTTGCTTGTCTCATTTTCAAATGTTGCTTTAAGGCAGTCAATACTTGCTCAAATTAAGATACATTTTTCCAAATTAGAGCAATGTTCAACTTATTTTTCATCACTTTTTTCAGAGTATCTGTTCAATCGATCTAATTCTCTTGAGATATAAAATCAAACGTATCAAAATAGTATTAAAAAAGGAAGGAGAATTATTAAGCTTATCGCTTAAAGATATGAGAGAAGTGATGTTGTAAGTACAGTACATTATACCATCAATGAAGAGGAATTTACATTTTCCTTTGATGATAAAGTAGTATTAAGTGGTAGCGTATGAGAGAATTCCTAATGCCTGGATTCAAAACAAATATTGAAATGTTTTGTTTCTTCTTAAATGGTTAAAAGTTCTGAATATAGTCAATCCAATTTGGTTTGGTGCATTTCAGACTGCATTGATTTGAAAAAGACAAAATTGATTTTGGGGCTACAAAAGGACCAGTTTTAGTTATTAAAGCTGGGGTACATAACTTTCAAGCAACAAGCTTCTTTGAGTGCGCTATATAAAACCAATACATGTCATATTATTATTATTTTCATTATAACATGGAACCCGGTTATGTGCTATCAAGGCAGTTGGGTTCTTACTTTTCACATGCAGGTTTTAGCCTCTGTCACATGTAGATCATTTCTTTCTTTTTCTGAGAGAAGAAGGGAAAAGAGTGGACCACCCTCAATCAGCCAATCAGCTCAAAGCATCAAACAGTGACTCACAGAGCTCAAAGGTAACATGTTTTCTGACGAGATGAAGACAACATGGTGTGATCTGATGTGCTCAAAAACAATGATTCCAGCCTTTGTCTCATCTTTAGATCAGATTTATCAGACAGAAAGGAAAAAAAGACAGGTCCTCCATCAGCCCTAACTGTCATATACCGCCTCCCAAGGCTTACTTACTAATGTTAAGGACTAAAATCATTTCTAACCAGATAAATACAGCATGGTGTTTTCTGATTTGTTCACAACCTTTTACTCTTTCAGCTGGGACAAACAAAATGTAATATTCATGGCAAAACAAAACTTGGTATCTCAGCTCAACGCTCCACTAAAAAGGTGCAATCAGAAGTGATGCGAGTGGCCTAAATACATGTTTAGTTTCAAGTTCTTTGGTCTAGCCGGAGGCAGCGTGTTGGGGAGTGTGCATTTTCCTGGCTCGTGGAGAGAATAGCTCGTATGTAGGCCAGCAGCCGCCTTGGCACACTGCTTAGTAACGGTTGCAGGTCCTTTCGCCCAGTGCCAATCTGGTGAGCCGCCTCTCCGCTGTGGCACAAGGGGCAACGCCGGCTTCCTTACAAATCTCAGTCTCTATGATTGTACACTGCAATGTTTGGGCTCATGTAGAGGCAGAGGTTGTATTGTGACGTTTGAATTGCCATGGCTGTATGCTTTCCCTCTCTCTCTCTCTCAATCCTTTTGTTATGTCTGCTGCCTACCTTCACAGGGGCCAGTCTAGACTCAGGGCTTTAAGCTGGGTGGAGACGAGAGCAGTTAGCGATGTTGTTTGAAAGACAGCCCACCCACAGCCACAGCCAGTCCGCAAGGCAACGTCTTCCTGTGACAAACGCCTTTCTCGGTATAAGTCACTCACCAGAAGCCACACACACACACGTCAGTAGATAAGACGGGACGTGTAAATGTAAGGATTTCTACGCAGGGCAATTACAAACAAATGGAGTAAAGGGGGTTTCTCAGCTGGGATTTCCCTTGACATTTGCATAGTTCCATTGAGTATCTTTCATTAAACCCTGTAAAACCTTAAACTCAAATGTGTATGTGCTGACACGCATCACGATAATGTGTACTTTTGAGTCAAGGATCATAATTTGTAGTGGGATGCATCATTGGCATTTGCTTTGACATTTAGAATTCTACGATAGGATTTGTGTTAAAAACTCAAATCAAACGTGCATGGATAAGACATGTAAGCTAATAGATGGCTCTAAATGTCAGATAAATGGATACATTAGTGCATTACTAGCAATGCACTAAATGGATAATATTAAAGCTGGGGTACCTAATCTTCGTTCATTAGTTCAGAATCAGAATCATTTTTATTGCCACGTAAGTAACAGGAGGTCATAGACTTGGAAATTGCTTTGGCTCAGTGCAACAGTCAGAAAGAGATAGTTCATTGCAAAGTTGTATTTTCAGTTTCCATTTTTGCTGCTGCTATTAATGCAGAATGATGTTGGTTAAAGCTGCATTACCTCACTTTATTTTTGTATTCATTTCAAAAAATTTATCCATGCAGTGCATTGGGATAAACGTCGTTTTGAAGAAAAAGTAGTGCAGATTTGTGGTGGCGTGTCATTTCATTTTAGATCGAGTTTTTGTGCAACAAGGAAGATAATTTGTTTCGGGA
Source organism: Knipowitschia caucasica (assembly GCA_964034765.1). Taxonomy (NCBI): domain Eukaryota; kingdom Metazoa; phylum Chordata; class Actinopteri; order Gobiiformes; family Gobiidae; genus Knipowitschia; species Knipowitschia caucasica. Next base: position 5,623,559 of record OZ035829.1, on the reverse strand, counting down.
CCAGATTGTGACCAATCACAGCGGACCACTGGCCCCCACTTTCTTGAGAAAAGCTACAGGTCTCTTGTTAGCACAGGCAGCTGAGGTAAACAAGCGGCGGAGGCGAACCTGAAGCTTCCCGTGTCTTTGATACCGGTTTGGCCAAACAGCCAAAAGAAAGTCTCGTTCCTCCGCGCTTCCCGGTTCTATCGTTCTATGGTCACGCCATCCACGTCCAGATGTGCGATCCATATTGTGAGACGTGAGCTCCATAAACAATTAGCATGTGAGCACAGGCTGAGGGGGAGGGGGGTTCTCATTCGCCTTAGGAAGGTCCACTGCCCACTACTGGCCAGGCGCTAGAACTACATTGTTTTCTGTTGTCGTCTAAACGCTGCGCAGGAGCGTTTTGCTAATCGCTTCACAGCGTTTCCCCCAGTGGGGGCGGGTACCAGCTCAAAAGTGGCCAAAATGACGTGCGCTGACATGCTTGCAATACCACCCCGGGCCTGTGGGGGTGGACCCAGAAGAAGAATTAGCCAATGCTAACATATAGCATTGGCAGACCTCTCAAAAACGTCTTCACAGGATGGACCAAAAGTTGGCTCTTGGCCCAAAGCTCCGTTCCACATGTGTGTCAATGCTGAGGGGGGTGCATTTTTTTGGACCACTCTAGTTTACTTGCTGTGAATGTTTTAAGTCTCTCGTTCAAATGAATGGAGCTGCGCCGGCTGACTCATGCGCAGATGCGTTTTTTCACAATTTTCTTGTGGGCGGGACCACTCGCGGCAAAAATGTTTTGGCCCATTAGTTAGAACGGCGGAGATAGGCGTGACTCTGTCCGTTAAAATATACAGTCTATGGTCTCAACAGCGTCTCTGTCTAAACGGGGCCTAATTTTCCTCAATCTCACAATAGATTCAGATTCAGAACCATTTTATTTGTCATTTGCAGTAAAACCACATTGGAATAGATGTGCAAAAGTACTCCTAGTGTACACCAGTCAAATACATAAAATAAGCTAAAGCTAAACATTTTTATAACAAAAGTATAAGGAACAATGAAATCAATCAACAGAAAGTTTCAAGTCACAGTCAGAATATATATGTACAAAAACATGTCACCACACCTTTTTAGAATTTTCTTGAACTTACTAAACTACATCAAGGATACTAGAGTAATTTATATATTTTTTCAATGAAAAGAGAAATTGTAAAATAGTATATTTTTTTCTCATTCGCACTGTTTGAACATGAACACGTGCCCCATGCTGCAGTGAGTCAGTTCAAGGGCCCCGTGACACACATTTTGCTTAGGCCCCCCCCCTCAAAACTAGAACCAACATAATTACCAACTATTGAAGGCTGCTAAGAAGCAAGATTTCAACATTTGATTCAACCAGGGCTTTGAAACACTGATCATGTGACCCCAATGCTTCACAGGGCTCTCAGGAGTTTAACCGTGGCCTCGGGTTTAGAACAGGACTTAATGGCATCCACTTTCATTCCCAAAAACTCCCTCCTCCTCATCTCTCCTTGCTCAATCTTTTCATCATTTTCAGTGACCGGGTGGTATAAAGTGGACCAAGACTGCATTAAAAACATCTTACAAAAGCAATGCATTTTAACCCGTCTCAAAAAAAGTCAACGTTGATGCATAAAGGAAAGATAAGGAAGCCTTTTGCCGAATTGGGAAGCAGCCAGAGGTGAGTGAGAGGAGGTTTAAAAGATTGAAGACAATGTATTTTTGGGATTTTTTGCTCCACATCAGAAAACGTACTTAAATCTAGCTTTACTAAGACCATAAATAATACAGAATGGATACTACAGTATATAAAGTGTTATATGTGGTGCAGTGTAAACGTATTAGTTTTGCAGCTACATAGATAAATACATAGATACTTTATTAATCTCCCGTAGAAGAAATTAAAGATGCAGTTAGCAATTTTGTTAGCTTAGCCGTAGAACCAACTTGTAACCACACCCCCTCCCCTCGCCTCTCCACCAAACCAAACATCCAGCATTTTCTTTTCTTAGTTACAACAGGGAGAGTGGGCGGCAAACATGAAATTGGCATTTTCTGTTGAGCCATTAAGGGGTAAACACATCCCATTGGTTCGTTGGGGATGAACGAATCCCATTGGTTTATTTTCATCGGCCCACTCCAAAATATTTGTTATAATTTTTTTGTAGACTATAGGCATCTGGTCAATTCCATTACTATTTGAAAACACATTATACCTTGACTACTTTTCCGGGTTTAGGGACGTTTTCCCACAATATTTAAAACAATGTGTCAGGAAAAAAATCTCTGACTGCATCTTTAAGATGTCCAGCAGCAGAAGAATCCTCCAGGTCTGTTGTACAGTCACAGCTGACGGAACAAAGGACCCATGTGGTTTAGATAAAATGTTCTAAATTAATAAACCGAATATATATACAACATCCTCTCCCATTGTTTTCCTCAGTGAACAGTAGCGTATTCCCTTTATTATAATGATTAAATGTAGGTCACATGAATCAATAATACTCACAGTGAACATGGGCGAGTCAAAACCCATTCTATCATTTTGTAAGATGGAAGGTTTTATGGACATTTATCAAAATTCATAGACATTAGTAAACTCCCTATGGACCAATACATATCTGGTCTATATTTTTTGTGTTTGAACGGTTTGATTCTCTGATCTGTGTCGGCGATTTCAACGGTTTTGTAAAGTCCTCTGTGATAACTGCTGTTGTGATTTAGGGCTATACAAGAATACATTGAATTGAATTGAAAACAATAAATAAACAACCAGCATTAGGTTAAACCATTAAAATCCGAGGATGTATCACCTATTGCCTATTTTGTAGCATTTCAAAGAGCACTTGTTGGACATGTAAAAACAGCAGAAAAAGAAAGCCACTGAACAGGTTTCCTTAATGAGTGACACTAATTGAAGCAATGGTCCTTGAGATTCACACAAACAGCACATTATGTAGATATTTCCATAGCTGGCGGGAAAAACAAGGAATTAATCTCCACTGACAAAAGTAAGTACCAGCCGTAGCCAATATCGTCCTGCTCGCCCGCTCAGATATCACCCTTGTTTCTATGTATTGCTCCGCAGTCTCATTTTATTTCTCATCTCGTCTCGTGGCCCAGCTGATGCCTCCACGCCACGGGCTGGAGATGCTCCTGTAGACCCGCTGATGGATAGGGTGTAATTTACTGTTGTCACGGCTGGCCAGGTCAGTCCCCCGTATACGCACACAACCTGATCAAACAGCCTAACAGGGATACCTCAATATCAGCTCAGCCAGGCCAAGAAAGAGGATTTAGGTCTATATGCGGCCATTGTGTCTGAGGCTGTCCAACTGTACGCCCACGCCAAACCCAGAGCGAAGAGATTAAGGTGTGCCTAGATTGATTACCATGTGAAAGCGTCATTAGAAGGAGAGAATGAGGGTTTAATAGGTTGGTTTTATTGAAATGATTTTCCGACATGAGCCAACAGAAGTGAGCGTGGCACTGAGTGAGAATTGGATACAAGTCATTTGGGAGAAAGCCAAAAAAATCTGTCTTCTCGAACAGGACGTTTTAGTTTAGTTTTTGGACGGTGAGGCAGCAAGTTCAAGTGTTTTTAATATTTAAGGGTATGTAGGAGGATTTTCCCAATTTTTTGAAAGAACCGCCCTCTCCACTTTTTGAACAAAACTCTTTGGTCTTACTGGACGAGCACGTATCACCAGAATGATTGACAGTTGGGAGGACCAACCAGTCTTGATGATCCACACAAGTAGAAAATCCTCCTATATACCTTTAAAACAACACACATTTTTGATCAAGACACACTCAAAATAAGAATCATGATTATTTGTATTGCTATTTTGGGTAACAGGAAGGCACAAACTAGGAAATTGCTTTGGTTTTCATTGCAAACAAGAATATGCATGTATACAAAGAAATACAATTTCTACATAACAATTTCTAGCACTAAGTACATGCACTACAGTAAACCATCTTCCAAGAATAATGCATTTTATATAGTCCCTCCCAATGGAATAACTACTACCATTAATATTTGCTGGGGGAGAACAAGTAAACCAATGAAAAGGGGCCTCAAGAATTTTCACTATATTTTGTCCAATCAGGAAACTGACTATAAGTACAAAGTCGTTACGTAAAATGTGTTTGCTTTTTGGATATATTCTTTGGCCTAAATGTTTGTGAAAAATATATAATCAGGTCAAAAATGTCCCGTCATATAAAACAAATACAATACTAATTCTCCAACTGCAAGTGTGGTTGTTGGTCTATGCTGTAGGGGACTTTTGGGCAACTCAATACTGGATGTAGGTGATTATTCAAACGCAGTAAGTATTTTCAGAAGAGGAGGTTTAAAATCTTGAATATTGCTCGAGAAATAAAGTTGCAGCTGTGTCTGATGAAGTGGAATAAAGTGAGAAGACAAGTTGTTTCCCTGATGACTTGAGGAGTTATTTATTGACTATGGGGCATGTCACTATCTGTGAGAACAACCAGAAAGGGCGACGCGTTCCGACACGTCCGCAAAAGCCAACTCGACAGGCATTCATGTTTTACACCAACTTTCCTGCAAATGTGGTGAAAGTGGATGTGGAAATCAGCGTTTTTAAATGAAATACGGAACCTCCCAAGGGCTTTATGGCTAATGCATAAAGTGGACGTGTTTCTTGACTCTAACTTCCTGATTTTCTAACCCACTGAAGCTATAGTGTTGTCTCCTGACTGTCAATGTACTGAATGCTGCTCATCCGTCCACAAAATTATTCCAGTTCTGCTTTGCAAATAACAACTGGGCCGCGCGTGCATACGGTAAAGCAATCACCGCTCTATCCTTCCCCCCGAGTGGATTCTGAGGCTTCTCCGAGATTGTCCAGGTTTTGTACAGGATCTAATCAGCCAAAATGAGTTGCGGGGTGATGTCGTTAAAGCAGAGACGCCGGAGAAAACACGCAAACAAAGGTAAACTCCAGGATTGTGTCTCTGAAGGTGGGTTTGGTGATGGTACTCTAGGCTCAACGGCCAGAGTTTAGAAAGCATAGACTTGTTATTTACTGAGCAGAAGGGCCATCAATTTGTCCTTCCAAGTATTTTGTCATGTGGAATGTAGGCCGTGTCAAGCTGACCTCAGAGTCAGAGCTTGAAGAAACCGTTTCAATATGACTGTTTATTAAAGAGCCATGATGCAATACATACAACACATTCTTAAAGGTATATTGTGTATTTTTTACTCCCATCTAGCATTGAGATCATATGTTGTAATTTACGGTACTGCTGTAGCTTCGAAGGACAATATGTCGTTTTTGACAGAGGTCCCCAACTCCCGCTCAAACTAATTTTTCTCCCTCATCAAACACTATATTTCAAGATTGCACATTGACATGGAGAGTCATTTTCATTTGGAGCAACAGCAAATATTACCCAGAGTACCTTTAATGAAAATACTGTACGTATTGCAGTATCTATGTTGATCAAATTCTGATCTGGTTGATGATTTGTTCGGTTACGTCACTGAGGCAAGCATTGACACATTCTGCAAACTTGGCAAGACACACGAACAGTATACAAATGTTCTCTAAAAGGACCCGCCACCTGTTTGTCTGAGGAGAAATGATTGCTTCATCTGGATTGTGGCATTAGATCTCCATGAATATGCAGGCTTTACTGATAAGATCGGAGGAGAATCTACCCATATCGCGGCAAAATGGATTTTGATTATTAATAGAGTAGCACAGGCACACCCAAACTATGGTTCCCGGGAAAGTTGCGGCCCACGGAGCATTTGTTTTAAGGCCATCAAGGCTTCCTGACAATGGGAGATCAACCTTTTGTATAATATATTTTCAAAAACAAACGCACACACTGCATTGTTTAACATACATATAAGGTCTATCAAACCTCTGCGAAATTTAACCATTTGAACGGATTGGAACGTGCTTTATATAAACAGATTTTACACCTTTGCAATAGTACATCCATCACTGAATGAATACTAGACATGTGTTTATTGAGAATACTGGGATATTTAAGGGGAACACACTGTACTTGCAGACAAGCGTGGAGACACTGACCCATTAACAGCAGATCAACCTTTTATGTCTTTACATTGCAGTCTTTGAACTAGGGAAGACATTTCTATCGCAAGGTCCACTGTCTGTTACTCACACTTCCCCTACAACTTTAAACCATTGTTTTTGCAGCTTAAGGACCTCCTCGTACCTTGTGCTTGCGGTGTAAGTGGCTGGTTTTGTGGCATGTTGGGGCAGGTGATCCAGAGGTTGCCTAGTGACTGCTGTCTCCTCCTCTCCTCCCAGAGCCTGAATGGTCTGCCAGCCCTTTGAAGTGAGCGGGGAGGGGGAGTAAATAATTTATTTTGGAACGCACAGATGACACTTCTCAGTCTGGGCTGCCTGCTTCTTGGTTGGATGGTTGGAGGGGGCCTGTAGAGGTGTCTCGACAGTGTCTAGGGGGAGGTAAATATGTAAGATGTGTGAAATTTACACTGAGGAGCCAGAGCTGAGATCAACAGCGTTTCACAACAGCAGCAGAAGGTCAGTGTCAGCACATGTTCATACACAGCTACAGGTCTATGGAAAGTCTATAGTAATCATGTTCAATACAGTTCAATGGGTTCAACAGTACATTGCATGCACGGCAATGTGTAGCCATAATACGCAGCTTAAAACTGAGGCAAAAACGTGCACAGGGCCTGGTCTCGGTCACCCTTTTGATTGGTGTTCTGGTCACTGGCTTACCATTGTTTTGTCGTTGGCACACATGTACCTGTCTGACTGTATTTAATATGTTGCCTCTATTATTTGTGTCTATTGTTTGTGTCTTGTGTGTGTACAGGCTGTCTTTTTTAAATGAGAATTTAAAAGCGTACCTGTGTGAACCTAAGATTATGAATTCCAGGTTTGGGAATACACTCATACCACACCAAGATTTGAAGAAAAGCAGCCGATGTATGTATTTATATTGTTGTTGATCTCCATAGCCAACAATGTAGCTTCTCTATGTTTATGTGAACAGCAGAGGGCCGGCAGGAGGTGGTGCAGGGAAATACACAGGACTTGTTATTCAAGTTAATGGACTGAATTGGACTCATTTTACCTCAAGTTTTAGTAGAGATGGGAGACAGCATGGGAGTGCTTAGAGTCAAAAGTGCTTTAAAAACACATGGTTATAACTGGTCACAGCCGCATTTAATGACAGTCGTCTATCGTCTTTGGGTCGCTCTCTCAGCCGTTGGTTAACTGCCAGATTACAACATGAAACCTGCAGCTTTTTCCAAGTTCAGCCAATAGGTGAACAAAATCACTTTCTTTTAAAATGTAGCTGGTGCAGCAAATATTCAGGAGTAAAGTCCAGTAGTCCAGAAAGTACAAGATTAGTATATCGTTTATTTTTTCTAGTTTCAAAGTTAGGCACTACAGCTTAAGTATCATTATGATACGGCTCTTCGCAGCAGCAGAAGAACGCCAGTCATTATTTCTTGATAACGGACCTCTCAAACAAATAATGACAGCTGTCAATGGCAAAGCAATTTGTGCTTCTAATTCAGATGTGTCAGATCACTTCTGCAAATGGTGTCAACAAGCTTTCAGTGCGATACTTCTGTCTCTGCGAGAGAAGCCGTGGGGGAATCGCTCCTGAGGTTAACAAGAGCCCGACTTTCAACTTACCCTGAGATGCACCTCCATTCCTCATCTCCAACGGCACCTTCAAAGGTAACGTTCGGTTTGTATAAATAAGTAGCTAGCCTACTTCTTGTTGAGCTCAGCCCAATAGATCCATGGACCTTACAGCCTGCATTATCCCTTACATATTGGCATTGTAAAATTCCCAGTCAGGAAGAAGACAAAGACTAATGTGTATATGGTCCATCCTCTGTGTGTTTCACTTTGTGGTCATAGGGAATTGAGTCCTCTGCATTAATCCCATCCTTCCAATGCTGCTATAGGGCAGCCTATCAGGAGCAGACAGGAATATGATTGTCTAAAAAAGTTGCATAAGAATTCTTGGTATACACAAGTGCAGACTATGCAAACCATTTACTTAATATCCTCATGTTGACACTATACTGTAAGTGTAGAGAAAATCCTGTTATAGAATCCGATCTCTCTTTAATTCAACAAAAAAGCAGCTCAGTCAAACAATAAAACATCGGAGCGCCTCTTGATAAGATCCCTCCGTGGGGAACAAGCACTTATTGCCTTCTTTACTCGCTGTACTTAGACTTTATTTGACTTGGGGCACTTGAAAGTTAGCTGGGGAGTTATTGGGGCCCGTCCAAGAGAGTTACGCGGCTGGAATAGAGGAGGAAAAGTATTAGCACAGCCAGTGTTCTGTACACAGTGTCTTTATGAGCAGGGTTTAAGCCGGAGTGTTAATCTGGTGACAGTGGCAAGCACATGTTAGCAAAGGCAGCGCTAACAGGCTACAGGCTGGGGGTGGAATTAATGCTATACGGCAATACATGTCAGGCTTTACAAGTCTTATCCTGCTGCTCAACGCCCCATGTCTGCCATTGGTGCTTGTCGGTGGTTTGCCCGACTGGACATAATAACAATCATATAGACCAGGCATGTCCAAACTCAGGCCCCCGGGCCAATTGCGGCCCTCTGTGCCACTTTATGTGGCCCTCTTCTGCTAACTCAAAGTTGCCATTGAGGTACTTTAACAGTGTCATCCAACCAACTTCAGCTCCACCAACACAACCCATACCTTGTTGTAAATCCTCTGAAATCCATTCCGTGACTCTATTGTTATGCAGTGACATTTGTTTTATGATTGTGTCACAACATTTCAAATAAAATGTAGCTGTGGTGTGAATCAGTAAGGACGTTATATTTATTTTATTATACATTTTAGAATCAATCCAATCAATCCAGTAAAATAAATAAAATAAAAAGGGCACACACACACTAAAAGGCATGTAATTGTAAGTCATTGCAATTGTCTAATATATATTTCCATCCAGATTATCTATCCGTTACAGCTGGGAAGGTCTGTATGTTATCATCGGCCATACAATCAACACATTATACCCTCTTTAAACCCCCCTCCCTCCAAAATCTCTGACTTCTCGTCTATTTTGAGGAGACTGCATCACTTGTGTGGCCGTACTCAAAGTCCTTACTATCTCTGCAGTACTGTACCATATTGAAAACACATCATATATGCAGTGAATGTACTTTGTTTTACACCATTTTTAAACATGGGGCTCACATGACACAGACTTCTGGATATATCTGTTATCTAACGGCCGGAGCCACATGAGCAGAGTGGTGCTGCTGCGGTGCTGATAGAGGTTACTCTGCTGAGACCTGCTGTTACTAGAGGTTACAACATGTTTTATGTAATGCAGCCTTTTATTCTGCTAGGAATTGGTGTGATGCATTGGCATTACTCTGGCTATAGTCAATGTTTGGTGAGTTGAAGGGCAAAAGAATGTGTTTGTGTTGCTTTAAGAGATGCTTTACTTGTCACACATGGGGAAATGTCAGTGTTGCATCATCAGTTACAGAACAGTAGGAATGAGGAGCACACATCACAAGATAAGTTAACAATTACTCTATACTAAAATAAAATAATATCTCTAGCTTTAGCATTGAAGAAGATGACAAAGTCTGGGATCGCGTCTTACATTCAGACAGAAGACATGTTTTATTGTCGATGGTAGAGACAGCACGATCAAAGCACACGATCACAGAAACAATAGAATGCAAGTGTATTATACAGAGCGGAGGCATGGAGACCTCCAATCAGCAGCTTCCACGGTGTGCTTGTAGCTTGGCCTTCAGATAGACAAAACAAGGGAAAAGTACTGGCTTCTGCACATTGATAGAATGATGAGTTTAACTTTAACAAAAGTTGCTTCAAAGTGTTATGAAATCTCACAGCATAATAAATAAGCAAGATTAAAATGTCTAGCTTGATCATAGTAAATAAGCAAGAATATCTCCAAATTTAGCTCAACAAAGAAGCAAGAATCTAGTTTAAAATCTCCAAATTTAGCTTAATAAAGAAGCAAGAACTGAGTATAAAATCTCTGACTTTCATATTAGTTGCAGCTTGTTTTCATGTGTCGCGCTAATGTCTCACACTCAGCGGGTCGTGGGGGGGTTTACAAGTTTCTCCTTGTGTCTCTGAATTTTCTCCAGATAGTTCTCAAAACATGATCTTGAGAATGGATATATCTGGACATAGGTCTGCGGACGATAGTGACCACTGCTTCTGACAGGTCGCAATCGGACCTTGGGACATTGGAAGGATAAATGCATAGGAAGATGTTGTAATGTGGTGTAAAGTGTAAATGGTAAAGTAAATAAACATAAAACTGAGCTTAAACTTACTTAACAGAAACACTTTAAACTACAATAGTATATAATAAGTGAAAATGTAGTTGTAGCTTTGTTTGTAGCTAGGATCTTTACACTCTGTATCTGCACACATTAAGCATGCTTCATTTGCTTGCTCTTGGCCACACAACTTCCTCTCTGATTTAGAGAAACTGGCACCGCACTGACTCTATACGAAACTACACTGTTGGTAAATAGTTGGCAGGATTTCCCCATGAAGTGAAAACACAACTGGGAAAATACTAAAGATTTCTCTTGTACATTCAGTACACACGTCTCAAAATCACACACATTGAACACCTTATGACAAAAATTGCTATGATTTTGAAAACAAACAAAACATTTAAATTAAAGCCGCAAGCGACATCGAACGGCCCCCTCAGGCAGCGCCGCATCTGCTGAAGGAGATGGCGCTGATGCATCATGATTCTCATTGTACTGCATATTGTCTGTGAGGGTACGTCTCCATTGAATGACAAAAGCACTTTCATACATTACAAGGGCAATCGCTAACAACAACAACACCGCTAGCTAACTGTGATGTCCCACTTCTGTAGGTGATGTGCAGCGAGTTTGAGCCCCAGGGGAGGCACTGGAGGAGGAGTCAATTCAAGTATAAGCTGTAAATTCCATATAATTCATTTTAATTTTTTCGTTACGGTAAACAAAAAGGCATGGATAGCTAAACTATAGGGACAGCTAGGGTTTTTAAGAAGTATAAGCATATGGAAAGAATTAAGATCCCCCTGTAGGTGGATTGTCAGTAAACTTTGCGATTATATAAACTTGCGTATCAATACAGTTTCTATCAAGATGTGCATTATTACGACTGTGAAAAGCATAAATCAGCAGCTTCTGGGACTTCTAGACTATGCATTGTCGTGGCAATCAAGCAATTTTCACATCTTGAATAATGGGAATGGTCCACCCAAGCTCCTTCAAATTAGGAAGTAATCATTGGCTATTCATGAGTACCCAATACCATGAATACTCCCCATTATGGAGACACAGCCAAAGCAATCCTCTGATACAAATTCCAGCACTTCTATAATAAGTAAACATATTTATTCAACACTATTCCGAGACGGACCGCTCAGAATGAAAATCCCACTTTTTATAGTTGGATAGTGGGAGCTTAAGTGGAATTTCAGCAGCAAACCCTCGTAAACACAACACACTGAGCTGTTACTTCTATATATAGCTTAGACTTCACAAACAGCATTCTGGCTACTATTACACATCAACAAGCAAAACAAGCAGAGAGGCAACCACGCGCTCCCAGGCTGTCACATGCGCCTATGCATAACACAAACAGAACACATATTGTCCATGCGTCATAAGGTCGCACACAGAGACCAGCATTCATAGTCACTGGTGTCAATCACACGCCGATTTTTGGTGACTATTTTGCTACTCAGTGCAGTGTTTGAAGAAGCCATATTATCTGCCTAAATCGCTTCAACACACATGCAATTTTCAGCCACCAGCCTAATAGCCCACTCAGCCACTGACAGGAATAATGACAGCCATAGCAGCAGAGCACAATGAGTCCATATTAGTTTAAATGGAATGCAGTTTAAATAATTGGCAAATGTATGATCCAAAAGGACAACAGTGAAAGTGTCAAAGCTGTGAAGAAAAAGGTGTGGATCAGGTGATGTTGCAGTGGAAAGGGAGGGGGTGGGAGGGGGGGGGTACAAAGAGGCTCGTGTTGTGGTTAACAGATGGAGATATAGACACCCGTGTGGACGTGTGACTCTGGTCCATAGACGTGAGACAGTGAGTAGGACAATGCTGCCCTCTGCTGTGGAAAATGTGTCAATGACTTAACAGGGTGCATTTGAGGTAAAACATGAAGGTTATAGCTTCAGAGAAACAGACATTGTGAGCTGCAGTAAGTAGCATATTCATTGTTTGTTTCTTTTTTTTCTTAGCATTCTTGGAAATAGGAAATAATGTATGCAATAGTTAATTATTCCAATCTCTGTCCAGGAAGACTAGAGACCAGCCAGATCAGAGAGATATCCTAGAGACAGACAAGTGACCAGAGAGGCCAAAGAAAGACATTTGCATTATCAGTGGACACATTATGATACCTTAACATTACTACAGTATTGCAGTATAGCCTAAAACTTATATATTTACATGAAAGGGATGAAAATCAATTGTATGTACAGTATATACTAGAATTTAAAAGGAGCAGTTGCTCTTACTGGTTTATGAACTCATTGACTGCCATTGACGTATTTTTCTGAGACCGGTGAGTGGTGTCAATCTACCCTCTATTCCACTAGGGATAACAGGAGAACAAAACTATCTTGTAACAAACTTATTAATGCAGATGGAAGTAGACAATCCAGTCTTTCAGAATCTGGTTTCATATTTTACATAGTCAGAACACACAATATTCTGTGGGTCATGAAAGTCAGTGAAATCATCAAAAAACGGCTGGCAGTCAATGAGTCAAGGAACTTCAACTACAAATCATAGGTTGTCTAAAAGAGGAGCTGCAGGTGCTGCTGTTTAGTGAGGGATAAAATAACTGAATTCCACCAAAATTCATGTGAGAGCGTCATGTGAGATAAATACTGCATTCTGTTTGGAAACTCCACTTGAGAGCGTCTCGAGTTCTGACATGTAGACATGAATAACTGAAGATAAGTTTAACATAATTTATTGAACAAAGTATGGAATTTCATGTATAAACTTGCACAGTATAAAATGTTTGAAAAGTACAAAAACACAGTAAATAAAACAGTACATTTAGATTTTAGCAAATATCTTGAATATCATAATATATATTTCTTCACTAACAAAACCAATATTATTTGCAATCCTAAGACTTCTGATACCTCAATTTTGGGATTCATTTTTTTTTTACTCAAGTTGGACTTTAGTAATAACAAAGACTGCTGACACAACAATACAATAATAATCATAAAAAAATAACAACTACATACATGTAACGCATGCCCCAAGAAGCTTTACAGTAAAACTTTGAAATGAAAACAGGTTGAATACAACACCCATGCTGCCTTCATGATGCTCCTCTGTGTCACAGCAACGCCATAAGTCAGGACACAGCTTCACGTATGAAGGATTTAATACCGGATGTAATGCTTGTATGAATATGCTACATTTCCAATGCATAATAAAAGTCCAGCATGTGGTGCAAAGGTACCGTCAGTTTGGCTGCTGTAGAAGTCCGCGAGCTTCAAGAACGTTTGAGCTTATCAATGTGGAAGGTGAGTTTGAGGGCGGGACCCAGCTTTAAGCCCATGTATTTCATCATCGTGTCACTGCGTAGCAATAGAAGGGCGTTTCCATCAATCTCCTGCGGCAGACAGCAAAACAGCTTTTAAAAAGACATGCTCTGGGACTTTACGAGGCTGATGGGACGCCCAGCAGAGCCACGATTACAACAGGAAAGTTATTAGATAAAGGGAAGACATGGGTACTACATGAAAAATGCAAAGTTAAAGGAGCAGTATGTTAAAATCTGACCAACAATGGTACTGCACTCTCCCTGACTCAGGTTGCCAGATATGCAGACGAATCCAGCTGGGACCATATTAACTGAATAAAGAGATTTGTCAACAAAAAATCTAAAACCAACACCTTTATCACAAAGACAGAAATCCTGGTTTTATTCTTTGTTTTGTCGTTAATGATTTGAGAATCATAACGAGACCTTTTTAGTTCTGCGGCCACATGGTACTTTACCAGTGAGATTAAGGGTGTATTCAGACCGGAAAAGTCCTTTGCTCCGCTTGCTTGATCCGAATCAAAAGCTGACCAAACTTTTTTCTTTTGCTCCGGTTCGTATTCAGACTGTCCTTTTTGCAAGTGAACTTTTTTATATAAACATATTGACACGTGTGACGATCGGCGCTCCTATTGGACAGAGAGAGCGCACGGAGGATAGACGCGGAACCGGCAGAAAACATTGAGGGTTCGTATGTGCAGCATGTCTGCTCTGCCTATGTTTGCTCTTTTTAGAGCAAAACCACCTTCAACATCAACAGCAGCTCATATGACACAGGCCAAACACGTTGTTTTAAATATTGGAACAGAGTCGGAGAATGCGTGAGGAGAAAGCCAAAGGAGACTGTCTGTGCGCTCCGTGTCCTGTCCCACACATGGATCTATGATAATAACGGCCCTGTTCAGCATTGTGGATAAACCATGGATCTATAATAACCACGGGACAAACAGACGCTGAGGATCAGAAAGGAACCAAAGAACACAATTCACTACATGATGGGGAATATTGCTTTTTGAGACGTGAGTCAAACAGTGTCAGGCTTTTAATAATGCAAATGGTTTGAAGATGCTGCCATTAACATCAATGTATACTGTGAACAGTTTTAACTCCATAAGTCTGTTGCACAGCGTCTCCTCACTGCTCCAGGTCTGCACACGGCTCATTGTTTTGTGTAGCGTTAGCAGCATAGTTAGCCGCTGCATGGCTAAAGCCTAGTTTATACTCGCGCGGCGCAGAGCTTACGGAGGTGACGTGACGTCACTTGCGCAACGCGTTGGTCACCGCAAGGCCCTTACGTCGCCTGCCGCGCAGCATCGAAATTTTCTAACTACGTAAGGGTCGCCGCAAGGAAGCTCCGCTGTGATTGGTCCGTGAGTGTGTATTGGAAAGAAGCACGGAGCGGCTGCAGCAGGAGCATGGAGGAGGCATTATGGAGCAGAGAGATTTGTGCTTCGAAGGAAAAGCAGTTTGGGCTCAGAGCCTGATATACAGGAGACTGTGGACTATCTAACATATATATAACTTATATCTAACATATATATAACTTATAAACTGTGCAGACGTTTGTTTTGCACTGTTCCTGTCTTGTTTGAATCGTAGCTGCGTTTGTTGCTTTCCTCCTGCACTCGTAAATTGTTCATGTTTGTCTCAGATATTTACCACTATTATTGTTTTGCCGTTTGTGCTGAAAACTATTTAATAATAACTATGTTTTCAACAAGAACTCTGTCTTTATTCACAGCATCACAGTTAAATGACTTATAAAATAATGAATCCATAAAACTATCACATAAACCTACAGTAGAAACACGTGTAATGAGCTCAAACAGCTTTGTTTGTTATTATTGTTCTGAAGAGGACAAAGTAGCAGCGTAAATGGGACCGCTCCTGTGTGATCGCCCTCATGTGGTTTGTTGTGGGATTACAACATTCTCCTCAAAACTCCGTAAGGGGAACGCGCCAGTATAACATCAATTGTGCTTACGTAGGTCCACCGCAACCGCTAACGTAAGCCACGCCGCGCAAGTATACACTAGGCTTAATTCCTCAGTTTCTGTCTGCGCCTTGTTAAGCCCAAAAAATGCGCACGTATCTTGGAGTTGTGTCGGATCGACACCGGATGTATTCAGACCTGATTCGACTTGGACCAGAATTTGTTTGGAAGACCACCTAAAAAAGTGGGTCTCGGTTCGGTTCTTTGGTCCGGACCAGGATTTGTTTGTGTGTATTCAGACCTGCATAAAAGCTTCGGATCAGAGTTCCAAACGAATCCTGGTCCGTTTAAAGTGGAGCAAATGTGCAGGTCTGAATACACCCTAAAGTGGAGCAAATGTGCAGGTCTGAATACACCCTAAAGTGGAGCAAATGTGCAGGTCTGAATACACCCTAAAGTGGAGCAAATGTGCAGGTCTGAATACACCCTAAAGTGGAGCAAATGTGCAGGTCTGAATACACCCTAAAGTGGAGCAAATGTGCAGGTCTGAATACACCCTAAAGTGGAGCAAATGTGCAGGTCTGAATACACCCTAACTCAACGCTGTGAGATCTGGCGACCCGGATCACAGACTTTCTGATTGGTGAAACAATGGAGGGCAGGACATCGAAATGAAAACAATAACAAGATCTAGGGGCTGTAAAACTAATTTAGAACTCCAAATATCTCGGCTAAACTGTTTACTGTTATCAGTTAAAGAAGTATTGGAAAAGAGCAGGTTTTATCAAGGCGTTTTGACAGATTAGGGCCATTTAATGATGACTTGACATGAAAATCTTACATATTGCAACTTTAACAAAACCTTAGATTGTTATTTTGTCAATGAATGAAAAGCTGGTTCAGATGTGGTAGACACTGTGATAGACACTGTGGGTGTGTGTGTTCAGAGTCTGAGCACTACAGCGTACGTACATGTTTCCTGAAGAGCTCGGCGTGAGGAGCCAGCACCGGGTCGATGTCTCTGATGTACTGCGTCACCTCCTCCACGGTCCACACGCTGGGGTCCTGACCGCTGGGCTTCGGGCTCTCCCTCAGGCTGCCTGAAGTCACAAGTAATATATAAAGTTTGTCTGCCCTGCTCTGAAGACCCAAGTAGTTGAAAAACATTGGTGTCGCGTGAAAATGGAGGATTTCTACTTTTCTAATATTTCTTGTGATCTTAATCTTTGTTTATATGTATATGTAGATTTTAATGTTTAGGATTTCTTTGATGTGATGTGAGTTGTGAGGCGCTTTGTGTTGCCTTGTGTGGAAAAGGCACTCTACAAAAAAAAGTTGCTTGATCTACTCGGTTGTGCCTCGGACCTTCTTTTTTCCCATCACAATACTGTATATAAAGTTATCTGACATTTATCTATATGAAATTATCACAACATCTGAAAGGCTTTATCTGAACAAAAATTATGTTCCTAGGCTCACAGTGGACCAAACATCTGAGAGTTATGGTTCACCTGTGGAGTTGTGGTTGTGCGTCTGTTTGGAGGGAGACCCGAGGCCCGACGACTGCACGGCGGAGGTTTGAGGCGGAGGACTTTTCTTCATGTGCGACTCATCTATGAACGTTCACATACATTTTCTTAGAGCAAGTAAAACAGAACGCCACAGTTTGGATTAGTTACTTAAGTCATGATATATATCTGTTAAGAGATATAGTTATAAATAACATTCTTTGAGAGAGTCAAATCCATTTACTTTAGTATAGCTCAAACTGTACAGTCACCTGGGAGCAGACTGGACTAGATCTCACTCAACTTGACATTGGACCTGCACCTTGTGAATTTAAACTTGAACCAGACTTGAGAGTGAAAACTTGTGAATTTTATATTTATCTAGGGTTAGCCAAAGGTGGGAACAGTGTTTTTGTTTCAACACATTCCCCTCACTTCATACTCTGTACATAATTAGCACTACATAATACTACAAAACTAGAAGAAGTTAGCAACTTTTGTGTAAGTAGTAGTAAGTAGTAAGTAATCTTTATTGATATACCGCCTTTCACAGACCAGAGTCACAAAGCGGTTTAGAATAGTTATTTTTTGGGCATTTGTTTCTCACTCCACACAAAGATGGGAGCAGGGTCGCCGAACAGGAGGCGCATACCCTGGTTGGGGAAAACCGGAGTACCCAGAGGAAACCTACGCAGACACGGGGAGAACATGCAAACTCCACTCAGAATGGCCCTGTTCTGACCGGGTTTCGAACCCAGGACCTTCTTGCTCAGAAGCGAGAGTGCTATCCACTCAGCCACAATGCCGCAAATTTGTGCAAAATTTCTGATAATACAAAGTATTTATTGAAAGTTTTGTAATATGAATTAATCTGAATGCTTTATTATTTGTTTGTGTAAAACAACGTATGTGTCCTTAGAATGACTTGATGATAAAGAGAATATTACAACAGAATGACTTGACTCGAGTGTGACTTGGACTTGTTTTTTTCCAGAGATGAGAAGATGCTTAAAGCTGTTCTATTCCAATAAGAAAATGGCACTATACATAAATCTACTGACACAGCAAGTAAATAAAAAGGTGGTTGTCTGACTATGACTGACCGTCTGTGGAATGGCAGAACATTTTGGGAAGCTTGTGTGGAACTGATCTGTGATAGGGCTCTTGAAGGAAGCGCTTGCCCCGGTCTGGAACAGCCACAACGGTGTTCCCGAAAGCTCTGCGTTCTGCAACGTGACATCAGAAAACAGAGTATTACGATCAGGAATTATATATGGTACAGTATATTTCATAATTTCATAAAACAGAATGTGTACAGACTTACATTTAAGGTTATCCCCAATCACCAATCCTAACATAGATCCTAACATATAACCTGTGGGATTAAGAGTATGGACTGCACCGCTAAATGTACTATACAGATAAACTTGACATTGACAATGCATTGCACCAAATTCACATCCACAATATATGATGGTATTCAATGGTTGCAATGTTAAAAAAAGGCTCTTGACCATTTCTCTCTGGCAGAAGAGGGAGCAACATCGCTGTTTTGAGAAATGTTTCCGGTCGCTCTGACATAAAAAGAAAATTCATAAATAAATAAAATAAATACACTAATAATATAACCTTGTATTCACTATCAATTTTTATGTTTGGACTACATTTGGGGTACTCAATAAGATTTTTCATTGCCCTCAAAGTTTGATTCCAAAGAGAGTGCTGGCCTTTCCCAAACCAAATCAACTCTTTGTTATTATTTAACAATACAAAACATATCCACAATTTAGCTTGTTTTTCCTCATTGTGAAACATATAAACTCTTTGAAAACATGTGACCTAAGTTCTAATGTTTATAATGACCGAATTAGTAAGCGACTACTAAACCACTACATAACCGTGATAACTAGTGGACAGAACAAGTTGCCTTCAGGATTTACACTTAAATCACTGGGCTGTGTTGTGCGAGAGTCCGCGGACGTGAGTACCTCCTCTGGCCACGGGCTGATTCCCAAACAGCGGGTCGCAGTGGAGGTTGTGACACAGCTTCTCCAGGAAACGTAGAACATAGGTGACGCTGGTGACCGTGGGCAGCGTCAGGGTGTGCTGCTGCTGGTCAAAGTAAGCTGAAAGAGACAGACCAGAGAGAGGCCGCTGTGGTTACGGTGAGAACTCATCAGAGGTCATGGGACAGGGATCGTCACTGTCCCACCCGCCGCCTCAGATCCACAGACTCCGACCTCCTCACTCCCCTCAGGACTAACTACGAACCTTGGGGGGGGGACCTCAGACCATCAGAAACTCCAACTCACTACATAACTTTAAATCAGGTCTCAAAACCCACCTGTTTCACCTTGCGTCTGTGACTGTCCAAAAAAGCGCTATACAAGTTTGATGTATTATTATAATTTTTTTGGGGAGATTTCATGACACTTGGAAGCAACTGTGGTTAAAGTTAAACGCTAAATGTTTTGGTAATCTCAAGGCCGAAACCACCGGCATTGTGGAGAGTGCTGATTGGACTGTCTATGATTCTTCCAGTATAATATTACTTGCATTGTGTGAATCTCTCTTGCCCCATCGACAATAAAACATGTCTTCGGTCTGAAAGATACGATCCCAGACTTTTGTCATTTTTCTTACTTATTATTATTAACGTGCATAGATGATGATGAGAACAGGTCTGAAAATGTACCTGAAATGACTTCTCCTCCCTGGCCAGACTTGAGGCAGGAGAACACGGAGCGCTGGTTGTGAGCCGAGTCCACACAGGCCTGGACACACTGCTGCAGGACTGAGGAGGCCCGGCCCGGCCCAAAGTGGTCCGGAAGGTGCTGAATCCGCCGCGAGTCTAAGTGAGGACCCGCTTTGCCGTACTTGTTCAAATACACGCACACTAAAAGCAAGAAAGAGAATGAGACGAGCTACCGTGGATTTTATCTCCTTTTCCCTCGTTTTATCCACTAACTGTTGTTTATTTAGAGTGATATATGCTCATTAATCAATGTTATATTCAAGATAATGAGACTTTTTTCATTTTAAAGTATTCATTTAGTTCAGGAAATAGCTCAGATAAGTACGGGAAAGACAAATACAGTGAAGTCATGTCTACATAATGGATTCAGCAGTGTTTGTATATGAAAATGAATGTGTTGGTTGCTACTAAAGGGGTCTAGGGGTGATCTGTGGCCAAAGCCGTTTATTATTGCAAAGTTTGACTGGTGGTTTGAGTCAATTGAAATGGCTAATGACGGATAGTGAAAAAGAAAGTAATGCCAGATGCCAGGTCGCTTTGATTTCACAGCCAAACAGGGGGTGGGTGCAAATGCCAATGCACTAATTCAATATTGGAAAATGTTACAGGTTATAAAAGGAAGAAGAGGAAAACATGGATACAGAGACAACTAATTTTAAAATCAGTGGTTATTTTTGTGTATTGACTTTTTGAATCAAACCAATACAATGATGATTGCGCTGATTGTATTGATTATGCTTCTTTGTTTTAGGTTTTTAAGATAAGATAAGATAAGATGAACCTTTATTAGTCTCACAGTGGAGACATTTCAGAACAAAATGAGTGCAGTTTACCAAAGATCAAAAGGCAAGGGTTTGTAGACTGACCTTTAGATTAATAAATGTAAACACTACATTAATAATTGCGTTTATTGTTTATAGTAAAAAACTCTGGTAGCGTATTGACCGGATTGTGACGAGGTTAGGGCTGAAAATTTCACAAACGTAAAAGATCGGCCAGACTTTGTGTATGTACTGTGATAAAGTTGGACTAAAGCCTCATACGTCCTTAAATGTTTCTTCAGAGATCATAGTATTTGTGAATGTGTCCGGGTCGTGCACCTGTGGGGGCCTGAAGAGCAGAGTTGGGGATAGTGGCGTTGTCCAGAGGCACGGTGCTTGTGTCGGGCTCCGGGGTGCAGCTGGTGGGGGACGTGGGGTCTGGATTTGGCATCAAACGAGGCTTCCTCTGGTAAGAATAACAAAACAACTTCAATATAGAAATGTCCATGATGAATATTGAGGATGTTCGGCTTTGCAAGTTTTTCCCTGGGTCAATGAGAGGTCTGACTGTAGCCATTTTGTATTTCCTATTGTGCTATTACTTTGTAGACATTTATCATCCTGATATGTGACACAGGGCGGAAAACAAATAAAACAATCATTTGGAAACATTAGAAAGATGACCTGTGAATACTGCACGTCTGCAATTACATGAAGGACTTTCACCTTGGTGTACAATAAAGGGGAAGATGCAAATCAATATACCAACTTTAAATGTATTTTGACTATTATGTCAAAAGTCTTGTGTATAATAATAATATTAATAATAATAATATAAATTAAACTATGAACCAGTTTTCGCTGTGATCTTAATAAAGAATGAGGCGAATTGAATATAACATTATGAGAGGAAATTCTACCCTTGGAAACTTTCATTAATATAAAAATGAATTCAGGAATTGATTATTTCACTAAATTATTCATCCCTAAAATAAATGATTTAAAAATACCAGAAACTGTCCAAGGAATGACTATAATTGAAACAATAAATATAATAATAATAAAATGATCAAGTTTGTCGCTCACTCAGCTTGTTTGAAGCATCATGTTTGAATACAATCTTTAAACTTTAACTGTTCGAGTCCCTTAGAGTTTTTCTTTTCTTTCGTCTTAAGCAATAAGTGTTTATTTGCATGGAGTTCATGTGTTTGGTGATATCGGTACCTTGCTTCCTGGTTTTGGGCCTCTTTTCTTTGGGATCTTGACAGCGAGTGCCTGAACATGGGACTGCTGCAGTGCTATCCTCTGGGCCCAGTTGGTGGGTATCCGTCCCCTTGGTCTCCCCAGACCAACAGACCGTCCTGGTCCATTCAGGATGACATCTTCAAACCATGCTGCTCTTTTGGTCCAAGCAAGCTGCACATGAGGTCATTAGTAAAGAAAATAAAAAGTAGTCAAACTTTTAAACTCTTAATATAAACAGAACATACTCTACTGCCAGGTTTTGGCCCTCGTTTCTTGGACATTTTCACTGGGACCAGATCTGTACATGGCTCTATGCTCTGCGGTCCCAGGGGTGCCCTTGTAATGGCCTTTTTGCGTCCCGGTCTTCGGCCCCTCTGGCCTGGAGGTCTGCCCACCGTAGGACTGGGAGCCATCGCTGGACCGTCTACACCGCTGTCTGTTGGAGCTCGCAGGCTCTTCAGCAACACAACTAGAATATGACAAATCAAAACAATATGGAAGCAAATATTACACCACTGTATGTTCAAAGGCACACTCACAATAGGGCTTTTGAACCGCCCTGTGCGTCCCCACACACGAGCCCAAGCTAAAGCCTGCTGACATCATCATAAGAATCCATCTGTAGTCAAGAAAATAAACTTAATATTGAGAAATAGCTGCAATATATTGAGACACCGAGGCTGATGCGATACGCCTCTGCGATAAAGTCAGGGTTTGGATTCAACACATTTGCAGAGCAGCCAGGATCAGCAAGGATCAGCCTGGGTGGCGGGAGGAAGGACTTACAAACTTGTGTAACAATAGAGATGAGTTATTAAGCCTGCGTCAGGAGCAGTTTATTCATTGCTTCATGTGAAATATGAAGAACGGTGTGTTATTTTGAGAGGATTAGTCCTGCATCTTCGAGTTGGCACTGGTTCACATACAGTAAGGAGTGTATCTTTTCATGTGTGTCCTCATGAGAATGTGTCTGTACGTGTGCCGTTACCATCCTTCATCGTTTGCAGTGTGTGTGTCTATGTGTGTTTGGTAGACATAGATCGTTGCCTAATGTAGTTACAGAGTCATGATTATTAAGCCCATCTTAGATATTGTCTATTGACATTAAGTGCGTTTAGGAGAACTACAAACTACATTTCAGTTGGATGTTATTGGATATAATCAAATCAAATCATTGAAACTACTGGAAGAACAAACCTGCAAGATGTTTCATAGAAGTTCAAATTGATGTTCACACAAAGGTAGGGTACTTCAAAAATAGTTTTAAAAGAAACGAATTGTGCAGAACAGAATAGAAAATGTAAAAGACTAAGTTTAGTTCTTTACGACTCACTTTGACATTGACTATATACTTGAAATTAACTTCCTCTTACCTTAAAATGTGTAAGAGGAACATTATTATTTGAATATTTGCTAACAATTGCTTACAAGCACAGAGATAGAATTTGTAATTACAGCCACCAAAAAACCACACTCTGTTTTTCCACTCTCAGCTGAGGACTGGGTTCACCAGGTTCACTAGACTGAGCTTCCACACTCATTAAAAAGAAGATTACTTGTTTTCCATGAATCATCAATGCTATATTTCTGCATTTCTGATTTTACTCACCATGTTGGCTGTTGTGCTCTGCGGTGTCCTGACGTTCACCTTTCCCTGTCCTCTTTCAACTCTCCCACCACTTTGCTCCTCCTTCCTTTTATGTTCCTGTTCTCTCCACCTCCTCCCATCTGCTCAGAGTGTAAACCTTCCAGCTTTGACAGTGCCTGTCTTTTCTCTTCTTTCTCTCTCCTTTCTTAACTCGTTTCAGTACAAGTTTTCTAAGCGGACCCGGGTCGACAGCTGCTAACAGGAGGCCTAGAGCGGGGCCAGGCTCTCAAACCACGTCATGCTCGGTCCCAGCCAGTTGGCCGAGCTCCAGACCTTCATAAAACAACAGCAGCTAGCAAGGCCCTCTCCAATCCAAGGCTTTTCTCAAATCTCTCACATTTAAGACATAGTGGAAGTAGTGCATTCATATTTATAAGTAAGTAAGTAAGTAAGCTTTATTTATATACCGCCTTTCACAGACCAGAGTCACAAAGCGGTTTACAATTGTTATTTTTTGGGCACTTGTCTCTCACTCCACACAGAGACAGGAGCGGGGTCGCCGAACAGGAGGCGCATGCCAGACCTATTGTACATATTTTTAGTGGTAGGGGAAACCGGAGTACCCGGAGGAAACCTACGCAGACACAGGGAGAACATGCAAACTCCACTCTGATAGGCCCTGGTCCGGCCGGGATTCGAACCCAGGACCTTCTTGCTGAGAGGCGAGAGTGCTATCCACTCAGCCACCGTGCCGCTGAGTGGCACGGTGGCTGAGTGCCACTCAGCCACCGTTAAATAATATGTAGTTATTTAACTACATATTCATGTAATGCATAGTAACCACCACCAGATGAGGATAAACGGAACAATTCCTAACTCAAAGTGACATAGTAAATACACATGAACACGACTTTAACTTAGCCTTTTTCTGTTTTGTTAAACTACTAAATCACAAACAACACTGAAAAAGCCCATGATCAGAGCCAAGATTTACCTTTCGTTCCAGGAGGCTGTAGGTTGTCTCCGGTGAGCGCGCACCAGCCCACAGGGAAGATGTCCCGTGAGTCATAGCGGCAGTAATAGTCAAAGGCTCCTCTCCAGCCGTCAAAGGTGACCAGCACCTCCACGCCGCGCAGTGCACCCACCGTGGCTGGACAGATGAAGTGTGGATTCTTGCGGTCCACTGCCTCCAGCTTCATGCCCAATTGGAACAGGTTCTGCTCTGGAGTGGGAGGCTCCTGCTGGGGAAAACCAGACCGGGAATGGTGTAAGGTCCAATCAGTCGCCTCAGAAATACATGCTCCGCTCAAGCCATCGCACTGCTATGATGTGTACAATCTGAATACAAGAAATAGCCTACCTTTGTGCTTATTGTTATAGAATAATTTTGAAATGGACATCAAATCAAAAAAGAAGCTATAATAAGACGTCAGTGGAGGATCTAGCTGCAGATGGGTGTTTATCTAGTGTTAATAAAGTGTATAGATGTCTGCAAAACAATATATCCTTTTAGCCGTTCATAAATAGTGCACAGGAAAGAGGAGTGTATATAAGTTTGTACTATAGAGGGCGTGTGATTTGGTCGGCTAAGACTGCTCATAAGATCAGGCTCATAGGGGTTCTCTCTCGCAATAATTTGTGTATCAAAACGTGTAGTGAGGCTTAAGTGAAGGAACACAACCCTGAAAGCTCTGAAGTACCTTGTGGAAAATGCGGAAAGGTGCCATCTCTGCTCCATTTAGCGTTTTCAGAAGAAACATGGGCCATGAAGAGGCATTCAGCCGAAAACCTGTGGGTAGAATGATGATTAACAAATACAATTTCGGACCTAATTAATCTTGTTATAAACTTATCTTTCTCTTCCCCATAATACATGTTCATTGGTTGTACTATTCTGCTTTAGAGGCTTCAGTGCATAGAACATTTACCTTTCTCTACTTTTTATAATTTAACATATTTGGTTCAAAAATAATAGCCATCTTTCAATATTAAAACAGATAATATTTGTTTCATATATTTGTATTGTTCTGTCGTCCCCTGTCCATTTCTCAGCGATAAACTCTGCAGAGCGTGCCGACGTATGCTCACACAAACACAGAGTGGATGCATAGTTTTCTATTTTTACTATTATTAACAAAAACATGAAATAACTCGTCACATGTTCTACATTTTGTGTTTAGACCAATTACATTGGTCTAAACACAACGCGAGGACAGACGGGTCACAGAGTCTCCTAAACCCATCAGAGTACCAGTAACTCCTCTTTAGCCCCTCATGCTGTTACTACCACATTATTGTTTCCTATTAATGTTAATGCATTTGTTTATAATCCCATCTACAAAAGTAAGTCACCTTTTCTGATTTTTGGCACAGCCGTACAGTTATGAAGTGGATTTGTAGAAAATGTATATATTCTCCTTGAATGAAAGAATGACTATAATATGGGATTAGGCCACATTGGAGATTATAAAATATAAAACATTGTGGCTATAGTTGTTACCGAGGGGAGGCTGCAGCATGCCTCCACTCTTCTCGCAGCTGCCGATTGGTTGGATCTCAGAAGAATCCGCCAGGCGCCAGAAGTCATTCTTGTTGTCAGAGCCGTCCAGGCGCAGACGCAGACGTGACCCTGTCAAACCCACCACTGTGGCGATACATGTGGAGGTGGTGTTCCGCGGGTCCTGCGCCTCCAGCTTCATCCCTGCCTTGAATTCATTGACTGGAGGAGTAAGGCTCTGTCGGCAGCACAGAGGAGTAAAGAACAGCTCTCTGAAAAGTGAGACATGTTGCATCACACCTCACCTGTTTGAAGCAGGATGCAGGTGCTGCCACGGCACCAGTCTCTTTCAAATATTTATCCCAGCTGAAGTGACCTTAGAAAAAGATTGACAGCAAAGAGGCATGCACATTAATACACTCAAGTTATGATCAAATAAAACACATTGAAAACCATTTCAATCAGTTGTGAAAAGACATGATTGTAACTTACCTTGATACTGTGGGGGCAGTCGGGAGGGTCGTCCACTTCTGGGATGTTTAATTTGTCTGACATCGTGCCACTCTAATGCTGCAGGAAAGTGGAGGAAAGAACTTACAGCATTTCTCACAATGGCACAAAGACATGGGTGAGTCCAATACTTAGTTTCAGCTATTTTAGAAACGATCTATTAGAAATGATGGTGGTTTCAACTTCCATCTTATATCAACTAATAAACAATAATACACAATAATACACGATGAGATGGTAAATGAGTTTTGTATTAAAAGCAGTGATTGGACAATAACACTTTTGTCAAAACCTTGTGTAGACCTTTGTATATTTATATAAAAATATACAATTACATTATTTTCGTAGTAGAGATATCTTTGTCAAAATTATATGCAAAACAAAGTGTATGTGAAGCTCCTGTTGGACAGTCTTATACGCTAGATAATAATTCAAAACTATCCTATAGTTCATCTCACAGCACCTACATATGTGAGTCTGTAAATAGAGCAGTTAACAATTAATTAATTGATTACTAAAACACAATAGTAAAATATAAACTTGCTCATTTAATTAAAATAAAATATAGTTTGGTTTAAACAACAAAGGGATATAGTCAATCACTATGATCAATAACAACATTATTACCTTTCTGTGACACTGGCTTCTTCATGCTCCAGTTCACTTTAGCTGAAGTCCTTTTTCTGAGACAATGAGACACAAACACATGTTTTCAGTCCTGTGTAGAAACAAATTCAATATAAACTTTGCTTCTCATTATTGTTGTCATTCAAAGTAAAAATATTAACATTTTCACAAAAGTTCCGAACACAAAATTTAAACAAGAAAACATGACTTACAGTTGTGGGCTTATACAGTGGCCATCAGACGTTTATTATACATAGCAATGTTTAAAGTAGCTTAAAGTTTAGGTTGTTACAGCCCTAAGCAAGAAGCAGAGGACTGTATTTGTAATATCATATAAAATACATCATATGGACATGGTATGTTTTACTCATGTCTCAATAATCATAACATTTTGACATATATATGACATCAGTACATATTCTCCAGGCTTTAGCGTGAGCTGCAGCAAGTTAATAACAAGTCTGATTGGGATAGTCAGTGTTTTCAAATGACCTATTATTTAAAAAATGTGTGTTGCATAACTATTAGATATTAAAACCGGCTTACAGTGATTAAGTATTTGTGCTACATCAAAAAAGACCCAGTCCATCACACAATAAATTAATTAATGCAACGTAAATATCATACTTTTGGACCCTGATAATATTCAATGCTAAATGTCTATTATGCGTTATATGTATATTAGACATGTTAAGACTGTGTATGCATGCCTTTATAGATATTGTTTACTTGTTTGAAACGTGTTTGCACCATATACCAAAGCAAAATCCTAGTTTGTGACTTCCTGTTACTTACAATAACAAAACAAATGATTGGTTTGTGTAAGCCCTCAGTCGTACAGGGATTAGTCAAAGCAAAGGAAGGTTTCTCACCCATCATCTGTACTTCTTAGCAAGTTTTCCCGACGAATGATTGTGATTCTGATTCAAACAAAACGGTGTAGTTAACTTTGCTTAATTAAAGTCAAGCTTAAGCGCGAAATGAGACCCTTAAAAACAGCGAAGTCAGAGAAATCCCGTTATTCTGGACGTAAACAGGACTTCTGTGATTCCAACGTGAAGCTTGCACACATAATAGACCCATGGCATACATACCTCTCACGGCTGCATCGCACTCCACAGGTCTTAATCGTGGATGTGGTGGATTTGATCAGTTCAAAGCCATAACGTCGGCGTGTTTCCTTTCAGAAAAGCGCCTTTTTCCTCCGCCAAAGGGGGCTGGCGTCTGAGTTAAAGCGACCCACTCACAGCGGTCATCCTGGGGGGAAAGGCACAGGTTCTGTCAGAGTCCACTTCAGGCTACCGCTGGAAGAAATCCAAATGAGAAATGACCCGTAGAGACCGGGATTAGACCATTATTATTATTGATGCATTATTGTTATGGACGCACGTGTGTTTAGTTCAGGAAGCAGATCCATCACTGAACGATTCGATCCGTACACAATGTCCACGCCTCAGTGCTAAAAGACCAGAACCAGCCCCACAGAAAGCAAACGAACCTACAGCTCAGGTACCGGTGCTGATAGATGATTGAGAAGCAGGCATCGCTGTCAGCACTAGCAGCTGCACATCACACATGCCTCACACAAGAAGCTAGCTTAGCATGCTAGCTGCTTGTTGTAAATATCATTTTAAAATCCACTTCCCCAAATTGATGGAATTTGTTATCAAAACCCGGCTCGGTGGTACAGATGTAGTAGAATATGGTTACCTTGGTAGGTTAATCGTGTTTGTTTCGGATACTCGTCGCCATGTTTTGTGCCCAGTGCCTGTCAGCCTCCGCTTGGGTCGTCTACGGTCCAGAGGAAGATTGGCTTTTGGTGACCTCTGGCGGTCAGAAGTATCATCACACCTCATTCTCTCCAAAGAGTAATTTATGTAGCAAAAAAGCAGCCAGTAACAGGATTCACCTTTAAGTTGTGACTGTGACAAAACATATAAATGTATTTGTCTTATATTTTATTTTACTATTTTATATTTTATTAGTTATTTTGTTTTTGTATTTGTACTTGATCAATAATGATTATGCATGATTTGCTTTCAATTACACCAAAAGGTCAAATGACTTCACTTGGATATTTGTGGAGCTAAATGTGCAATAACTTCCGAAGTTCAGCTTAAGGAGTTCAGGCTCTAGATCCACACACGCAAGTAATCTGTGTTTTGTCATAGAGCTGGAGCACAATTGTGTGCTACAGGTGCTGAGGTGTACGTAGGGTTAAACCAGATGGGTTTCACCAATGAAACTGGCACCCCAAATGAGAGTCGTTCTGCTATCTGATTGGATGATCAGAATAATAATAATATGACGAACCTTTTAAGTATGTGAGAGGGCATCTGAAGCAAATTCAGTTTTTTTTGTTTCCCACAAAACATTTCGTAATTTCCCTCTCTGCACTCATACTCTGCTTTGCCGGGGTATAAGCGCTAAATTATGTAATCATGTAATCATGATTGTCTCAAGAGTTGTATGTGCTGATTCATGTAGTGTCAGATGTCATGTCATGTCATGTCATCAACCTCTGTTTTGTCTGTTTCAGTCTCTTCAGATTTAAGTACCCTTTAGGGGTATTACACAATTTGGATTAGTATAATACAGAGTGCAACACTGGTGAAAAACAATAAAAAACTCTCTTACAGGACTTTCCTTTTTAAATACATAGCCAAGGTGTTTAATGTGCACAAGATCCAAGGCACACTGATGATACACCCAAACCCCCCCCAAAAACCCTCAAAATAACAAGAAGAAGGATACCATTTAGCAATTGAATTCTGTTTGAACTTGTACTTTTTAGCACTAAAGTGCCACAGGTCGCGTGTGCTAAAGTGCTACAGTAAAAGCGAGAAACTAAAATGTATTCCAAAAAAGTGAAGTATTATTAAACACACTTTTGATCAAAAAGGCTGAAAAAAATACCATACTGAACAATTTAGTCTTCATACACCCGGCTCAATAAATTCTGAAATGATACCCATAAATTGTGTAGGTGTGAAAATTAGGAATGGGGGCCATTTGGTAATGCCATGCCAATTAGATATGGATAGCAACTGTAACTATGTGATTTGGAAAAACACCCAGCAGTTCAATTGTGTGTAATGGTCACCTGGCAGCAGTGCTAATGCCCATTTCAGCCTACGCTGGGCAGACCATGGCCCAGTGGCCCTCTGCACCCCAGGCAATTATGTTTGGTTTCACACGGTGAAAAGGGTTAATTGGCAGCGCCCACGCGCCTGATTGGACCTGTTTCACGCCTGTCGGCCTTCATCGCATCAAAGGAAGCTCCAGTCCACCAGGCACCATTATTAGTGCGCTCACAAACACACAGACACACCTCATGGGCAGAACTGTAAAGGGCACTGTTCCTAAATGGGGTTTTCACAATTATAATCACAAGATGAAACAACAATCAGGGAGAGAAAAAATCGGTGCTAGTATGCAGCTGCTCACAGACTAGTTGAAAGTAAATGATGCATAGAATTATTTAATTGAAACCCGTTAATAAAATGTGCCATACTGTATATTATAGTCTCAACGTTGAGTCGAGCTGTTTGTATTTCTCTGTCTGGCCACAAGGGGTCAGTGTTGATATACAAAAGGCTCGGATTGTCCTGTCACTCATTTCCAACTTCTCCACATTCATGTCATTATAATACATTCATGATTTCCTCCGAATGCAGCACAGTACTTATGCTGCTTATTATCCATCCATTCACCGTCCTCTTAAAGCCCTCAAACTTTTATTCTTTTCAAATAATGAGCACTACTTTTCAACATTCCCCCCCTTTCATGTAAATCGAGGCTGGCTCGTTCTGTTTGTGTGTCGCTCTGAAGAGTCAGACCCACGTGCTGTGGTGAGTCTGTATATTCTGTGTGGCAGTTTGTTTTTGCAGGGTGTCTCTCTGTGGTCACACTTTTAAATTAGAATTTAACCACAGAGCAACCAGCAGCCAAGACTGACCATCAACTATTGTGCAAACCACTTTTAGAGGCCCAAGACAAAAGCAAAGACCAGAATATTTACTATGCAGTATTGTCTTGTTAATATGTCTTTGGTGCAAAGATTGTGATTTTCGCGCCATCTTAAACAATGTTTTGCAGAATACAGATATCCAAGTGCATACAAATAAGCAGCACTTCAAAGAGGTAAATATTGAAAATGTACCATATGCAGCCTGCGACTCTATGATAAATACAAATATGTAAAAAGGTAGGCATCACTGATGGGAAAGGCAAGATAAACCTCGTCTGATTTTCCCTTGGAGTTGAGATGCACTCCGAAAGGGCTGGCTAAAAGCTTATGCTACACTCTGGGTAATACATGCAAATCAATTTATACAAACTGCAGTGCTTGATTTGCAGATGCAAATGCCTTTGATAGCTGTCATCAGAAGGAATTTCAAAGGTGATTTTCTGTTATCTTGTTAGTGGAGGTTCACAGCCACACATTTAAACCTATAAATACAGTACAGTTTTGGGAATCCATCTGTGGATTTGTAAAAGGAAGATCTCACATTAGTTCTTTCTGGCAGCAGAGTCCAGCGCTGGTTTGTTGGGTTGGTTGTCTTTGCTCTTTTCGTTTTATCACTCTAATTGAATCTGGCTCATGTTGCTGGCGAAACAGTTTTTTGGATCTACAGACATAAAGCTGGAGGTGTCTGCTACCTGCAAATTGAAGCACTTCACTGCCACTGGGCTTTTTCAGCATCAGACAAAGCTGCGAAGGATGTTCTCGCAGCTACAGCTCTGGTTACAAGATTCTCTCTGGAAAAAGTGGTCATTGAAGCGGATATTATGCCCACATTCTCACATTCACCTGCGGAGGTAGTTATGGTGAAAAGCAGAAGTGATGTTACATAAAGGAACATTCCTGAACTGTCCTGGTGCTGACCCGAGCTCCAGTAACTGCTTCTTGTCGTAGATGGATAGGACTTGTTCTTGCTTTGCTTGTTATTAAACTCCCCTTGGTTTGAAAATATAAGTAATGTTTATTTATATAGCATATTTTTACAGACCAATTCACCCAAAGCGCTTTATAATGTGTTGAAAAAATGAAGCCAAAAAGATACAACTTGAGAACATCTTTTCATTGATTCTGGTCCAAAAGTTGTTTTGAGTTGTTTATTTAATGTACATGTTTATGCATTTGCTTTTTATTCTGCAGTAATTACAGCCATGTTGTAACAAAACCTACTAACAGATAAAAGATGCATCTATTTCTATAAAGTTGACTAAACTAAGCTAATATACTTGATTAAGTAAGTAAGTAATCTTTATGTAGACTACCGTTCAAAAGTTTGGGGTCACATTGAAATGTCCTTATTTTTGAAGGAAAAGCACTGTAGATACTGTATGTAACACAGATGATGCTATGGGTCACATGCTCAAAAATATGTTCTTTTCAATATTAAAAACAATTGATGTTGCAGACATAACCTTTTACCCCTGAATCACAATGAACATTTTTCTAATCATTTTAGATTATGTTTTATAACCAAAACTGGGACTAAAAAGTATGATTTTTTTTTATATACTATAATTCTCAAAAATGATTCGTACAACATATCATTGACAGTGGATGAAGTTGTGAAAAGGATTAACCTGAAGGTAAATCTAATTTGTTCTCAATCATACATCCATGTGTGCAGTGTCAGACATTAAAGCTGGATTAAGTCTGTGCAAAGACGACCATAGTCAAAGACGAGCAGGACACAAACCACTTAGTAATGAACGCCCTCTGAATACTTCATGATATATAAAGTGGGATTGTCTAATGCTCATCTTGGCGTTAAAGGATTCGTTTTTCAGGTACTGGGGTTAAATAAAAAGCTCCAATCAACATGGACTGTCAAGGTGTGGATTTTATTTTTGACATTAGTTCTGTGGTTTTCATCTTTAATTTGACTTCCCGGTTTGATTGTCTGCCCCGCCCTAAAGTGTTTCACCTGTGTCTCTGTCTAAATGTACCTGTGCTCATCCTCCTGTGTCGCTGGTCCATTGTCTTTGTTCGTCTGTTTTCCTGGTTCCTGATTTTTGTTCATATTTTTTGTTTGTTTTTTTGGGGGTTGTTTTTACCTTGGAGTTTCATTTATTTCATTCATTAAATCATTATTTTTATGCATTTCTGCCTTTTGGCCAGTCCCTGTGCTCCTCAGAGTCCAAGTTTATTCACATGGCTCTAACATGTCTTGGATGTGCTTTGGTGCGAGGCCATGGAGAGACTTGTACATATGGCAAATAATAAAATACAAGTAAGATTAGATAAGATGGACTTTTGCTTTGTTTTTCCCAGTCTGGTCTGAAAATATGATTCTCAAAAAAATGAATGCTGCAGTTTACAAGCCTTGGAGTGGAGGGATTAGTTTCGGGTCGGACTGTTTCCGTGGCTTGACATGGTAATGACGAAGAATAGATTTTTTTGGATAAATATTGATTTATTAGTCTGCAATATTGTTTGTTTGTAGTAATACTGATAATGCAATATTTCTTTTTTGTATATATGGTCTTGTAAAGTCCTCCGAGTCAAAGGATTGCTTTAACTCAGTACTTACTTTTACATACATTGTTTAGAGTGGAGGAAAAGTGGAGAGTGACAGATTAGTACAGACAGTTTTCTATGGTTTCATGAAAAGTAAGAGAGTAACTATTATATGATTTTTATTGCTTTTATTACATTGGTTAAATTCAGACGGGCTATAGATCCAGGACTCAGACTGTAGAATGAGGACTGAAGCTGTAGATCCAGAACTCTGTAGAACGAAAACTGGGGCTGTAGATCCAGGACGTAAGCTACAGAACAAAGACCAAGGCCACGGTTTAGAGACAGAGACGCTGTGGAACTTTGTAACACAACACATGAGGCCCAGTAGTAGAACAACTTCCTCAACATCCTCCTCAGGCCGCCGCAACGACGTGAAAGAACCAACATCCTTCTTGATTTAACAGCAGCAGTGAAAATAGAACCCGCCGCCATTGTTGTTTACGTTTGTTCTCGGCGACTGCGCTCGTCCAAATGTATGTGCAGGAAGTGGAGGTCATAGCAGCTGAGATCTCATACCTTTTTCTTCACGCGGCCGTAAGAAAAAGGTGTGAATTCTTCGTCTGCTCTGACCTCCACTTCCCTCAGTACATGCGTTGGACACGCACAGAAGCCGAGATCAAACGTAAACAACAATAGCGGCGGGTACACTAACTAGCTACATGTGCTTCGAGCGCTACACGGA
This sequence comes from Knipowitschia caucasica, assembly GCA_964034765.1. Lineage (NCBI taxonomy): Eukaryota > Metazoa > Chordata > Actinopteri > Gobiiformes > Gobiidae > Knipowitschia > Knipowitschia caucasica. Next base: position 5,589,280 of record OZ035829.1, on the reverse strand, counting down.
GGAGGATTCCTTTGTCCAAACGAAACCACCCAAAGCTGTAGTTTCAGTTTCCATTTTCACTGCTGCTGTTAAATGCAGAATGATGTTGGCTCTTTCCCGTATCTGCGGCGGCCTGAGGAGGATGTTGTTGAGGAAGTGGTTCTACTGCTGGGCCTAATGCGTGTCGTGTTATAATAAAGTCCCACTGCCCCCTATTGGTCGGACACTAAAACAACATTTTTTCCCGTAGCCATCTGAGCACTGCAGGAACCTGGTCGTTTTTTGCTAATTACTTTGCAGCGTGTCCGCAACGTCTCTGTATAAACAGGGTCTCGATCTCAGCATTTTTAGGATTAGAGTCGAACTGTTCTCTGTCCTGTTTGTCTTCTGCTCGCCCTAAAAGGGATCTTTCCCTGCAGCAATGTTACTGCAAGCTGTTCTTTTCCTTATTTCAAATATATGAAATACTGTATACTGTATGTATATACAAACAAAGGTCTATAAATGAAATTAAATGCAAACAATTAATTTATAGAAGAACCAGATCTTTGTTGTTCTTTTCTCTTTCTACACAAGAAAAAACGAACACCAAAGAGAAAGGACAAAGCAAGAACATCCAGGACCAGAGAATGGTCCTGACCCAAACCTGAGAGAGGTGCTGTCATGTCTAGAACAGGGTCGTTCTGTGGGTCTGTGCCGCTTGTCGATTTGTGCTGCCTCAGCTGTTTTAGATGCGATGCAAACCGGCCGAAGCAAACCAAGTATAAAAGTATAAATACGAACAAATTAAGGCAAATGTGATTTGAGGCAAGATTTTGATTGTTCCATGACGCGATATGTGGGTTTTAAGAGTAAAGTTTGGTTTAAGTAGTAACTGATCCTGTCAATCACACGACTACTCTGTGAGTCCCTTTCCTGTCGAGTTGAACTGCCGCAGACGTAATTTCACTGACATAGCTACAGGACGTGTCATTGGCCTAACTCAACAGCTGTTAGCTTACAATTGGTCTGTCGGGTTGATAATGGAAATAATAAACTAATCTAAGTTCTAGGCTAACAGCTGTTGGGTTAGCCACAGGACGCGTCATCACCGTACGTCAGTGAATTGACCTCTCTGGAGGTTCAGCTCGACAAGAAAGGGACTCACACAGTAGTAGTGTGATTGACAGGAGCAGTTACTTAAACCAAACTTTACACAAACCTTTTACCCACAAATTGCGACATGGCACCCTCAACATCTTGCCTCAAATTGCATTAAGACACAGTCTTAATTCATATTTAAACTTTTTAAACGACACACAGACTTTATGTCCATCATCTTGTTTTGCTTCGCTGCCGTCAGACGCACATGCACAGGTTTGCATTACCTCATAAACAACTGAAACAACTCGACAAGCGGCTCAAACGGACAGAACACCGGTCTTTAAATGGGTTGGTGCTCCTGTAGGTTGGGACTAAAACCTGCAGCCACACCTGCCCTTTCTGGAACCGGTTTGTCACCCCTGCTCTAGAAGTAACATCGGCTTCTTCACGTTGACACGCTAAGACGCCGACAGTTGTGATGATGGCTCACACCTCTGCAGCCGAAACATGTAAACAGAGAGTATTTACTTTGTCCACATGTTTCATCTCTGATCCGTTACGCCGTGCTTACGGAGTGTTGGAGGTTGAACACCCAGCAGCCTGACGAGCTAAACTTTTGGCGGAACGCAAACGATATTCCTCCATTTTGATGGCCCGTTGTGCAGCTGATTTCAGGAGCAAAGATTTATCTATTTAAAAATATTTTTGCTCTTTGCCCTTAATCTCCTGCTGCAAAATCCTAATTTGAGCATTGTTTCGCTCAAGTTGGTGCCGCACCCGATGTCGATGTTCGTGTATCGCCGATTTCAAAAGATCATCCTTTTCCATTTGAAAGTCCTTTTGCCGGCGCTCAATGCTCTGTTTCACAAGCTTATCCCGGGTTTGCCTTCTTTCTTGCTCTTGTTGTTTTTTGAGCACTGCTCTCCTGATTTCATAACCGGCCAATTTCAGGAGCAAATATTTTTCTCGCGCTCCATGTTCTCGCGCTCCATGTTCTCGCGCTCCACGTTCTCGCGCTCCATGTTCTCGCGCTCCATGTTCTCGAGTCTCTGCTCCGAAACAGATTCTTGAATGTTGGAAGGTTCTGCTTTTAGTCCATCCTCAGAACTTACCTCTGGACTCTGCAGCAAGTTCACCTCTGTTTCCTGCTGCGCCTGGCTGTTTTTGTGCCGGCCTATTCTCAACAGGATGTTCTGCTTCTAGTCCATCCTCAGAACTTACCTCTGGACTCTGCAGCAAGTTCACCTCTGTTTCCTGCTGCATCCGGCTGTTTTGTGCCGGCCTATTCTCAACGGGATGTTCTGCTTCAAGTCCATCCTCAGAACTTACCTCTGGACTCTGCAGCAAGTTCACCTCTGTTTCCTGCTGCACCCGGCTGCTTTGTGCCGGTCCATTTGTAATGAAACTTCCCCATCTATCGCGAAAGTCTGCATATTGCTTATTCAAGAGATAATTCCTGGCCTTCTGGAACTTGAGCTCCTTCTGTATAAGTTTTTCCCTTTTGTACCAGGCGTCCTTCTGAAGCCAAAGACCATTTCGCACCTCCAAGTGAAGCAACCTCTCACAGAAGTGCTCTTGGAGCTCATTTAGATCTGGACAGTCTCCTGCCTCCAAAGTTTCCTGAGTGGACACAAGCAACTCATCCCCTCGCTGCATTAGAAAACGATCTTTCTCGAGCCAAACTGCCTCAGCCTCTTTCCAGGGCAGTGCTGTCCCACTATCATCAGCGCCATTGGACTGCTGCTGCAGCTGCCAGGACGTCTCTGATGCTGTATGCTGTCTCTCAGCCTCTCTCCATTTCTCTAGCAAAGCAATAACGCGGGTTATGTCGCTCTGGCTAGCCATGCTTCTGTTAGCCATGGCACTGCGATCCATCAAAGCACACTTACTCTACCTCCATAGTTCCAGTAAAGTCCTCTTGAGGTTCCTGATGGGTCTGGGGTTACTCTTTTCTACTGTTTCTATAACTTGTGATGCAACACTGAAATTTCCCCACTGAATAAAGTATCTCCTAGTCTTAATACCTTCTTACCTCCATACTTACTTCCCCAGGTCCAAAGCAAGGTGTCCAAATCAAAGCGTCCCAAAAGAAAGTCCTTGCTCAAACCTCATAGTCATGACACATAAGCCTATTTTGGAGAATTCTATTCTGACGTCACAAAGAGGTATCCATAGCAACCATGCCTACTGACCTATCTTGGAGGATTCTATATTCTATGGGGTATCCATAGCAACCGAATCCATGGTAACCATAGATGAAAATGTCACTTCCTGTCTCTGTTGTAACCTTGGTAACAACAGTAAGCTTTTTTTTTTTTATTTATATACCGCCTTTTCACTGCACATCGGAGTCTCAAAGCGGTTTACAATTGTTGGGTGGGGGTCGCCAGTACAGGAGGCAAATGCAGTACGCACTAAGCAAGTGCACCTACTTAAAGACCTTATGCAGGGTTTGTATCAATATTGAAATAACGTTTTAATTAGGGCTGTCAAACGATTAATTTTTTTAATTGAGTTAATTACAGCTTAAAAATTAATTAATCGTAATTAATCGCATTTCAAACTATTGGCAAAATTATGCCATATTTTTCTGTAAATTGTTGTTTGAATGGAAAGATAAATGACAGCTTAGTGAACATATGTACTGTATTTGTTTGTTATAACAATAAATCCATATAAAATGGAATTAACATTATTAACATTCTGTCTTTTTGTTTAGACTCAGACCAAAACCATTGTTTGTTACAGATGAGGGACATTTCAAAATAGTCTGAAATGCAGAATGTCATTAAATCTGTTCGATTTGCTCACACCATTACTTTTTTGGCACAACTAACATGAACTGATGGTCGAAAGTAAGTAAGTAAGTTAGTAAGTAAGTAAGTTTTTATTTATATACCGCCTTTTCACTGCAGATCTGAGTCTCAAAGCGGTTTACAATTGTTAATTTGTAAGGAAAATTAGGTACCTCAGCTTTAATTTAGCGACTGAGGCTCCGCAGTCCAGCTTCAGCGCTGTACATATTGTGTGCATCGGTTACGCAAAGACACGTACGCACACTAGAGAATAGTTCTGTAATAGTTCTGTGCGTGGTCTTGGATATGATCCCATTACGCAGCGCCGTTTGCCGTCATCACAGTCGCTGGAAGTGGGAACTGCTGTCCAGAGCGCTGTCGCGCCCGCAGCTCATCATGCAGAGTTCACACAGGAAACAACAAGTGCCCCGCGGTCACGCGTGTATTCTTTCAAAACTTGAATTCCCAGAGGGCCTACCTGCTCTGTTCCCATCTTACACACGCGCATGTGTCCGCGGCATTCTGAGTGTTATTATGGGACGCATGGGCATGCGTCAAATGTGATATTTTTTTTAACGCGATTAATGAAAAAAAAAAAAAAATTAATTAATTTAATTTTGACAGCCCTAAGAAATATAAAACATATCTTTTACAACAGCGGGCGAAACTGTTTGAATAACAGCTATATTTGGTCAGACTTCAGCAAAAGTCTCAAGGTGGGTTAATGTTGCGTTGTTTAAACACCGCAGCCCGTGTCTGTTATTGTTTATAAGCGGCTTGACCAGTCAGTCTATGCCCCAACCTTCACGATTGATCTTGGGTAATGAACCATACAGCAGACGGAATCGGTCAGAATGAGTGGCTGGCACCCGGGAGCCCCCCGTAGAGCCGATGCTCCCTCGTACCTGATCTGGTGGTTAGCCTCGCTCCGCACCCTCAGCACCTCTTTGCCCTTGTGCTCCAGCTCCCGGGTCAGCGTGTCGATGGTCTCGTTCAGGGAGTGGATCTCGTGGTCCAGGTCCGTGATGCGGTTGCTACGGGAACACACCTCAGACTGCATCTCGGTGAGGCGCATCACCAGCTCCTGCTCCTAAAACCACACAAAAACAGGGACAAGGTGATGTTGTGTTTGGGTTTGTCTGTGTGAAAGATAGGTAAGGAGCTCAATGCAATTACATTTATTTCATTCAACACAAGATATTATGCTTTATGTACAGTAGCTAAGTTAGTAGAGCATTGGTCTTTGAACCTAATAGTCCTGAGTTTGATCCTTCCTCCTTCCACTGAAGTCTGCTTTTATTGTATCCCTGGGCTAGACGCTTAACCTGACTTTGCCTGAAGCACCCACTGAAAGACCAAGCCAGGATCGAATTCCCTCCCTTATCCACCTGCAGAGGATCAGTGAGGGTCTGGTGCTTTAAGACTTTGATGGAAGCTTGTATTACCACCTGACCCAGACTGAAAAAGGGGATGAAGATGAATTAATGCATGAATGATGCTTTATTGGTTTTCATTTGAGCCCTCAAACATTGAAAGGGAACAAAGACCAAAATCCTTTACGTTTGGACCCCTCAAAGTAATGTCAAGTGGTGTCAGATGATAATAATGAGAAGAAAATCACATGATAGTCACATGGCAAGATTCAAGTGAGAAAAACATTTGAAAAAGGTGACATTATTAAAACTACAAAAACGACCATGTGGTGATAAATACTATCTATATATCTATTGGGCGGCACGGTGGCTGAGTGGATAGCACTCTCGCCTCTCAGCAAGAAGGTCCTGGATTTGAATCCCGGTCGGACCAGGGCCTTTCTGAGTGGAGTTTGCATGTTCTCCCCGTGTCTGCGTAGGTTTCCTCCGGGTACTCCGGTTTCCCCTACCACTAAACATATGTCCAATAGGCATGTCTGGCATGCCTCTCGTGTACTGGCGACCCCGCTCCCATCTCTGTGTGGAGTGAGAGACAATTGCCCATAATTAACAATTGTAAACCACTTTGAGACTCAGATCTGCAGTGAAAAGGTGGTATATAAATAAAGATTACTTACTTACTTACTACTTACTTATATCTATAGGAAAAGCAAATCAGGAGTACCATATATATATTTGTTCTCTCGTACAGAAAAAAACGCATGTAATGGGGGCCCCCTTGTGGTCAACACTCACACACACACATTCACACTACATGACTACGATTTTAAGTTTGCTCTCTACTGCATGTTTTAAAATGTGAAAGTAGAAAACATGCTTCTATAACAGATGGTCACTATAGAAGAGGGAAATGATGTTGTATAAAACTGTCGATCTCTTTTGAACATTGAGAGCTCAAGTTCTCTTTCATGTGGAGCAATACTGTCAAGATTATAATCATAGTCATTAGAGCAAAGTAAATAGGGCACCAAACAGCAGCATAAGTGGGTCAAACTCGCTCACACGCACTTGGCAGAGCAGTACAGAATATATACTAAACTCATATAAACTCATTTACAAACAGGGACTTCAGTCACTTTTCCTTCTTTTACTTCTTTTCTTCCCCTCAATCCATTTCTGGGTCGGGGGGTACAGCCCCCCTCACTGATCCTCCTGCAGGTGGTGAGTCCACAGGAGCGTTGATCTTCCAGCAGGGGCTTCAGGCAAAGTGGGGTTAAGCGTCTTGCCCAAGGACACAAACGACAGCAGACATCAGTGGGAGTCAGGAAGTAGGTCTAGTGGTGGGCTCGAACCCACGACCTTCGGGCACAAAGGCCAATGCTCTACCAACTGAACCTGTCGCCCCGACTCAATTTACTGATTCAATTAACTTTATTTGTTGGGTAGCATATTATTAACCAACGCAGGATATAAAGTACTATGATAAGAAACACAAGGGAGCCATTGGTGTGTATGAAGTCAATAACAGTTATGGTGGGGGGAGTATCATGCTGTGGGGCTGCCTTTCTTCAGCAGGCAAAGGCAAGACTGTAGGAAATGTATGGCAGGTACAGATGGAGTCAAATACAGGGCAAGTCAAATTATTTAAAATGGCTGAGCTAAAAATAAAGCCAGAGCTACAATGGTTTAAACACAAAATAAATGGATGGGTTGGAATGGCCCAAAGCCTAGTCCTAAATCCGAGCGAAAGTCTTAAAACTGTGCTCACAAAGTCTCTCCGTCTAGTCTGACAGACTCTGAACTGAGGGTTGTCGGTTTGAATCCTGCTTCAGACATAAAATATCATTGATGCCTAACAGTCCAATCAACTTTCAAGCGTGAAACCAGTTCCTAATGGTGAATTCTGCTGTGTGTCCTTGGGCAAGACACTCAGCCGTCCTCACTCGTAGTGTTTGTGAATGTGTGTGAGTGAGCAGGTGGTTGGTTCCTATCGGTGAAGTGCCATGAACATTTTTATATTTTACTATTCTGAATGAGCAAATGGGAAAACTTTCAGTTTCTAGATGAGCAACACTTTACTTTTGCAAAATTTAAACTCTAAAGGAAATAAAACAGTTTAGACTTTGTTTTCTGTTTATATCTATGGAGGTATAAATTGTGTGTGTATACTTCTGTTATGTTCTTGGTCTCCAATGTGTATCCAAAAATGTTGCATAGTACTAGTTTTGTTGGATAAAATATCTGGCTTTTAATGATAAAAAAATACTTCAAAATACATACATATAGCTACAGTATGTTCCAATGGTTATTTATCAGTCTTGCAGTAATTTGAAGACTTTTACATGCATTTAGACCAGATTTATCAAAAAATTATCTGGAATATTCTCAAAAATATATCAAAAATATAATTACGCATGCAGTTTTGTCAATATTTCCCAGTTTTCATTGTGTTTCGTGGTAGATGGGTACAGGGTTAAAAAGTGTGTACATTTTTCGGATAATCAAAGAAATTTAAATTACAATATAATGAGCGGTTGTAACCTGTTGTCGGCTGTGCTCAATGGCCTTCTCCAGCTCTCGTTTGGCCACTGTGTGCTCCTTCAGGTGGATCTGCTTCAGGTGCTCGATGGCCGTGGCGTGAATGTGGTTCAGCTCAGCGCGAAGAGAGGCTGAAGACAGAAACACGCCAGAACAGTGTTAAAATGGCACTTCTGTATGATTATATTAAAGCTGGGGTGTCTAGATTTCATCCACAAAGGATTTGATACTAGTTTTGTCGTTCTCAGTCTTTACATTGATGCATGTTCGGCCTCTGTCACAGCTTTAGATCAGCTTTTTCAGACCGAAAAGTGAAGTAGAGAGGACCACCATCACTCAACCAATCAGCTCTCAGCATCAAAACTGTTCACAACATTACACTTTCAGACTCTTTCAGTTACGAAACTATTTCTTACCATAAACAATATTATCTATAATGAAAATACTTACTAGGTCTAAACTAAGACAAGCTAATCATGCATGCTATTTATTTAGCACTTTCCATGACATCCAAAGCATTATTCATTTACTCCATACACAGTGGTGATAAAGTACTCCTGGAGCCACAGCTGCCCTGGGGCACACTGACAACAGCAGCCCCACTGAGCACCCGCAAACATTCACACCAGAATCAGTCAGACAATGTGGCTGAAGGACACAATGACACAGCCGACCCACTGTGGCACCTGCAAGCCCTGCAGATCCAAGATGGCGGCCAATTCAAATCAATGGCTTGTGCTCAGTAGCACATGTGCCACCATGGGCACCGAAAGATTAGCGGAACTCGCCCATATTTGGACAACCTCTGGTCCTCCTGGTTCTGCGCAGTGGACAAGCTCCCATGATGATTTGCGCCAAATATGAGTGTGCGATTCTCAGGCACGTGCAGAGAGGGGCTCGGCGTGTCTTGACCAATCAGAGCTACTGATCAGAGCGGAGTTAGAGCGGGACAGCGACGAAGACAAAGTTCAGGATGACAAGGGACACTAAAATCCCCACAAAATCCAACCTTTATGAAAGCTGTAGATTCTCTGTCAGCTGAGGTCGAGCTGTTTTAGTTTACATTGAGTCCAGTTCTCGGTAGCCCACGTGAATTTAATCTTGTTAAGTCTGCAGTACTGTGAGAATCCTCCGAGCGCATCGATCCTTCAGCTCCAAGCTAGTTTTACCCCATCCAAATATTATAGTAGATTCATGGGTACCTTGTGTTACCAGTGATCTCCCATCACAGCACTACCCAGAATCTTCCCTGCTTAGTAAGTACAGTAAGTGAGTAAGCAAATCCATTGTTATGGGCATTTGTCTCTCACTTCAGTGCAGTTTCTATACAGGAGGTGCCAGACCTACTGGACAGTTCAGTAAGATGTAGGGGAAACCAAAGCACCCGGAGTAAACCTACGCAGAAAGGAAACTAAGGTTTTCTCATGAAGGTGGAGACACAAGACTAGACTAAAGCAGGTCTAAACTAGGAGAAAACCTTTTGTCATGATTCAAATCAAGAGAACTAGATTAGTTTGTGTGACTGTGCACTGTGCACAGAGATGTGGACGTCTCAGGACCTGAGTCTCACCCAGTTTGGCTTTGCCCTCGTCCTCCAGCTCGAAGCGCAGAGTCTGCAGCTCCTGGTCGGACTGTTGCCGGAGGATGTCCAGTGTCCGTCTGTGCGCCTCCTTCAGCGCATGCACCTCCTCCCTCTGCTCCTGCTTCAGCCGCTCCTCCAACGCCTGAGCAAAGGGACAATAGATTTAATAATATATTTAAATTACAGTCTTAAAGTCTCTCTTAAAGCAACTTTAAAGAGAGTATAAGTGATTATCACACATTTCAGACCATGTTTATGGACATAGAGTGCAAAATTTTTTATTCAAAATATAAAAAATAAAATAAATAAAATTTCTTGGCAAAAATTTGAAATATATGTAAAGGCTTGAATGGGTTAGGTTCATGTGACATCACAATGGTCTAAAGAGCCTAGTTTCACATTCTGGTGGAAAAATATATGACAAAAGAAACCAGAGAATAGACCAGAGTGAGACCAGAGAGAGACCAGAGAAGCCAGAGAGAAAAAGACCAGAATGAGACAAGAGTGAGACCAGAAAGATGAAAGAGAGACCAGAGAGAGACAAGAGTGAGACCAGAAAGATGAAAGAGAGACCAGAGAGAGACAAGAGAGAGACCAGAGAGAGACCAGAGATACTTATTCCATTGACAAATCTTAAAAATCAACCAAAATCAAGAGACATTTCCCCAAATGCTAGTGACGTTTTTCTTTTCTTTTGTCCCTTTCGGATTGCAAAGAGTTTAATTAATTGCAGTATTTGCTAATTACAACCAAGAAAATAGCAATTTTCCACTTGATTAGGATTCATGACGCAGCCCAGTATTAAAACCAGGAAACTGCATGAGCAGGGGCTCTAAAACCTCAGAATGGAATTTTGTTTGTGTGTGTGTGCGTGTATAAGGGTGTGTGTATGCATGTGTGTAAGTGTGTGTGTATGCATGTGTGTGTAAGAGTGTGTATGTGTGTGTGTGTGTGTGTGTGTGTGTGTGTGTGTGTGTGTGTGTGTGTGTGTGTGTGTGTGTGTGTGTGTATGTATGATTGTTTGTGTGTGTGTACGTGTATAAGGTTGTGTGTATGCATGTTTGTGTAAGAGTGTGTATGTATGCATGTATGTGTGTGTGTGTGTGTGTGTATGTATGTATGATTGTTTGTGTGCGTGTGTGTGTTACCCTGATCTGGTGCTGCCGGGCCTCCTCCATGGTACTGAGGGCGCAGCAGTGAGCCTCCTGCAGCCGGTGCTCTCTCCTCTGGTGCTCCCTCTGCAGCTCTGACAACACAAACACATTCACTCACACACAATCAAACATTTTCACCTTTACAAAAATAAGAAATATTCAAAGCCCTCATTCTCAGTGAGTAATGGCAAACCAAGGGGCTATGTGAACTAGACGAGATGCAGAAACCAAAACTTAAAGATACGTCCGAACAACAAAATGGGCATTTAAAGCTAGGGTACCTAACTTTGACCCCATAAAAAAACAAAAAACAAAAAAAAAAACATGTCAAATCACACTTTTATGTAAGAAAGAGCCATGTGAGTAACGAGTTGAGTCTTTGGGCTTTAAATAAACAATATAAATTAGATGGATGTACAGTACTATTGTAACCTCTCTCTGGTCTCTCTCTCTGGTCTGTCTCTTGTCTCTCTCTCTGGTCTCTCTCCCTGGTGTCCCTCTCTGGTCTCTCTCTAGTCTCTCTCTCTGGTCTCTCTCTCTGGTCTCTCCCTCTAGTCTCTCTCTCTGGTCTCTCCCTCTAGTCTCTCCCTCTAGTCTCTCCCTCTAGTCTCTCTCTCTAGTCTCTCTCTCTGGTCTCTTTCTCTGGTCTCTCTCTCTGGTCTCTCTCTCTGGTCTCTCTCTCTGGTCTCTCTCTCTGGTCTCTCTCTCTGGTCTCTCTCTCTGGTCTCTCTCTCTGGTCTCTCTCTCTGGTCTCTCTCTGGTCTCTCTCTCCTGTCTCTCTCTTTGGTCTCTCTTTGGTCTCTCTCTGGCCTCTCTCTGGTCTCTCTTTGGTCTTCCAGTTAAAATCCCTGTGCTCTTTCCCTCTGGCTGTCAGTCCATTTTAGTCTTCTGTTCCTGTGTATTAAACGCAGTTGAGTTGTTTTTTGGATTCTTGTTTAATATTCAATCATTTTATTTTTTACAGTATTGTATAGAAGGTCCTTCCTCCTTTTTGAAACATGGTACAACAAGCAAACTTTCAATGGTGCAGCGATAAAAGTGAAGCGGGAACTTAGTGTTTTGTTTGCTTCTATCACTAGTTGTCACATGGATCTTGTATGTTGTGGTCTGATTTGTTTACACACATTTAGGGACAAACGCCACGTATTATATAAAGTTAGGTACCACAGCTTTAATCCTGGTTAATCCTGTCTTACACCCTTCAGCAAATTTGTTTCTGTGCACACTACAAACATGTTTTCACGCCAGATCTCACTTACCTTTGAGCTGCTGTGTGAGATGCTCCCTCTCCTGGCTGAACTGAGATTGCAGCTGCTGTAGCGCGGCCTGAGACTGGGACAACTGGAGCTCCAGACTCTGCTTCAGCAACGAGATCTGGAAACACAAAAAAAGTGAGATTTGCCCTTGGATTGGTCCTGGTTTAAGTCTTGTTTTAGTCCTGGTTTATGCAGTGGTTGTTGTCTGGGTTTGGTGCTTATTTAAGAGCTAGCACTTAGTTTTGCTCCATTTTGTTTGAGCTTTATGTAGTTTACTCAGGTAGCCATCTTGCTCTGCCTTTATCACTAGTTTTCACATCTACGTATTTTTGGCCTCTGTCACATCTTTAGATCAGCTTTTTCAGACAGAGAAGTGAAAAAGACAATCACCTCTCAGCCCAAAGCGTCAAATAATGACTCAAAGGGCTCTTTATTATGTTTTCTAATAAGACAAATACAGCGTATTGTGGTCTGACTTGTTCACAACATTTAGCTTTTACAAGACTAAAGAAAGACCACAGAGAACAGTGAGAGATCAGAGAGAGACCAGAGAGAGACCAGAGACCTGAGAGAGACAAGGGAGAGAGACCAGAGAGAGACCTGAGACCCCGGAGAGAGATAGAGAAAGAACGAAAGAAAGAACCGAGAGAGACCGGGAGAGATCAGAGAAAGACTTGAGACCCCAAAGAGAGATAGAGAAAGAACGAAAGAAAGAACCAAGAGAGACCGGGAGAGATCAGAGAGAGACCTGAGACCCCAGAGAGAGAAAGAGAAAAAGCACAAGAAAGTACAGAGAGAGACCAGAGAAGGATTGTTTTTGCTGGGACAAACAACATGTGAGTAATACGTAAGTTAACCCAATATGCATTGATTTGAAAGATTTTGTGGTCTGTCATTTTCTTGATGAATCCAGCTTTAATCTTCCTGCAGCTCTAGTAAAGATTTTTTTCTTTTTAGTTTTAGTGCGGTTCTGCCTCATTGAGCACACAAGCTATAAAAGTAACAGTTTGTTATGTTGTGTAACTATGCATTAGCATTTGTAGCAAGCTTAGTGAGAATGTGTCTCTTTAAAACCAGCAGGAAGACTTAAGCTTTCAGTTAATCAGGTCAGCATAGACACTTCCCACAGCCACTGCAGTTTAAGTTTGCTGCATTTAAATCCTCTGATAATAAAAAGCAACCATAATGTGGCAGGATAGATTTCATATATCTGTGTCTTAGGAGAACGGGATTTGTCATGTGACACACAATATTTATCTACAATAGCTCTAATAAGGTCCAATTATTTCTCGTACAAAACTGTAGAAATGAAAAAGTCCAGTGTTGTTGTGGCGGGGAATCGGTTTTCAGATTCAACAATACATTTTTGAATCAACCACAAACACTGCAAAAGGGGAGAAAAAAGTAAAAAATGGCTTGAATTATGCATTATGTAAACTCATGTTGACTGCCTTAAAACAAGAGGTGGCTGTTATTCTGCTAAATCAGAGGTTTTGCAAAAGAGATCATTCTCACCTCTGAAACTTAATAAAATATGCATTATTATTAGTCAAAATGCGGCTTGATTAGTAATTGAATTTCAAATGTTGATCTTTTTACTATGTGACAATATTGTAACACACACAAGCAAACTCATATACAGCCATGAACGCGTGCACACTCACACACACACACACACATACACACACTAAATCTAACGTTATGTAATCCAAGCAAGGAGTTCTTCCTTGAGACCGTAATGATGGGACATTATCTCTGTGTTTATGAATACTTTTTCCACAAAAAGCCCATTATAATACATGAAACACAATCATTTTAAAAGATGTGATCCCTAATTTAAAAAAAAAAAAAAAATGGAAACGTAAAAAAAATTAAATAAAATCCATCCATTCCTTGTCTCTCAAAACAGTTTGCTTCTGTCACTAGTTTTCATGCCTCTGTCACGTCGTTAGATCAGCTTTTTAGACAGAAAAGAGACAAAGAGAAGACCACCCTCATCAGCTGCCAGCCCAAAGCGTCAAAATGTGACTCACAGGGTTTTTTCTTGCACAAAAGACTTAAAAAAATGTATAATGTACCTCAGCTTTAAGAGCCAGAGAAATAAAACAACAGGAGCTAGATCAGCCCCAATGGAGTGCTCTCTTTCAGGGCCACTTTGACTTGAACTGGGAGCCGTGGCAACAGTCTGATTGACAGCCGATTTAAAGCCAGTGTCCAAAAAAAAAAATGGACCCAATCTATCAGTCAGCTGCACACGGCCCCCAGACACACGCCTTCCTTTGATTCCACAGAATACATGATATTATCGAACGTTATAATTACACTGTATTGTGTTTCTTTAATTACTTTATGAGACTCAGACAACGACAGAACAATGTTGTCTATTATTACTGTTTGTAAATTCAAATTAAACTAAAAAAAAAGAGGGTTGAATAAATAACTTTTGTGGTTACATTACGTGATGGAAGCTAACGGAGACCAGTCCAGTCCATGCCATTCAAAACACACACACACACATACACCTAAAACACACACCTAAACACACACACACACACACACCTAAACACACGCAAGCACACAGAGACACATAAAAACACAAACACACAGATGTACACACATGCAAAAACAGACAAACACACAGATGTACACACATGCAAAAACAGACAAACACACACACTCACACACACACACACACACACATAAAACAAAAAAAACACACACACACATATCCACACACGCACATGTCCACACACACACATGCACAGACACATAAAATACAAACACACAGATGTACACACATGCAAACACAAACACACACAATCGCACACAGACACAAGGGCACACGCACATGCACAAATGCAGACACAATCACATACAGACATACAAACACACACACACACACACACACACACACACAAATAAACAAACGCACACGCACATGTCCACACACAAACGTCCACACTCGCGCACACATCCGCACACATACACATCCACACACACATCCACACACACACACACATCCACACACACACACACACACACACCCACACACACAGACATACACGGACAAACGCAGACACACACAGAACTAGTTTTAGCTCAAGTGACGTTCAATTCAGTGACTTATGGCACAAATTATCACAAATATCTACCACCAGAGGGCGACGTAGTATTCGATATATTTAGTTTCAAATTCAAAAACTGCAGTCCGACAAAGTACAGGATAGTATAGCACAGTTCAGTACAGAAGGGCCAAACTGTAATGTAATGTTTGGAGTGCCACTACTCGAATACGTCTAAGAGCTGCAGTGTTAAGTATGTGACATCAATCTTAAATGTCTACAATTTCTTTCTAATCATAAACGCAGCGTTGGTGGTTTCACAATCTCAAAAATGAATCTAGTTATAAAGAGATTTATCTCCGGGCTCAGGTGCTTTTTTTCCGGTCTATCAAGAGCAATTAAAGATGTGACTGCAGGGACATGAGTAATGAGAGATTTTGCTTTTTTATACAGAAAATAATGATCTACTCTCTCTGAACTAACAAGTATGAGACTGAATGATGTCGAAAGAATTCAGTTTTTCCAATAAAGAAAGCCTCGAGGTAAGACTACATCCACCAACGCACAGATAATAACATTTTGCTTATGTTATATCGCAAGAGTCTTTCACAAGCAGACGTCTCAAGATGAAGCTGAAGTATTGAGTTTGTGTCTGCTATTCAAATGGTGACCTCTATCAAGATGGGGTTAGGAATTGCCCCATGCATAATTCATAGCATCGAGGAGGTCTGTCAATACAATCGCAGGGTGAAGTCTAGGGAGGTAAATATTTGATAGAGGAGGGGGAGGGTTCATGATAACATTCCTGTATTAGTCCTGGTTTAAATCCTTGAGACCTGGTTCTGGTTTAAGATCAGTTTAGTCTTGTTTGTAGACTTGGTTCAGTCCTGTCTCTGTATAGTTATAGTGCTACTTTAATCCTGGTCTTGTCCTTTTCTAAGTGAGGTTCTAGTCCTGCATTAGTCATGAATTAGACCTGCTTTAGTCTCTGTTTTAGTCCTGCTCTGGTCCTGCTCTGGTCCTGCTTTTGTCTCAGGTTTAGTCTCGGCTTTAGTCCTTTAGTTTTTGTCCTGCCTGCCTCAGTCTCTGCCTCAGTCTCTGCCTCAGTCTCTGCCTCAGTCTCTGCCTCAGTCTCTGCCTCAGTCTCTGCCTCAGTCTCTGCCTCAGTCTCTGCCTCAGTCTCTGCCTCAGTCTCTGCCTCAGTCTCTGCCTCAGTCTCTGCCTCAGTCTCTGCCTCAGTCTCTGCCTCAGTTTCTGCCTCAGTCTCTGCCTCAGTCTCTGCTTCAGTTTCGGCTTCAGTCTCTGCATCGGTTTCGGCTTCAGTCTCTGCCTCAGTCTCTGCTTCAGTCTCTGCCGCAGTCTCTGCCATAGTCTCTGCCACAGTCTCTGCCTCAGTCTCTGCCACAGTCTCTGCCACAGTCTCTGCCACAGTCTCTGCCACAGTCTCTGCCACAGTCTCTGCTTCAGTCCTGGTCTCTTCACCTGCTCCAGTAGATCCTCCACCTTGCGTTGCCAGTTCTCCCTCGCTGCCATCAGGTCCAGTTCCTTCTGCTGCGAGAGCTGGTTCAGCGCGGCCTGTTTGTCCGCCTCATACTCCTCGTTCAACTCATCTTTCAGCAGACGCACCTCCTCTCTGCAAAAACAAAACATTAGAAATCAGAAAGTCATTTAAATATACAGTAGTAAGAATAGTAGAAGTAAGAATTATAGATGAAACGTTATGCAAATTGACCCAAAATTAAACGTTTGAAAAAGAGGCTGGATGGAGCTTTAATAGGCTCCAACCTCTCTCGCAACACACGACAAGACACAGGTCCAAACACTCTCTGACCACACACCTCGCTCCCACTACTCAGTCTGTGCTGAAACCTTAACTCCTCCACATACTTCTTCAGTGCTTCATTTTTGAGCAGCTTGCTTTTAAGTCACCCGTCAAGTTGTTCCACAGAGCGACTCCACACACTGAGACACACATTGATTTTAAAGTAGTTCTAAAAGTAGGCACATAAAAGGTTTGGCTTCCCCTTTTCTTTCATTGAATAGGTTCTTCACACCAGGGTTTTTCAAGCTGTGTGCCGTGGTACGTTAGCGTGCCTTGAGATGTTATTCAGTGTGCCTTGGGAAATGATCCAATATCACCTACTTGGTCAAAATAATGAGGAAAAAAAATAATTTGAAGTCTAAAAACAGTCTTGCACTGTGAAAATAATTACTTTGTTTTGTTAATAAAGGCTGCAAAGTTACATCAGTTTAGCATCAGTTTCAGCAGGTGGTGTGCATTGTGATTTTTTTAAAGGGAAAAGGTGTGCCACAGCTCGAAAAGGTTGGGGAACACTGCTTCACACTATAGTTATTGTCTTTGTTTTTAGCCTTTTGTTAGAACAATAGTAATAAAACAACCATATTGATATCAACATGAAAGGAAAGAAATGATTACATTGAGTTATTTTTATGATAAACAGAGTGAAAATTATTCCATTTTCATCTGTTTGAGTTATGAAAATCTAGCCAGCAGCTCAAACATCTTAAGTTTAGGTGCCAAGGATTCTAGTATAATTACGGCAGCTACTGCAAATGTCACGTATTTGTAAAAGCAGGTCTTGTAGCGTGTGCGTTGGGGATAATTAATGTCACAGTTTGGTTTTGAATAGCAATCAAAGCAGCTATGATAGAGCAGCAAGAGGGTTTTTGTTAATGTCGTCTTTAGCTATAAAAACATCACACAGAGCTTAGTTATTATGTTGTAACCTGTTTGAATATATTCTCAGTAGTAGCACAGCAAGAAAAGGTCGCATTGTGTCTGAGATTACGGAAGAAGTGTCGAGCCGAAGCACAAAAAGCAGTGGATTAAGTGAATGTGAGAGCAATGCATTTATGTCTGATAACTTCTGTACACAGACACAGATCTATATGGACCTGTAGTGACCGATTTAGCGATCGATATATTCAAGGCATTCTGTCGACCTAAAGCACTAATGGCCGTAGCTCTTGCAATGTTTAGTGCAGTAATAGAATTGTAAGAAGCTTAAAATGGATCCCTATACAGTAATAGTAGTGGACAATAGCGACAGTGGACAATAGAGCATTGGCCTTTGAGCCTTAAGTTTGTGGGTTCAAGCCCAACACAAGACCTTCTCCACTGTCTGCTGTTGTTGTGTCCTTGGGCAAGACACTCCAGAAATAGATTATGGGGAAGAAAATGGATAGATGGATGGATGGACAATATACAAAGTGACTTGACTATGATAGATTCCACAAATAAAATAACAATTAGAAATTAAAGTTGCAAGCATAATCTAACGGCCCTTGTTGCATTTCACTAAGAGGGTGGTGCCATCTTAATACAGCTCTCATGGAAGAAACACTGATGATGCAAAATTGTAATAATATGATCTGTGAGAGTGAATATGACCCAAAA
Organism: Knipowitschia caucasica; assembly: GCA_964034765.1. Classification (NCBI taxonomy): domain Eukaryota; kingdom Metazoa; phylum Chordata; class Actinopteri; order Gobiiformes; family Gobiidae; genus Knipowitschia; species Knipowitschia caucasica. The sequence continues at coordinate 5,571,040 of OZ035829.1, read as the reverse complement.
ATACTGATTTCTCACATTTGAATTCAGCTCAACATATTGTTCAAATAAAGACAAGAATCCTTTTTGCTGAAAGGATCTAGGTAGACATATGTCATGGACTTCATTGGCATGTTCTCCCAATGTGCGTTTAGAGGAATTGGCTGAATCTTCTTCAACATGAGCTCCATGGCCAACCACTCTTTTCTTCTGTGTGTCCAGTTTGCAACAAGCACCTTCAGCTCCTTTATGAGATTTCCCAAAGAAACTTACAATTAAGCATTGTTGTCAAGCATCATTGTGGTTTTTGTTTGTCTTTAGTAGTTCTGACTTAGTTTCCTCTCTTTGCAGGCAGAGAAATTGTCTTTCCAGATGCCATTCTTGGTGTTCAGAGAATCGTTGTGTCTTTGAGTTCAGTAAACTGGCTCAATCTGTTCCTTCAGTTCTTTAGACTCATCGGACAGTGATGTATATACAGTATTCGGGTCTAATTATTAATTGGATTGGGACGTGTGTATTAAAGAACAGCAGTGTAGCTTTGGGCCAATTTCTATCTATCGTTGAATGGATCTTTATAAGAATTTTTGTGTGCAATTTTGTTAAAACTGAGCTGGTCATTACAACAGATGCATTATTTTGGTTTTCTGAAGGTCAAAGCAAACCCACTTAAACCCGCGACACGGCGGACACTGAGGAGAATGTTGTGTACTTTGACTTGGTATAAAACGCTGTGAAACAAACAAAAACGCTTGTTTTCTGCTGAGACATGGTCCCTGACCTCCACATCTTTTGTCAGTTTCTTCCCACAGTTACTCTCACAAACACACTCTACTTCACCCTGAACTTTTGCACATGCTTATAAAGGCACAAAGACTAGGAGAACATGCAAATGCCACACACAAAGTCCTTGCGTGTAGGTAGAATTTATTCCATGACCTTCTTGGTAAACATCTGTGTGCCCCATACTACACTGCATAGAAAGCTAGAATTTCTGCACTTAAAGGTACTGTATGTAGGAGGACTTTGCCCAAATGTTAGGAAAGAACCGCTTTCTCCACTTTTTGAACAACATTCTCTGGTCTTATTTGACGAGCATGTACTGTATAGTAAGTAAGTAAGTAATCTTTATTTATATACCGCCTTTCACGGACCAGAGTCACAAAGCGGTTTACAATAGTGGGTATTTGTCTTCTCACTCAACAGAGATGGGAGCCGGGGCGTCAGTACAGCCACCGTGCCGCCCACAATAGCTCAGAATGATAATTGAGAGGACCAATAGTCTTGATCATTCACCTGGAAGTAGATTATCATCCTACAGTATATACCCAGTTTTGACGGCCATGATGTTGTCTGATTGATTTCTTTAAACCTGGTTCACCTGAGCGCGTCTCTCCACTTCTGGTCCAGATCGTCTGCCATCTTGTCCATCTTCTGCTTCTCCTCCGTTCGGATAGACATGACTCTGGCCTCGTGTTGCTGCTTTTGTGTCTCGATCTCCTCCTGGAAATGAACACAATGAACGACAGTAAAAAAGTCATCCGCTAGAATTTCTAGAGCAGCCGGCAGTTTCTCCTTCATTGTTCTTCTGTCTAATTTGTATTGCGTTCATATTGACAACAGGGGATTGACCAAACTGTAAATAAAAATATCTTTAAACTGTGTTGAATGTCACTTGCACCAGCAACATTCTACAGCATTATTCCTGGATCTACAGCCTCAGTCCTGGATCTTACAGCTAATTACAGATAATTCCACTCGTTCGTTTGTCCAAACGAGACCACGCGAAGCTCTAGGTTCATTTTCCATTTTCACAGCTGCTGTTAAAAGGTAGAATGATGTTGGTGCGTTCTGAGGGTCTGGCACAGGAAGTGAATATACTGCCGAGAGGGGTGCTGGGCACGGGGCTGGGGGTCGTGTGAGTGTTGTAAAGTTTCTCTGCCCACTACTGGCCGGGCGCTAGAACTACACAGTTTTTCAACCTCATGTGAACGCTGAGAAATTTGCATTAGGAGCCTGGTCGTTTCTGTTAATAGCCTGGAAACGTCTATTAGTATAAACAGGGCCTCATGCAGCAGCGAAAGGAATCCAAGATGGCGGACGTAAAGTCCACGAATCTTTTTAAAAGAGTAAATACGAACGAATTAAGACACGGATGTCACTTTTAATGCAATTTGAGGCGAGATGTTGATGGTTCTATGTTGATATATGTGTGTTTTAAGAGTCAAATGTTCCTGTAAAGTTTGGTTGAAGCACTGGTTCAGTGTTCCTGTTTACACACTATGCAGCAGGGTTGCCAGGTTTGGTGGTTCCCGCATTTTTTTTCCCAAGAGACTTGTAGGTATTAAATAAACAGAAAGACAATAAACAGAATCATGATAGCCCAAGTTGATTACATTACGTTTTTAGCCAATTGGAGTATTCTCGCGGATTTTGGGTTGGAAAATCTTGCTGGGATATGGCAACCTATGGGAGCCGTGTGCTTCGATGTGAGTGGTTGAAAACAGACTTCATTCAAGATAACGGACAAGTAGTCTTTCCGATCACATAAAAGGATTTTTTTTACAAGGCCCTGCCTTCTGAAATCCAACCACTATGGCTCAGTACCAGACTCATGTGTGAAGTGCAGCGAACTACATGGGTCTGGCGAGAGTCAGGCTAGGATCTACAGCCTCAGTCCTGAATCTACAGCCTTAGTCCTTGATCTACAGCCTTAGTCCTGGATCTACACAGCCTTAGTCCTGGATCTTCAGCCTCAGCCCTGATTCTACAGCCTCAGTCCTGATTCTATAGCCTCAGTCCTGGATCTACAGCCTCAGTCCTGATTCTATAGCCTTAGTCCTGGATCTACAGCCTCAGTCCTGATTCTACAGCCTCAGTCCTGATTCTACAGCCTCAGTCCTGGATCTACTGTACAGCCTGTTTGTCCATGGGAGCTGTCTTCTCGACATGGGCCTCCTAAAGCTTTAAACTTTAATGAGCAGGTATAATTTCTTAAAAGGGTTGGTTTGGCTGTCTGCCTGTCTGTATTTTTTATTTATTTAACCTTTATCTTACCAGGAGAGTCTCATTGAAATAAGAACCTGTTTTTCAAGATTGTCCTGGACTGTAAGCACTTTCTTAAAGTATAACTAAAAAGGTTTCATTCATTCATTCAAATAGTGATGGGCAACAAGGGGTGGATCTGGAAGCTTTAAAGGAATGTAACGGCACCTCTTGGCAGATGTTGGCGCTCTACGAGTGCTTTCCTGGTCTAGTTTAACAGATTGTGACAAACATTATCAGTCGCCACACACTCTGCCTACAAGCAAGATTAATTATGAAACTGGCATGTAAAAGTAATCACACAATAGATACGTCCCTGCTGTAGCATGACTCCTTCAAAAATATATTAATTTATAAAACGTTTTAAGCTACAGGCGATTCTCTTCGTGAGATCAACTTCATCCACAAAACCCCAGAGGCTCCAGTTGTTCATGAGCTCATTAGAAACCATCGCTCTGACGCATTGGAGATATAAAAAAAAGGTTTAGTTAAAAGGGAAGGACATTTATATAATTGAAGTATAAAACCTGGGGCTATGCATGGGCTGAAATATTAATTAGCCGTATATGCTAAGCAGAAAAATTTGAATTGCTGATGTCTGAAGAAATAAATGTGAGATTGATAAGCCGTGCAGAATACCCATGGCTTCATCAATATTAGCTTAAAGTCCTGGCAGAATAAAAAAAAAAAGGTTGTTGTTTTCACTTAATAGATAATTTGCATTTCATTTGCTTCAATTTATCATGTGGACCAGATTCTTGTGGACCAGATTGGACCATTCAGATATCACGGACCAGATTCATTGTGTTAGATAACTATATCACAATGAAAACTCCTGGTTGCGTCCTTGCTTGGGTCTAGTTTTGGTTTAGCCCTAGCTCAGTCCTGGTTTGTCTCTAAAATAGTAGTTTAGTCCTAGTTTAGCCCTGGTTTAGTAGTTTAGTTCTGGGTTTGTTGTGGTTTAGTCCTGGTTTTTGGTCTTGTACTTTAACAGAAGAATGAGCCATGATCAGTGGGTTTCACTCTAATAACGACATATACTTGTTAAAAGCAGTAGTATTGAGACGAATGCTGTGACAGACGCTGGTTTGTCTCCGTTTCAAGATGATTCACGTCTGTTGGGCTGATCCCGGGGAGAAGCCGTGTTTGAGTGACATGTGGGGGAGGCAGCATTTATCCACACTGAGGAGAGCGTGTCGTATTGTCCATAAACACAGTCTGCATGTTTGTGCAGCTTCAGTGACTCCAGTGATCTGCTGCCACTGCCAGCCCTGCTTTAGTATTTTAGTCCTGGTTTAGTCCAAGTTTAGCACTGGTTTAGCCTAAGTGTAGCCCTGGTTCAGTATTTTGGACCTGGTTTAGTTCTGGGTTAGTCTTGGTTTGGTCCTGATGTGTATTTACTTACAAAATCATACACAACTTTATCAGACGAATGAGCCATGATTGGTGGGTTCACTCTAATAACTACACAGACTTTAGCCCTGATTTAGATCTGGTTAATCCCTGGTTTAGCTCTATTTTAGCCCTGGTTTAGTTTAGGTTAGTCTTGGTTCAGCCCTAGTATAATCCTGGTTTTGTCCTGGTTTTTTTTAAGGTTTTCCCCCCTGGGTTGTTTTTTTTTATTTGTTATTAGCTAGTTTAAGCCAAGATTTATCCCTGGTTT